>CAUJBZ010000001.1:105000-653937 GCA_963082915.1 Dolichopus griseipennis | reverse complement strand
ACCTTTTCGGACTTTCACAGACCGTTGCGGACCTTCATAGACCGAAACTAGTCTTGAATACAGGCCCCTCGCGCCAAGGGGCCCCTTTAGCACCGTCATAAGTATCTGAAACAAAAAAAAAAATTTTCCTTCTCTTTCAAAATAAATAAAAAAAAAAACAAATTAAATTTAGGGAAAAAAATTTTTTAATATTAAACTTTATTTATTTCAAAAATTTTTCCTGCGATTCGATGGAATTAATTGAAATAACGCCATATTTCGTTTGCCTTTATCCCGTCCCAAAAATTTGAAATAAAACTGCACTCTATTCAATTCCTCTAATTCCGGTTCATTTCTTACTTTTTTTTTGAAAACCTGTCCGGCATGAAAAATATAATTTTTTTCATTGGTTATTGGATCTTCCACCTCACAAAGCACCACCGTTTGATCTCTTTGCGTCTCTAGAAAGCGCCAGGAAAGCACCTCGTATATTTTATTTTGGTGTAAAATATCATATAACAAGGCCGGACAATCTAAAAAGCCATAAATGTACAATAAATGTACAATTAAAACATAAATGTGATTTATGTCAAAAAGCATTTGGTAGGAAAAAAAAAATTTATTAGAACATATAAAAAACAACAGAAAAGGTTATGAAAATACAAAATTTTGCAAGAAGTGCAAAACAGCCATCTCAAATAATTTGTGGAATTACCACATTCGGACAAATGAACTTAAAAAAAATGCAGCAGAAGTCATTCAAACTAATGTTAGGTGTATTAATGAATGTTTTTAAAATAGACTAGAAACATTTATTAGAGATAATGATGATGAAGGCATATTAAACCCATCACACTTTTTAGAAAAGGCTCAAACCGATATCATTCAATTGTTGAGACAATCAATAAAAAAGCACAATGTCATTAAGGCGAATCTGGAACTTTTCGGCGAATATATAAAACCAACAGAAGAAGAGTTTGAAAATATATCAATTAAATCTTTTCAAACTCGAATGTTAAGCATTACACAGGCTGACGATCTTAATGATTTTTTTTTGAAAATGCTAAAGACGTTATTCAACAACAAGCAAAAGACTTCTAAGAAAAGGATAGTGGCTGGGCGTTGATTAGAATTTTACACTTGGAAATAAATATTAATAAATATGAACCAATCCACGTTTCTAGTTATTTTAAGTTACCAAAAAACAAAGAAAATAAAAAAGCCTGCGTTAATATCCACAATAATGATAACTTCTGTTTTAAGTGGAGTTTAGTATAACCTTACAAACTTGCGCTGAAAGTGCAAAATGAACATCTTCATACAAAATTAGTGACATTTCTCAACAAATTGTCAAGCTTGAGTTTGGCGATGTTTTACAACTTAATTTTGGCAATATGCAATTTCCAACTAAATTGTCTGAACTAAATTTATTCGAAGAACTTAATAATGACATAAGCATAAATTTGTTTGGATTGGAAGTTATTAACAAGAAATATGAGGTTGTAGAACCATTTTATTTGACAAAATGTGAAAAAAAAGTTTCATGTCAATTTATTGCTTTTGGAAAGGGATGAAAAATTTCATTTTGTTTACATAAAACATTTATCAAGATTTATCAAGTCAGTCTGTAACAAGGAATACTCATCAAGTTTATATTTGTAATATGTGCTTGCAACATTTTCATACATTACAACAACGTGACTTACACAAACCCGAATGCAATAAAGTAGTTACAAAGCTTCCGTCTGTTGAAAATAATACACTAGAGTTTAAGAATTATCAACAACAATTGAAAGCACCTTTTGTTATTTATGCCGATGCTGAGAGTATTTTACAACCTATTGCAACATGCAATTCTGATTCCACGATGTCTTCAACAACAAACATTCATCAACATGTTCCAGTAGCTTTCTCATACTACAAAAAATGTTCTTTTGATGATGGTCTAAGCTGTTTCAAAGAATTTGTTGGAGCTAACTGTGCTAAGGAATTTATCCGATCATTGGCAGAAACATGCAGTGAATTATATTCAGCCTTCTTTATGAGTTCAAAACCGATGAATCCGCTAACACTGGATGAGCAGCTACAACAATTGGTTCAAGAAACGTGTCACATATGTGGTAAGCATTTAGATTTTAATAATAGAATTAGAGACCATTGCCACTTTACTGGCAGTTATAGAGGTCCTGCTCATTCTTATTGCAACTTATTGTATAGATGATAAGATTTTTTCCTAATATTTTTTCACAATTTTTCAAAAATGATTGCCATCTTTTATTTAAAGAACTAAACGAAGTGAATGGACATATTGGTGTCATTCCTTTGAATAAAGAACGTTATATTTCATTATCTAAAAAAATTACAATAGAAAATAATCATTCATTTTATTTACGTTTTCTCGATAGCTTCAGATTTATGGCTTATAGCCTTGATTCATTGTGTAAAAATTTAAATGAAAACGATTTGATTCATATAAAAAAAGAATTCAATAATAATGAAAAACTTAAACTTATGACTCGAAAGGGAGTTTTTCCCTATGAGTATTTAAATTCCATTGAACGACTTGACGAAACATGTTTTCCGCCACAAGAAAATTTTACCAATCAAATGACAAACACACCATGTTCCGATGAAGGCTACATTCATGCAGTTAATGTATGGAATACGTTTAAATGTCAAAATTTATGGGACTATCTTAAACTTTACCTTAAAACAGATGTACTTATTTTGACTAATGTTTTTGAAAACTTTCGAAAAATAAGCTCCAAAATCTATTCTTTAGATCCTGCAAATTTTTACACTACACCAGGTTTGTCATGGGCGGCTATGTTAAAATACACTGATATGAAATTAGAGTTGTTAACTGATGTTGATATGTATAATTTTTTTAAAAAAGAGATACGTGGTGGAATTAGTCATTGTTCACTTAGACATTCAGTGGCAAATAATAAATTTATGGGGAAATCTTATAAAAAAAACGAACCTTCCAAATATATAGTATATGAAGATGCCAACAATTTATATGGATGGGCAATGATCCAATATTTACCTTATAAAGATTTTCAGTGGGTTGATACTCCTGAAAATATTGATGTGCTTTCTGTTGCCGATGATTCGCAAACTGGTTACGTTTTAGAAGTGGATTTAGATTACCCTCAACATTTACATGATTTGCACAATGATTTTCCTTTTTGTGCTGAAAACAAAGTTCCATCGAAAGGTAAAATTCCTAAACTGTTAGTTGACTTAACAAACAAACGCAAATATATTATCCATTATCGAAACTTAAAACAGTGTCTTCGAAACCCCCTGATTCTCAAAAAAATTTATAAAGTACTAAAATTCACACAAAGCAATTGGTTAAAAAAATATATTGATTTAAAGAACGTACACAGGTCAATGGTTAAAAATGCTTTTGAAAAAGATTATTTTAAATTGAATAATGCTGTTTTTGGTAAAACAATGGAAAATGTAGATAAAAGAAAAATTGTCAAAATAGCTATCTCTTGGGAAAGTCAAGGAAGACATTTAGGTGCTCGAGCGTTAATAGCAAAACCAAATTATCATAGTCACTCTAGATTTACTGAAAACTTGAAGCTTTGAAAACTTTGACATTAGATAATTATAAAAATTGTTTGTTAAAAATTAAAACTTGTTTCAAAGAAATGAAAATATTTAGATTATATTTACATACAATTTATGCACAAAATTTAAATAAAGTAGCTTTAAGTTCATTAGATAATAAAAGATATGTAACTGAAGATAACATAAAAAAATATGATTGGGGCATTATGACATTGAGCAATAGTTGTAAAAAAAACAAAAAAAATCAAATTTTTGTTGGCTTAATAAAAAATCACAATTTAAAGATGTTTAAATAAAATAAAAAATATTATACACACATTAAAAGTGTCTTTCAATTTTAACATTGATATTAGTTTTGTATATTAACTTTGTACTTAAACCAAAACTATAAAAACTTTTCATATCTAATCAAGAATATTCAACTCAAAACCTATAAAACTTTTTTTCTATTTTCACAGAAATATTAAATCAAGCTTAAAATTTTGATAATATTAAGTATAAACCAAATTTAAATAACTTTTCATATCTAATTAAAAATATTCAGCTCAATAGCTTAAGCTTATTTTTTTTTAATTTATAAAACTTTTTTCAATTTTCTCGGAAATATTAAATCAAGCTTAAACTTTGATAATATTAATTTTACATTTAAACCAACCTTTAAAAAACTTTTCATATTTAATTAAGAACAGTAAGCACAATATCTTAAGCTTATTACTGTTTTAATTTGAAATTTAAACATAACTGATATTTAAAAAACTTTTTATATCTAATTAAAAATATTTTGCTTAATAGCTTTAGCTTTTTTTTTAATTTATAAAACTTTTTTTATTTTCGCGGAAATATTAAATCAAACTTAAACTTTGATAATACTAACTTTGTACTTAAACCAAACCTTAAAAACTTTTCATATTTAATTAAGAACAATAAGCACAATTTCTTAAGCTTATTGCTGTTTTAATTTTAAATTTAAACATAACTGATATCCTAACCACCAAGCTTAATTTAAAATTACTCAAAGACTCAAACAAGAAAAATATAACTCAACATATCATCATACAATTAAACTTCCACCTAAAAATGTTACAAAGAAAAATGAGAAATTTTTATTAAAAACTGTCTACAATAAATTAAAAGTATTCCGAAAAGCAAAATACAAAGTTGGAGATTTTGTTCGTATAAGTAAATTTAAAGGTATATTTGCAAAAGGTTATCAACCTAATTGGTCAACAGAAATTTATACAATAGCGAAAATAAAAAGAACTGATCCAATAACATACAATTTACTTGATTACACACAAAAACAAATAAAAGGCAGTTTTTCTGAACCTGAACTTACATCTGTTAAATTTCCTAATGTTTACCTTGTAGAAAAAATAATAAGAAAAAAAGGAAATCAAGTTTTGGTTAGGTGGCTTGGCTTTGATAAAAAAAAATGATTCATGGATAAATAAAAAAGATATTATTTAATGAATAATAATTTATTAACTCTTAGTAAAACATGCTATAATGTTATTTAATATTAAAAACAACTTTTTAAAACCAAGTTTTATATTTTTTTTTTCTTTTTAACTTGAACTTGATCACGTTTTCAATTTGTATTCATGATCACGCCTTTATATTATTAACAATATAATTTCAAACGTTTATTTGTTTCATTTTTTTTCAAAACTTTTGCAGTTAAGTTAATATTCAAACAAAAAATTTCCATCGATTTTTTAAGCTTTTCAAATTTAAAATGATAGTTGTGAGTTTAATTTTTGAAACATAACGAACGAGCTTTATCAGCTTTGAATTTTTTAAATTTTTCACGTAAATATTAAATCAAGCTTAAACTTTGATAATATTAATTATAAACCATATTTAAAAAACTTTTCATATCTTTTTAAGAATATTCAACTCCATAGGTTAAGCTTATTTTTTTTTAAATTTATAAAACTTTTTTTAATTTTCGCGGAAATATTAAATCAAGCTTAAACTTTGGTAGTATTAACTTTGTATTTAAACCAAGCTTTAAAACTTTTCATATTTTATTAAGAACACTAAGTACAATATCTTAATTTGAAATTTAAACATAACTGATATCCTAACAACCAAGCTTAATTTAAAATACTCAAAGACTCAAACTAGTTTAAGCTTATTATCGTTTTAATTTGAAATTTAAACATAACTGATATTTAAAAAACTTTCCATATCTAATTAAAAATATTCAGCTCAATAGCTTAAGCTTATTTTTTTAAATTTATAAAACTGTTTTTTTAATTTTCACAGAAACATTAAATCAAGTCTAAGCTTTTATAATATTAACTTTGTATTTAAACAAAACTTTAAAAACTTTTCATATTTAATTAAGAACAGTAAGCACAATATCTTAGGCTTATTACTGTTTTAATTTTAAATTTAAACATATCTGATATCCTAACCGCCAAAATTAATTTATAATACTCAAAGACTCAAACTAGCTTAAGCTTATTATAGTTTTAATTTGAAATTTAAACATATCTGATATTTAAAAAAACTTTCATATCTAATTAAGAATATTCAGCTCAATAGCTTAAGCTTATTTTTTTTAATTTATAAAACTTTTTTTTGATTTTCATAGAAATATTAAATCAAGCTTAAACTTTGATTATATTAACTTTGTACTTAAACCAAACTTTAAAAACTTTTCATATTTAATTAAGAACAATAAGCACAATATCTTAAGCTTATTATTGTTTTAATTTGAAATTTAAACATAACTGATATCCCAACAACCAAGCTTAATTTAAAATACTCAAAGACTCAAACTAGCTTAAGCTTATTATTGTTTTAATTTGAAATTTAAACATAACTGATATTTAAAAAAACTTTCATATCTAATTAAGAATATTCAGCTCAATAGCTCAAGCTAATTTTTTTTAAATTATAAAACTTTTTTTTAATTTTCATAGAAATATTAAATCAAGCTTAAAGTTTTATAATATTAATTTTGTATTTAAGCCAAACTTTAAAAACTTTTCATATTTCATTAAGAACAATAAGCACAATATCTTTGAAATTTAAACATAACTGATATCCCAACAACCAAGCTTAATTTAAAATACTCAAAGACTCAAACTAGTTTAAGTATATTATTGTTTTAATTTGAAATTTAAACATAACTGATATTGTAACCGCTAAGCTTAATTTAAAATACTCAAAAGCACAAAACTTTTTACTTATCACAATTTTATTGCATAACTTTAGGAGAACTTTTGCTGACTACTGCCGCTGAAACGGCACTAAAAAAGCTCCTGAGCTTTTGCTGCCGCTGAACCGGCATATACATACTACTCACAGTCATCTTTTTTCAACACAAATTTCTAGATACACTTTTAAACGTAAATTAAAATTAAAATTTCTTAATGACCTATGACAATAATTTTAACCTTCAATATATTATACTCATATTACACTTCAAGTTCACATTTTTTTATAATTCTATAATTTAGTTATTTTCGTTTTTTTTTTTTTACTTTATAAATTGAATTTCAACTGTGTTTTCGCTATGTATGCATTTTTTATAATCTACAAAAAAAATGTTAATTTGAAATTTTAGCTAGAAGAATTTTTTTGTAAAAACCTTGGTTCAAAATAAAATAAAAAGAACATAACATTTTCCTTCTCTTCATTTTTTCGTAAGTCTTTGTTTTTATCTACTTTTCAGTTGTTGTTCTTTAAAAATAAATTTCAGTGCAAAATTGGAGTTTTTCTTCAAATAAAATTTAAAAATCAAAAAATTCAATTTCATTTATATTGTTACATAATTTTATAACAACTATTTAACATAATCATATCAGACGTAACCCTCCACCTTAAAATATTAGAATGAGAACTTAGCTTACCTTTAATTCACACACAAAAAAATCACGTTGCAATCACACGTGATTGCAACTGAATTATAACTAATTAGGAATTAAAATAATAATTTTAAGTTAGTATTAAGCAAGATCTCGTAAAGTGAAATTAAAAGGGAAATTAAATAAATTAAATTAAAATAAAAGGAAAATAAATAAAGTAATAAAATAAAGTGTAATTATAATTATTGAGAAAAAACAAACAAGGAGTTTTTATTTAATCTTATAACTGGCGCAGTCGTTAACGGTCGAGTGAAAAAGATTTAGCTGACCGTTCGAACCTCAAACCCATTTTATATTTTGAAATAAACATTTGGGATAAACAATTTTAAAATTGTAATAAAAAAAAAGACTAAAGAACATTTTAAGTTCAAAACTTTTCTAAAAAAAAAAATAAAAATTTTTACAGAATTTTTGTGACTTATTTTGAATTGAGTGCAAATTGTTAAAGAACTAAACAAAAAGAAAACTAAAGCAAAAATACAAAAAGAATAACTATCTATTTATAACATTTCGAAGATTCTATAAAAACTAAAAAATAAATAAAGCTTAGTGCTGCTAATAAAAGAATAGATAGATATAGTTGTGCATTTTTTTAAACAAATTGGCTAAATATACCGAGATTCCAGATCATTACACAAAAATCATCAGATCATCTATAACAAAAAAGCAGAGTCAAGATTATCAGCTCATCATACATTCAACATACATCTCCAAGGTTAAGGTCAAATTCACCGTATTTTTTCAAGGTAGAAAATTTAATTAGAGATAAATAATAAATAAGAAATAATTAAAAAGAAAAAAAAAACAATACATGTTATGATTAAAAATGAGGATTAAAAAAAACAAGTAAAGAAACAGTCAGTCGGTGCAACCGACTTAGAAATACCCTACACCTATTTGGTTAAAATTTAAGGACATATCCATAAGTCATTTTAACACCATAAAAGCTGTTATTAATTTGATCATAATACATAGCTAACCAAATTAACTTTATAATACAAAAAACATTTTCTAATTACACTATCTATTAAAAAATATTACAAATTCTTACTAATTTATCTATTTAAAAATATGATAAAACAAAAAAACTTGAAATAAATGAAAATATATTTATTCCAATTCAATTACAAAATGAGAAAATTCTAATTATTAAATTTTGTGATAAAAAAATTATCAAAGCATAATATATTTAATAATCCAAATTTTTCAAAATAGCAATTATTTTAAATGGTTAGTTTATATACCTAATAGAAAAGCTTATAAACAAAAAATATGCAATAAATGTATTTCTAAAATACAATTACAAATTTAGACCTTTTCATATAATTCATTTAAATATAAAAATAAGTTTTACATAAATGCAGCAAGTACATTTGAACATAGCTGAATCACTACAATTAAATCTAAATTTCGGGGACACATAGGAAATAGGAAATATTTCTTTTGGCTTCGAAATTAAACTCGACCAGAACCAATTCCCATGGTACTTTCCTTACTAGTAACCTAGAGTTTAAATTTCATCAAAATAGCGGCATTATTTTTTGAGGTATGGTGTTTTTAAGATATATGTTTGTTAGCCCTTGAACTTTTCAAGGGTTCTAGGACCCGAAACCATGGTACGATTTTGCCCATATGCAGTCCCCGTCATACTTTCAACACTAGTTAACCCTTATACACAATTGGAACGTTATATCTTAATTTTAAGTTACTAGTTTTATTAATTTCGATGATAAGCTTTTTTCACATTGGGATGTCTAAGAGAGGTACCGAACCACCACTCCAATTGATCCAAAATTAGATGGACACGCAGGAATTAGAAAAGAACACCCATGTGCCAAATTTGCAGCTTCTACATTTGTTTCAAGTTACTATCTTTATCAATTTCGAAAATATGTTTTAAGGTCCTCGGAACTAAGTGGCTGGTCCCCACCCACTACTCCAATTGGGCTCAAATTCCAAGGAGACTAAGGGAATCGAAAGCAACACCCTGATACTAAATTTGGAGGTTCTATCTTCATTGGTTTCGGAATAATGCTAGTTTGGCCTAAATTCGATCAAAAAGTTCTAAGTTCCGAACCCATTATCAAATCCTCACCGTACGCAATCGCCGCCGTAGTTTCATTACCAATAACCTACAGCACAAAATTTCATGAAGACAGCGTCATTAGTTGTTGAGTGATTTTTAATATATGTTCGTTAGCCCTGAAACCGATTAAAAGGTTCAGAATTCGAACCCTTGGTCTGATTTCGCCCTTATACAGTCCGCGCTGTAATTATAGTACTAGTTAACCCTTGTACACAATTTGAACGTTCTATCTTAATTTTAAGTTACTATTTTTAGTAATTTCGATTATAAGCATTTAAAACTTGGGAGGTTTAAGAGGGGTACTGAACCACCACTCCAATTGATCCAAAATTAAGGGGACACGCAAGAGATAGTAAAGAACACCCTTGTGCCAAATTTGAAGCTTCTAAAATTTTTTTAAGTTGCTATCTTTATTAATTTTAAAGATATGCTTTAAGGTCTTCGGAAATGTGTAGCTGGTCCCCGACCCACTACTCCAATGGGTCCCAAATTTTCAAGACACATAGGAAATAGGATGGGACACCTTGATACCAAATTTGGAGGTTCTATCTTCATTTGTTTCGGAATTATGTTCGTTTGGCCTAAATTCGATCAAAAAATTCTAGGTTTCGAACCCATGGTGCAATCCCGAAATTACGCAATCCCCAAAGTAGGTTCATTACTAGTAACCTACAGCACAAATTTGATGAAGATAGCGTCATTAGTTGTTGAGTTATCGTGATTTTTTATATATGTTCGTTAGCCTTTGGACCGATTAAAAGGTTCAGAATCCGAACCCATAAGCCGATTTCGCCCATATGCAATCCCCACCGTATTTTCAGTCCTAGTAACCTACAGTTAAAATTTCATCAAGGTAACTCCATTATTTTTTGAGTTATCGTGCCTACGGACGGACGGACATGGCTATATCGACTCAGGAGGTCACGATGATCACAAATATATATACTTTTCCATATCTAGCTCGCTTCCTTTAGGTGGTTACAAACACCATACCAAAGTTAATATTTTTACCTATTCTATAGGTGTAGGGTATAAAAAAAATTTTACAAATACAATTTTTTAGTTTATTTTTAATTTTAAGCTTAGAATAAATTTTGTTATTTAAAAAACAAATACCTACATAAATAAAACATTTTTAAATAAAAAAAACAATAAAAAAAAAATGAATAGATTTTTAAGATTAAGTTTCTTCTAATATCTTCTATTCTATGTTTTTAAAATTTTTTAAAATTCTAATTTTTATAAGAAAAACCAAAAGACAGCTATAAATTTAATATTGCAAAAATTTTATAAGTTTAATGCATGACAACTTAGAACATTAAATAAGAATTAAAATTGTTTAATGGAGTTTACTTCCATAATTTTAAATTTTAAATAAAAAAAAAAATTTTTTTTTCAAATATTTCAAATAAATAATTTAATAAAAAAATAAACAAAATTTTTTTAAACAAACATTGTTAATCAACAAATACTTCTCTTGATAATAGTTCTTCTCTATTGAATTAAAAAAAAAAATGGACAATTTATCAGAAATCACAATCTTTAACTTATTAGTTAAAAGTGTAGCACAGGTTGCACCATTTGATGGTGACAAAAGAAATCTCACAGACTTCATTAATAGAATGGAATCTTTTATCCCCATAATTGAGACTCTGACCGAAAACCAATTTAAACAAGTGATGAAAAAAAACCAAGGGTTTTTAAAAAAGCACATTTTCAAAATTATATTGTATTACATACTGAGTTTAACTTTGGAAATATTTACTTGGAAATAGTTACTGCTTACTTATAAAATTTACTGCTAACAGTAAATATTTTTATTTTAAAGTTGTTATAGCCTTTCAATGGGGAAGGTTGCCAAGTTTCTCAAGGATCTAACTTTGTGTAATTCCCCCCCCCCTTCGCCCCCCTCCATGTTTTTAGGTTCTAGGAATTAAATTGTGAATTCCACAAAAATTTGAAATTTTACTTAGAATTATACAATTATACAATTAGAATTATACAATCTAAGCAAAAATGGGTAAAACTGAAAGACACTTTCTTCAATTTAAGGAACCGCTTTTAAATTTAAGAAAAACCTTTAACATATGTTAAAATATAATGTTGGGCCTTTAAATTTTGCATATTAATAAAAAAAAAAATTTGACAGGTATTCAAGTTACAGGTGCTTAAAAATAGCAAAATTTAAATTTTCGAGCCCTTATAGCTCCTAAACAGGGGGCTTGACAAAAAAATTTTGTTAACCGACTTCTACTAATTTCTGAGGATCTAACTTCTCCCAAAATTTCAAGACCCTATCTTAAACCGTTTAGGAGATATATGGGACCAAAAATTTTGCAAAAATTGAGTTTTATATAATGGTAAATTTTAGTACCGTATGGCAACCCTATACATTTAAGCGACATTTTTTTGGAAAGCCTATAAAACCAGCTCTCTTCTACCGTTTTTCGATTGAAAATAAACCTAATAGAACTCTTGTTATATCAATTTAAATATAGGGCTTTTTTGGAATTTGCAGGAGCTGTGGCTTCGTCACCCTTCAAAATTAAGAAAAACCTATGTGTCAAAGGTTATTGAAATATAATTATGGGGCTTTGAATTTTGTATATTACTAAAAAAAAAATTTGGACAGGTATTCAAAGTACAGGTGTTTAAAAATAGCAAAATTTCAATTTTCGAGCCCTTATAGCTCCTAAGCATGGGGCTGAACAAAAAAATTATGTTAACCGACTCCTACTAGTTTCTTAGTGTCTAACTTCTCCCAAAATTTCAAGACCCTAGCTTGAACCGTTCAGAAGATATGTGTGGTCAAAAATTTTGCAAAAATTGGGTTTTGTGTAATGTTAAATTTTAGTACCGTATGGAAACCCTAAACATTTGCCTGGCAAAAATTTATAAAGTTTATGAAACCAGCTATCGTTTGCCGTTTTCAGATTGAAAATATATCTAACAGTACTCTTGTTATAACAATTTAAATATAGGGCTTTTTCCAACTTTGGAGGGCTGTAGCCCCGTAACAGGTGGGGCTACAGAAAAAAATTCTTCTACGAAATTATTTTTTTTGCAAAAACTACCCATGGTTAAAATTTCTTTACTCTATTTCAAACGGTGTAAAAGTTTTTGTAAACATACGGACGGTCGGACGGACGGACGGACGGACAGAGTGAAGCTATATAGGCACATTTTTACAAAATTTTTTGAAAATGTGCTAAAAATTGATTTTAGGACATATTCAGGATAGAATTGTAGGGCCAGAAAAAAAACACTCTCCTTATAAACGGAACACCTGAAACGTGGAGTCAACTTTTTTTTTTTTTTTTTTCTTTATTAATAATTCATTATTTTCCTTACAGATCTAAGACTTATATAATGTTATATTAATTTATTACAATTATTCTTATTATTATCTTACTTGGCGACAAAAAATTTTTTTTTTTGTTTTTGTTTAACGATCATAGTTTACACTTTCTGATCTTATAATTTTATAAATTATAAATGTATATATGTCAAAGTACTAAGCTAAATAGAATTAAAAGAGAAAAAAGAAAAAATATTTACACTGTATAAATTCAAATACAAAAGTTCTAAAATAAAATTATAGTTGTTAAATTACATATCAAATTTTGAGAAACAATTATGACAAAAAACAATATTTCATAGACTTTCTAAGAGTTCGCGAGTGATTTAGATTGAGTTTAATTCAACCACACTTTTAATGACTTTATATCAATGAGAAAAACATTGAATGAGTACGCAATGCAATTTCCATGAAAGAAACAGATTACTTTCTTTGACACACCTTCAATGAAGAATGTATTCTTTAATTAATTTTTTGAATGAGTGTAAATTATCAATAAGTTTAAGTTCATATGGTAGTTCATTATATAGTTTGAGACAATTGTATAAACAGTTGTTCTGTTAGTTTCTTGTTTTAAAAAGTGTTAAGTAGAAATTGGTTTTGTTTCTGGTATTGTGATTATGTATATCGATCATTCTATTAAGTAAAAAATTGTGTTTTAACTGATTATTTATGATCTTAAACGCCATCAAGAATATTTCTATTTTACATATATTTGAAAAACTAATATACTGGCTGTCATACAAGTTACTTGTGGGAGTAGTATTGGGTAGTTGTGAATTGTTTTGATAACTTTTTTGTGAACAATGTCTATTTTATTTAAAAGGGTCTTTGAAGCTTTATTCCATATCGGATTAAGGTAAATAATATTTGAAATAATATATGAAGAGTATATTATTTTTAGTACATTTTGGGTAAAATACCTGCGGAGTCGTTTCATGATAAAAACATAAGGCGTAATTTTATTTAAGAGTTGCTCAATATGAGCATCCCATTTCATTTTACTATCTAATAGTAGGCCTAGATAATTAAATGTTTTAACAACTTCTATTGTACTACCATTTATATGAAAGTTGATATCTGAGAAGTGTTTGTTTTCAAATAATATAATCTTAGTTTTCTTAACATTTAGCAGTAATTTGTGTTTAGTAAGCCACTGTTCGATAGAGATTAGGTCGATTTTAATATCATTTCTTAATTCAATTTCATCACTATTTGCATATTTAACAACAGCGTCGTCAGCATATAGTTGAATTGTACCCTTTAGATTTAAGTTCGCAAGGTCGTTGATATAGATTTTGAATAGAAGTTACTTAAAACTATTTTGATTAGAAATCATGGCGAATTAAAATCTGTATCTAAACTAACAGATGAATTAACTTTAGTTAGATGTACCACTACAATAAAAAGCTTCTATAACATAATTAACGTTTTACTCTGTAGAATTAACAGTGCTTACCTACTTACAGATAACGTAGATCCCGATCAAATAGAAATTAATAAACGCTTAGGCTTAAGTACTTTTAAAGAAAATTTACCAGAACCAGTTCGTGGTATAATCATTAACAGAGATCCAACTACTCTATTTGACGCTTATAATATTATTGCAAACAATGGATACTCTAACTTTTGTGGCATAAATAACAATAACAATGTAGAAATGAGCCAATATAATAATTTTGGTAATAGCCGTAGGAACTTTCACTCTAACTCCAATCATAGTAATAACCGACATTTTGTTTCTAATAATCCTGCAAACAACACCTACAATAAAAATATTCAATTAAGTAACCAACCAAACTATCACAACAATCGTAATTCATTTAATTCTCAGCAACAAAATATTAATAGGTCAAACCAAAACCGATCCAACCGCTCTAGAAACTATAATAATGATAATAACAATAATTCCAATTATAATCGTAGTAGAATAACTCAAAATATAAATCAAAATTTTGAGCCAATGGATGTTTCATTAAATATTAATAATAATGAAACTATGAACCAAAATTTTCAAACAAACGCCCCACACAACTACCTTATATAATAGTTAAAACCATTTTAGACACAGGTGCCGAAATAAGTATAATCAACCCCAAAATATGTAGTCCCAAATGGAAATCAAATATCAATCCCGTAACTCTCAAAGTCCTGAATATAAAGGGTCAATCCAACATCAAATGCACATTTCCCTTGTTTGAAATATTCAATAGAAAAGATTATTATGTGGAAATTTTAGAATTTCCTTTCCACCATTATTTTAACGGAATTATCGGCAATAATATTCTGGCATCTCTAGAAGCCATTATAAATTATAAGGAACGATTACTTATAAAATCAAATGCTAAAATTCCTTTTTTTCTAAATAATTATGAAGAATTTTATTATGAAAATAGTAACGAAAAAACGAACCCTTAAATATTTTTGGTTGTGATCTCGAAGTTAGGAATAATTTTAAAATTAACACCGCCGCGCATTTAAGCAACAAAGACGTTGCCAAACTAAACTCACTTTCAAGATGTTTTTTATCAAGAGAATAGAAGTTAAGAATAGCGAAGTTAATTTTTTTATTTTTTTTTTATTTTATTTATTAAACCAAAACAAGGTTTTTACAAAAAATATATTACAGATATTGAAAAAAACAAAAAAAAAAATTAAAGCTAACAAAATGCACAAAAAAAAAAAAAAATACAAATTTGATTACTAAGTTAAAAATTTACAATGAAAAATTAAAAAGTTGTACTATATACTAAATTTTAAAACAAAAAAAATAAAAATGCTTACAGGACAAAAACACAGTATGAGATATAAATAATTGGAATGTACGTGATATGTATATGAACTTGAACTTGAAATAATTTTAAATGTTTACAAAGTAATTAGGTAATTTAAGTATTTAGGTCATTTAGGAATGTCTGTTTTAATTTATGTTTAAAAGAGTTTCTTGATATGTCTGATGAAAAAAGATGACTGTGTTTGTTGAATATAGTGCAACATCTGTTTATTGGCTCATTTCTTCCGTATTCTGTTCTGTGTGTATTTTCTAATAAAAATTTAGTGTTTCTTGTATTTCTGACTACATTGTTTAGTCTAATCTTATTTACTAAGAATTGAACGTCAATACTTTTTTTTATGACGTCAAAGGTAAAACAAGATGAAAGCATTTGCCTACGTGAAGATAAGGTTAACATATTCAATGAATTAAGTCTTACAGCATGGCTTGGAAGAGTAGAATAGTCTGTAGGATTATATTGGTTTCTCAAGGCAAACAAAAGGAATTGTTTCTGAACGGATTCTATTCTATTGGAATGTAATTGAAACGCTGGATCCCATACGATGTTACCGTATTCTAGAATAGATCGAACTAACGAGCAATAGAGAGCTTTTGTTACTGCTGGGTTATTAAATTCTTTAGCTCTTCTCTTAATAAAACCTAACATTTTGCTTGCTTTGGAAATCATATGATCATAGTGAAGATGGAAGTTAAGCTTATAGTCCAGAAGAATGCCAAGATCGGTTATACTGGACACCCTTTCAAGAACTATGTTATCTTTTACATAGTCGAAAAACATTGTAGATCTTTTAAGTGTGAAGCTTATGACCTTGCATTTCGCTATGTTAAGTTCTAATTTATTGTAGAAACACCATTCTTGTAAAGAATGTAAATTTGATTGAAGTAATGCCAAATCAGAACTGTTTTTGATAACGTGGTAAATTTTAAGATCGTCAGCAAATGCAATATGTGATACACCCTCTAATTTTCTAGAAAGGTCTGAAATAAAAATATTAAATAGAAGTGGGCCTAAATGGCTACCTTGCTGCACTCCTGAGGTGACATTAATTGTGTTTGATAAATAACCTTGAAATTTAATATTTTGAGTTCTTTCAGTAAGATAAGAGCAAAGCCAAGCGAGGAAAGAACCTGAAATGCCTAAAGTTTCAAGCTTTTTAAGCAAAATATTGTGATCCACACGATCGAAAGCTTTGCTAAAATCCGTGTAGATAGCATCAACTTGATAACCATTTTCCATTTCATTTAGTATTTCCGATGTGTAAACCGTAAGATTAGTTGTAGTAGAACGACCTTTTCTAAATCCATGTTGTTGTTCGTTTAATTTTGTATTTATGACGGGTGTAATTTTACTAACTACAATTTTTTCGAACAATTTTGGAATAGTGGATAAGATGGCTATACCACGGTAGTTTTCGACGGAAGCTTTGTCACCCTTTTTATAAATGGGGGTCAAAAAAGAAGATTTCCACGCATACGGAAAAATGCCTGTCGAAAGCGATAGATTAAAAATAAAATGAAGCGGTTGCGTCAAATAATTGGCACAATTATATAAAAAAGAAGGTGGGATCAAGTCGGGTCCTCCACCTTTTTTTGTATTAAGGTTGGTAATTGCTTCAAATATTTCGTTTTCAGAAAGATATAGATCTGTAATAATTGAATTAGATCTATTAAGTGAGATAGGAATAGCGAAATTGATACGCGAATCTAATGGCCTATAAACTTTTTGAAAACAATCTGCAAAGAAATTACAGATTACATTAGGGCAAGAAGAAAAAATATTATCTTTAGACATAGAACTTGGATATCCATATGTTTTTCGCTTTGTATTAATGAAGTCAAAAAACTTTTTTGGATCTGTAATTAATTTATTACCAATTTCATTGACATAATTATCGTATGCTAGATTTGATTTCTGTTTAAATTCTAAAACAAGATCGTTGTACCTGTTCAGTAAAATAACATCAGGGTCCTTCGTAACTTTAATTTTTTTGTAAAGTTTGTTGCGTTGATTACGCAATGTCCTAATTTCTCTATTAAGCCAAGGTTCTGTTGTTTTATCTTTTTTACGAATTTTTGGCACAAAGCAGTTAATTATGTCAAATATTTTTAAGTAAAAGATAGAGATTGAAGAGTTAATATCCAGGTCGTCCAAATTTAAAATTGATAAAGCATTATTAATGCTTTGATAATCAGCTTTAAAAAAGTCATATACAATATTATTATTGTAAGATTCCGCGAATTGAGGCATAGAAGTGGAAATTTCGAAGATGACTGCGTTATGATGAGGAGTGTTAGTGAACAGGTTGACTGCATCATCAGCGAGTTTTACCACCACTCTGTCATATGCATTTGCAAATGCAAGATCTAGCCACTTATTGTTTTTATTTGGAAAATTTATAATTTGTTGTAAATCATTACCATAGAACTCCGAAATAATGTTAAAATCAATTTCATCATGAAAGTTAATTGGTAATAACAAATTATCTGAATCATCTTCTATAAAAGATAATGATGGACGATTGAAATCGCCAAAAATAAAAATTGAATCATCCTCATTCATTTTAGATATAATATCGTGATAAATATCGAAAAATTCAGAATATGAGGAATTGTCAGAATTTGGTGGAAAGTAAACAATTCCTAGGAAAAGAAAATGATTACCTAAGTTTACTCTACTAAATTGGTGATCGAAAGTGTGGGAGGTCCTAGTGATTAGTGGAATACTAGAAAGGTTATTATTTACTGCAAGTAAAACCCCGCCTCCACGGGTGCAGTTTGTAGAGAAAAAATCCCTATCCTTTCTATAAATCGACCAATTATTGTCCAGTATTTCTTCATTTATGAAGGAATCGTTTAGCCATGTTTCGGTAATAGCAAGCACAACGAAGTCACAAGACTTAGCATCAACATATAATTTTTTTAGTTTACCTCTCATACCACTACAGTTGTGGTAGAAGATTTTGAGATTGTCACTAAGATTACATTTATTATCTGTTGGTTTTAACTTCTTAAAGCTAGATCTTGTATTTACTAAAATAAGATTAGTGTTAATGTTATTTTCTTCCGCTAAGGGGACGAAAAAAATCATTACTACTTTTCCTAATTTTTTGCAAATAATCGATTCTCTTACTTTTAAGGTGACTACAATAAGCTTGTAAATCTTTTTCAACCGATTCGGACGAAGCACCGAAACCTTCATGATATTTTAAGTATAATTTCATTAATTCCTTAGGGTTAGAAGGCAAACCTTCTTGATCAATAAAAATTTTAATATTGAGTTTGGTTTTACCATCTACACAAAGGTCGTCATCCTCCTTATGTAAGTAAGCTAAATATAGCCTTATATTTTCGTATATTTTTTGATCTCTAAAACGTGATAAAACATACGTATGATCGTCATTAGCTACAGCATTTTTCGTTAATCTGACTATAGGAGGTAACATAGGATTAACAAAACTTGCAATAGATTGGGATGAAACCGATGCAATTGGCTTATCGTTAATTGAAGTTGTGTCACAGTTTACGTTTAAGCTCTGAGTACACGGAGTGCCAGCATTAAAGGTTTGTCCCTGAATGAAGTTAGAATATTTTTGTTTTGATTGAAAATCAATTTTCAGAAATGACTGAATTGCACATTGTGCTAGACAATGCACTTGAACTTGTATTAATGGCTGGAATCTCAATTAAATTGGGCTTATTTAGTGAATATGTAACTAAGTTCGACGGAGGCAAATAGTTTTGAAATTTAATAGGTGTTTGAGTTAATAAAATGGGTTGTGTTTTGTTTGAATTTAAAATATTATTATTATTATTCTTATTATTCTTATTATTATTATTATTATTATTATTATTGTTATTATTATTATTATTATTATTATTATTATTATTATTTATATTATTATTGTTATTATTATTATTATTATCCTTTTTTTTGATTTGTTTATTTTTTGTTTTAATAATTTTAGGCAAATTAGTATTTCTATTGATTGAATTTTTAGTGTTTGTTTTATTATTTTTAGAATGTTTTGTGTTTATTGAATGTTGTGGTGTATTGAAACTTATGTTTGTCCTTAAATTATTTTTAGCAAAATTTTTGAAACTGCTGATATTGGTTCCTATACGCCACAAGCTCCTGTTTTTAATTTCATTCACTTTTGATTCCGGAACACTAACTTTAGTTTGTTTTTGTAACTAAACACAGAATCATTACAAAAACTTATTTACCAATTTATTCGAAAGGATATATGTATCCCGAAATTCACTGAGAGGAAGTAGAGAAGGAAATCAACGAAATATTGAAACAGGAAATTATTGTCAATAGCAGTTCTCCATACAATGCTCCTATCTGGGGTGTCCCTAAGAAAATGGACAATTCCCAAAAGCAAAAATGGAGAATTTTAATAGACTATAGTAAGTTAAATGATAACACTATTGACGATAAATTTCCAATGCCAGATATTGAAGATTTATTTGGAAAACTGGGAAATTGCAGATACTTCTCAACTACCGATCTGGCCAAAGGATTCCATCAGATCGAAGTCCATCCAGACGATCGCTCTAAAACTGCTTTCTCAACAGCAAACGGGCTTTTTGAATTTACCCGAATGCCGTTTGGCTTAAGAAATTCGCCATCTACCTTCCAAAGGTTAATGAACCACATTTTAAGAGATTTCATTAACAAAATCTGTGTCGTCTATTTAGATTATATACTGATATTCTCCGCTTCTCTCGAAGAACATTTTCTATCATTAAACAAAGTTTTTCAACGCCTTCGCGAAAAAAATCTAAAAGTACAAATCGACAAATGCAATTTTGCAGAATTGTCAACCAACTATTTAGGCCACATAATCACCCGGGGAGGTATAAAACCAGATCCAAATAAAATAGTAACCGTACAAAAAATTCCTCTTCCGTTAACCCACAAACAGATAAAATCGTTCTTAGGGCTAAGCGGTTACTATAGAAAATTTATCAAGGATTACGCGAAGATAGCGTATCCTCTTATAAAATGCCTAAAGATACTCGTTTAATTACTTTTGTCAAAATTTGAAAAAAAAACAGTTTTATTAGGTGTAGTGTAATGCTCATATAAAAGAAGGAGTTTGGCCATTACACTAAACTATTTTGGAAAAATTTCAGACGCTCAGCTTCATTAGGTGTTGAGTAATGCTCATATAAAAGAAGAAGTTCTATGGCAGCTAATTGGACCCTTTGCAGTAGACCAACCAAACTTTGCAGTCAATTTGGCAATTAGACTGAAATATTTTTGGCAAAATTTCAGACACACAGCCTTTTTAGGTGTAGTCATATAAAAGAAGGAGTTGTATGAGTTGAACTAGACCAACCAAATGACTGACTAGACCAACCAAATTTTGCAGTAACTTTGGCCATTACACTAAACTACTTTCAAAATCAAAATCCTAGCTTCTTTATTTTTTGAGTTATCGTGTGGACGGACATACATAGTTAAATAGATTTATTTTTCGATTTTGATCCGATCAATACACTTGAGTCTGGAAAAAGGAGTATGGCAGGTACTCGAACCCTTGGACCAAAATAAATGGATTTAAATAGCGAAGACGGCTATTGCTTAAAAAGGATTTTGCGAAAATTCTAGCTCTTTGAGTGATCGTGCGAGCGGGCGGACGGAGAGACATCCATAGGTAAATCGATTTATTTTTAGATTCGGTTCCGATCCATACACTTGAGTTTATATCTGTCCCGTAATGGCAAATTTAGTATACCCTTTTGACTAATAGCCATACACTATTTGATTTTGGTAATAAAACTATCGAAATTATAAATAGAGTTGCGAAATTTAAAGACTTATGTCCATTTGACTAGATTCAAGAGTTAAATTCTATAAATTTGAATACTATTAAAATTATTAATTATATAAAAACTGACTATCTCAATTAAGACAAGAGGAAAAAATTTAATGAAAATTGTCTTGAAAAATAAAGATTTATATTATCAAAAGGCAGTAAATTAACAAATATTAATGTAATTAAACATCAAATAAACCGAAAACATAGCCAAGCAATATATTTAAAGATCTGTAGATTTCAAAAGATCCACGAACAGGAAGTGTAAAAACAAACTTCCGAAATGTTAGCCTAGGGAATTATTAAACATAGAAATTCTCCCTATAATTCAAAAATTTGGATTGTTCCAAAGAAAATGGATCAATCGGGCAAACAACAGTAGAGAATTGTTGTCGACTACAGAAATTAATGAGATTAATGTAGACGACAAATTCCAAATTCCAAATTTAGATCAAAAATTTTCAAATAATTAAAAGAATTTAATTTAAAATTCAAATTGATAAATGTGTAACTGAATATTTAGGCCAGCTTTTAAACAACAAAGCTACTTAACTTAACCCGGCAAAAGTCGAAGTGATAAAAAAATTAAACTGACCAAAATCGAAAAAATCAATAAAGAGCTTTTTAGGAATAATGGGCTATTATCGTAAGTTTATTCGCGATTATGCAAAAATTGCCCAACCATTGACTTATTGTTTGAAAAAGATAGTAAAATTGATATACATAACAACAAATATATAGGAGTGAAAAACTATTTATTAACAAATTATTACCGAGGATCCTATTTTTAAGTATCCTGATTTTATTTATTTAAATGAAACTTTACAAAATTTTAACAATTACTTATATGCAACATTAAAAAAAATAATTAAGCTTATGAATTAAGTTACAATTTCATATATCTTAAATATGTCGATGTTGTTATGTGTTTATTACCCATTATCAACATCCTATGAATCGGTTCATAATTGCCATAATTTGTTCTATGAAAACTTAACGTAAATAAATTAGTATTACGAAGCGATTATTTAAATTAATGTTAATGTTGTTGAGAATTAGGGAAGAAAGGTTACCTTTTACAATACGGAGGTAAGATCAGCGGGTTTGACCATTCAAAATTTCTCAATTTCTCAAAAATTGGCTAGCATATTCTAAATCAGCTCTAACAGACAAGTATATAAAGATTTAAAAAAATAAGGATCATTAAATTCTTTAGACCAACGTTTTGTAAAACCAAGCATAGAATTAGCTTTATTTATAATATAACAGAAATGAAGTATAAAATTAAGCTCACCATCGAAGTAAACGTCTAAGTCTTAAATAAAATTCGTTTTGGAAATGTTAATTCCGTTCAAGTACTAATTAAAGCAAATCGGATTAAGATGACGTGTAAAACAGATAAGTGCACATTTATTTATATTTGTAAGAAGATTATTGTTTTTACACCAATAATAAAGGTATTGATGATGGTATTTTGTAAATGTTGTTAATAATATTTTAATTTTTATAAACGGCGATAACTTGTTCGGGTTGTATGAATCGTACCCATGCAATATTTAACTTAAATTTTAATATAATTAATTTTTATATAATAAATAATTCCTAAAAAAAGGAAAAAATAAATTTTTTTTAAAATGCGTTTTTAACAAAATTTTGACTCCTTTTTTTTCTTAGTCTTTTCTAAAACTTAAATTTTTTATTTGTTTTTTTTTTATATATTTTTATTATTTATTATTAAAAATTGTCAATTTTTGTTTTATTTTATGTAATATTCGAGTCCTGCAAGTTAACTTTCATGCCGTAGAA
The DNA here is from genome assembly GCA_963082915.1 of Dolichopus griseipennis. Lineage (NCBI taxonomy): Eukaryota > Metazoa > Arthropoda > Insecta > Diptera > Dolichopodidae > Dolichopus > Dolichopus griseipennis. The sequence goes on along the minus strand of CAUJBZ010000001.1, from coordinate 630,626 downwards.
TATCATCTTAACTCTACAAAACTAGCAATCCTAGCCCTTGGTGAAACACAGATCAGTGAACTAATTGATAATTTTAATATTAATGGCTACTCACTTGCTTCACACTTCGTTCGCATAAGAACAATCGTAATCTACATTAAACATGGCATTGCTTTCAACACCCTAGATAAATATAAACCTTCTAGCCCAACCTTCCACTATATTTGGGTTAAAATTCTCGTTGAAAAGCATGTATTACATTTCTGTTTTTTATACAGATCTTCTAATTCAAATGAACAAGAAACTGATGTGGAAATTGACTATCTTTGAAACCAGATCAATGAAATTTTGGAATCATGTCCAAAAACCGAAATTGTTCTGGCAGGGGATTTAAACGTACACAACAAAGACTGGTTTAATTTTTCAAGGAACTCTTCTTTGGGTCTAAACTGAATTGTGAAACAAGTTGAATTATTCTCCTCACAGTTCCATCTTTCTCAACTTGTCCAAAATCCCAATAGGGTTCCCGGCCGAGCTGATCAAGAGGGTCACTTCTTGGATTTGTTTTTAACCACTCACCCTGAGTTTAGCCAACCGATATTGATACTAATATTACAGAATTTACAATACTTTCTCAAAGCTTTATCTCATATTTATAGAGAGATGTAATAGTAAGCTATGTTAAGTTAATTATATAGTATTCAATTTAGTTTTTAGTTTTCACTCAAAATTGTTGGGACAAATAAATAGGTTTAGATCAGAATATAAACCATGTTTCATTTATTTAATACCCAACAAACTGGTGACCCGACGTTTGTTTAAAAACAAAATTAAAATAAAGTGATTTATAAAATTTATAAATTCCAAAAAATAAATAAACATTTAAATAAAAATTAAAAATTGTATAAATGTATAAATTCTAAAAAAAAAAAAAAGCACATGTTCTAGAATCTAGATTAACATTTAAATTAATAAGAAGTTGAATAAAAATATAAAATAATTAATAACATGTGTAAATTCTAAAAAACATGTTTTAAATGAACATTCATAATAATACAAATCAAATTACAAAGTAAATAAGTTCTAAAAAGGAAGCAAAAAGAAAAAAACACAAATTCATGGATGGTGGATGGAATATCCCCGGATAAATTTGGAACATTAGTATCAACATAACACTTTTGCAAAATTTAACACAGAATCAGCCGCTGCATCCTGTTCCGAATATATTTTTGCAAATAATTTTACATTTGCATACATTCTTCTCTGCAAAAGAATTCTTTTTTTTCTCATAAAATGTACACGCATCAGCTGCTGCCATCTTTAACACATTTAAGTTAAAAAAAAATATTTTGAAAGAAAAAACAAAACAATTGACTCTCGGTTTAAACAACTAATCAGAGCAAAAAACTAAATAAATTAGTAAACAGAAAATTTATTAAAATATATTTTTATACATATAAAATACTTATATAAAACAAACAAGTTTTTGTTTTCTTTTTGCTTAGTTTGGCAATTCATGAAATAATATTACTTTAAAAGTTTAACAACAAAATTCAACTTATCAATTTTTCCCCGAAATTATATTTTATAATACTCTATTACAAAAAAGATCAGAAATTATAAATATTTGCAATTAGTATGACTTCATACAAATCAAAAATAAACAAGTGAGGTTTTTAAAAAGCACATTTTCAAAATTATATAGGGTTTCTGACTGAGTATTTTATCATTTATTTTTCTAAAAATATACATAAAAATAAATGATAATATTATAATTCAGTTGATTCATTATTTTATATAAATACTTATAATATAACCCCAATGCACTCAAGAAAACCTGTTAATAAGTGCGAAATATAATGTTGGAGCTTTAATATTAACGTTTAATTTTGGCGAAACCAATGTAAGGTTTATAAAAACATAAAAATTTTAATTTTTAAGACCTAGTAGCCCTTCAATGGGGAAGGTTTCCAAATTTTTGTTTAGCAAACTTATGATGGATCTGACCACCCCCCTTCTGTCCCAACCTTTCCATTTTTATGAGTTCTAGGAAATCAATAATTGTAAGCTGCACCAAAATTTGGAGTTTTACCTAGAATTTTATTATCTAAGCAAAAATGGTTAAAACTAAGAGACAATTTCTTCAATTTAAAGAAAGCCTTTCAAATTTCAGAAAAACCTTTAATGTATGTTGAAACTTAATGCTACAGCTGTAAATTTTCTTTATTTGTAGAAAAAAATTTTAACAGGTTTACAAGTAACAGGTGTTTAAAAATAGCAAAATTTAAATTCTCAAGCCCTTATAGCTAATAAACAGGGGCCATGACAAAAAAATGTTGTTAACTGACTCTTACCAATTTCTGAAGGCTAGCTTGAACCGTTCCCTAGCTTGAAACCCTAGCTTGAACCGTTTAGAAGATATGTGGAGCCAAAAATTTTGTACAATTTGAGTTATACTTAATAGTAAATTTTAGTACCGGATGGCAACCTTATCAATTTTAGCCTTATATTTTTGTGAAGCCTATAAAAGTAGCTCTCTTCTACCATTATTAGATTGAAAATACACTCAACAGAACTCTTGTTATACTAATTAAAACATAGGACTTTTTTTAAATTTGCTGGGGCTGTGGCTTCGGCACCCTTCAAAATTAAGAAAAACCTTTGGAACATGTTGAAATATAATTAAAGATCTTTCTATTTTGTATATTATGAAAAAAAAATTTAACAGGTATTCAAGTTACAGGTGCTTGAAAATAGCAAAATTTCAATTTTCGAGTCCTTATAGCTCCTAAACAGGTGGCGTGACAAAAAAAATTTTGTTAATTTTGTTATCCGACTCTTACTAATTTCAGAGGCCCTAACATCTTCCAAAATTTCAAGACCATAGCTTGAACTTGAAAGTATATATAAAAAAAAAGACAATAACTCAAAAACTAATGACTCAATTTTGATAAAATTTAAACTCTAGGTCACTAGTAATGAAAGTATCGCGGGGATTCTGGTCGCGATCGCACAATGAGTTCGGATTCTTGAAGCTTTTGATCAAATTGAGGCAAAACGAGTATAATTTCGAAACAAAATAAGATAGAACTTTAAAATTTGGTGCACAGGTGTTTCTTCTTATTTGGTTTGTGTACGTCAATTTTTGCATGAATTGCAATAGCTATTTTCGTACCACCCCCACCACTAGGAAAACCTAAAAAGATATATTTGAAATTAATAAACATAGTAACTTAAAATAAATATAGAACCTCTAAATTTGGTATAACGGTGTTTTTTCTTATATCCTTTTAGTCTCCGAAATTTAGACTTAAGTTTTTATTATTATTATTATTACTAGTAACGCCCTGTGCTCGAAATTCGAACTTTTTGTACTTTTAAATTTACATAAAAAATCCGTTTTGTATAATTTATATTAGACTAATATTATACGAAACTTAGTTTTTTTTTCCTATGCATACTAAAATTGATGGTAACAGTTCTTTCGTTTGAAATTTCCTTATTAAAAAAAAATTTATAATTTTTCAATTATAAAAACGTTTTTAAGTATTTTTTAATTTTATTCCTGTAGCTTAACGCGCTATAAAGAGAGTATAATTTTGCATAGTTATTACACAAAAAAAGCGATTTACATTCTAAATATAAATAGTGTTCTAATAGAATATAATGTTCTGAAATTTGATGATGATGTATTCTGTATCCTAATTAAAAAGCTTGTTCATAGAGCATATATGTACAACAAAATTTAACATACCTATCATAATTCATAAGTAAATAAGTTAAGTACTTAGTATTATATAATATTGAAGCTGCCAAAATACAAAATAATAGGTTGACAAAAGTCGAGAATTTTTTTAAAATCGCAATTTTAAGATTTATAATATATGTATCTATATTGATGATTTTTTCCTCCCCTTATTCCATTTTTAAATTTATTAGCTACATAGGCAAATAAGCACTACATTTCAATAATAAAATCTGAAATTTTTACTACAAATGTATGTACATATACAAAAAAAGGTTCTGAATTCTTTACTTTACTTTATATTATACCTATTTGTATAGGAGTGAACTACTCTTTTTACAGTTACACCACACCGCCTCTTGAAAAATAGTAGATGAAAGGAGTAGATAATTAAATATTTATTTTATCTAAATTAAAGAATACGACGTACAATTTTTATACGGCAGTACCTCAATATGTCTATTTATATATCCGTAAATTGATACGTGCGTACACACAAAAATATTTATTTGAATGTTTTAATTTAGAATAAAAAATTTTATTAATTTCATATAATAGGTATATTTTGAATTTTTTTTAATATAAGATATTTTTTAAAACATAATCTTAGAAATATAATTAAAACCAAAAACCATTTGTCAATTTGTAAATTTTAAAAATACAGTTCATCGCGTTACGCGTATTTTGGTTGCTCTCATGTAAATTCATGTACCTATTTATTTCTAAATTTTTTGACAGAAATTATACGTCAACTTTTATTTAAGTTTAAGATTATTTTTTAGTTTTTTTTTGCGAACATATTATAGGTATTTTCAATTATTTTGAATGTATGTTTTTTTAAAAAACAAATATTATTTTAAAATATTTTATTTCGAAATCTAAATCGTAGCAACATCAGAAAAAAGAATTACAATATTTTTATACGCTTTGTCAAAATTTAAAATTTTAAATTCCGAAGTACAGTACACAACATACCTACTTATTTCAAATTTTTTTGACAGAAACTTCATGCCGTACACGTTTATTCTGGTTGATCTGTAAAGAACACATAATTTTTCTTAAGAAATGTTATTTTTTTGTTTCTGCAAACATACTATAGGTATTTCAATTATTTTGAATATATGTAAAGTATTTTTAAAAAAAATATAGATATTAAAATTATTAATAAAAATTATTTTAAAATATTTTATTTTTAGAACAATAACAAACATAAGAAAAAACAATAACTTTTTTATATGCTTTGTCAATGTTTAAATTTTAAAAATTCGAGGTACAGTAAGTTATTCTCATGTAATATCATGTACTTAACTACTAATTTAAAACTTTTTGTTAGCAATTATACACCATAAGCGTTGATTTTGGTTAGGCCCAAAGGAACAAATCATTTAAATTGCAAATTTTTTTAGAAAGATTTTTCGTTTTTAATTTTTTGCAAACATATTTCAATTATTTTGAATATATATTTTAAAAAAAATTATTTTAAAAATATATTATTTTAAAATATTTTATTTTTAAAATTTAATCGTAGCAACATAAGAAAAAACAATTACAATATTTTTATACGCTTTGTCAATTTTTAAATTTTAAAACTCCGAGGTTCAGTACATCGCGTATGCTTTCATGTAAATTTATTTACATAACAACTAATTTCAAAATTTTTTGACAGAAACTGAACGCCGTACATGCTGAATTTGGTTGATACATAAGTAATAAATCATTTTTCTTAAGAAATATTATTTATCAGAAGTCGGTTTTTTATTTTACATAAAACTTAACAAAAACCAACAACAATTTCTTGCTTTCAACACCCCAGATAAATATAAACCTTCTGGCCCAACCTTCCACTATATTTGGGTTAAAATTCTCGTTGAAAAGCATGTATTACATTTCTGTTTTTTATACAGATCTCCTAATTCAAATGAACAAGAAACTGATGTGGAAGTTGACTATCTTTGAAACCAGATCAATGAAATTTTGGAATCATGTCCAAAAACCGAAATTGTTCTGGCAAGGGATTTAAACGTACACAACAAAGACTGGTTTAATTTTTCAAGGAACTCTTCTTTGGGTCAAAACTGAATTGTGAAACAAGTGGAATTATTCTACTAGCAGTTCCATCTTTCTCAACTTGTCCAAAATCCCAATAGGGTTCCCGGCCGAGCTGATCAAGAGGGTCACCTCTTGGATTTGTTTTTAACAACAATATACGATTTAAAAAAAAAAAATTTTTAAGCAAACGAAAACAAAGTACAGTACTTTTCGGTTATAACGACCATGATAGGACGGAAAATATTCGTCGTAATAAATGAATGTCGTTTTAAAAGAATGCTGTGAATTTTGAAAAATTAGTATAAGACTTGAGCATTGTAGAATGTGCTGATTCTAGAATCGACACTTCGAACTCATTTGCTAAAATTTTATTTGATGTGTCAGCCTCAAGCCTATGTATAGTGCTTTTTCTTCTAATGAAATTTTTTTTGTATTTTTAATGCGTTATTATGATTTTTTTTTGTATTAAAAAATAAATAAAACAAGTAAAGAAACAGTCAGTCGGTGCAACCGACTTAGAAATACCCTACACCTATTTGGTTCAAATTTAAGGACATATCCATAAGTCATTTTAACACCATAAAAGCTGTTATTAATTTGATCGTAAGACATAGTTAACCAAATTAACTTTATAATACTAAAAACATTTTCTAATTACACTATCTATTAAAAAATATAACAAATTATTACTAATTTATCTATTTAAAAATATTAAAAAACAAAAAAACTTGAAATAAATGAAAATATATTTATTCCAATTCAATTACAAAATGAAAAAATTCTAATTATTAAATATTGTGATAAAAAGATAATCAAAGCATAATATATTTAATAATCCAAATTTTTAAAAATTTCAATTATTTTAAATGGTTAGTTTATATACCTAATAGAAAAGCTTATAAACGCAAAATATGCAATAAATGTATTTCTAAAATACAATTACAAATTTAGACCTTTTCATATAACTCATTTAAACATAAAAATAAATTTTACATAAATGCAGCAAGTACCTTTGAACATAGCTGAACCACTACAATTAAATCTAGATTTCGGAGACACATAGGAAATAGGAAATATATTCTTTGGCTTCGAAATTAAACTCGACCACAACCAATTCGCATGGTACTTTCATTACTAGTAACCTAGAGTTTAAATTTCATAAAAATACCGGCATTATTTTTTGAGTTATGGTGTTTTTAAGACACATGTTTGTTAGTCCTTGAACTTTTCAAGGGTTCCAGAACCCGAAACCATGGTACAATTTCGCCCATATTTAGTCCCGTCATACTTTCAATACTAGTTAACCCTTGTACACAATTGGAACGTTCTATCTTAATTTTAAGTTTCTAGTTTTATTTATTTCGATGATAAGCTTTTACACATTGGGGGTCTAAGAGAGGTACTGAACCACCACTCTGCTTGATCCCAAATTAGGGGGACACGCTAGAAATAGTAAAGAACGCCCTGGGCCAAATTTGAAGCTTCTACATTAGTTTCAAGTTACTATCTTTATTAATTTCGAAAATATGCTTTAAGGTCCTCGGAACTGAGTGGCTGGTCTCCGACCCACTACTCCAGTGGGGCCCAATTTTCCATGACACTTACGAAATAGGAAGCGACACCCCGCAATATGATACCAAATTCGGAGGTTCTATCTTCATTGGTTTCGAAATTATGCTCGTTTGGCCTAAATTCGATCAAAAAGTTCTAAGTTCCGAATCCATTGTACACTACCCACCGTACGCAATCACCGCCGGAGTTTCATTACCAATAACCTACAGCACAAATTTCATGAAGATAGCCTCATTAGTTGTTGAGTTATCGTGATTTTTTATATATGTTCGTTAGCCCTTCGATCGATTAAAAGGTCCAGAATCCGAACCCTTGGGATGATTTCGCCCTTATACAGTCCGCGCTGTACTTATAGTACTAGTTACCCCTTGTACACAATTTGAACGGTCTATCTTAATTTTAAGTAACTATTTTTCGTGATTTCGATTATAAGCCTTTAAAACTTGGAAGGTCTGAGAGGGGTACTGAACCAAAACTCCAATTGATCCCAAATTAGGGGAACACGCAAGAGATAGTAGAGAACATCCTTGTGGCAAATTGGATGCTTCTACATTTTTAGCACATTTTCAAAAAATTTTGTAAAAATGTGCCTATATAGTTTCACTCTGTCCGTCCGTCTGTCCGTCTGTCCGTCTGTCTGTCTGTCCGTATGTTTACAAAAACTTTTACATCGTTTGAAATAGAGAAAAGAAATTTTAACCACGAGTAAGTATTACAAAAAAAATAATTTCGTAGAAGAATTTTTTTCTGTAGCCCCACCCGTTACGGAGCTGCAGCCCTCCAAAGTTGGGAAAAGCCCTATATTCAAATTGTTATAACAAGAGTTCTATTAGGTGTATTGGCAAAAGATAGCTGGTGTTATTAACTTTATAAATTTTTAAAAGACAAATTTTTAGGGTTGCCATACGGTACTAAAATTTACCATTATGCAAAACTAAATTTTTGCAAAATTTTTGGCTACACATATCTTCTATACGGGCTAAGCTAGGGTCTTGAAATTTTGGGAGTAGTTAGATCCTTAGAAATAAGTAGAAGTCGGTTAACAAATTTTTTTTGTCTCGTCCCCTGTTTTGCAGCTACAAGGACCCAAAAATTGAAATTTTTCTATTTTTAAACACCTGTAACTCGAATACCTGTTCAATTTTTTTTTTTGTGATTTACAAAATTGAAAGCTCTTTAAATATATTTCAACATGTGTCAAAGGTTTTTCTTAATTTTGAAGGGTGACGAAGCTACAGCCCCTGCAAATTCCAAAAAAGCCCTATATTTAAATTGATATAATAAGAGTTCTGTTCGCTATATTTTCAATCTAAAAACGGTAAAAGAGAGCTGCTTTCTTATGCTTTACAAAAATATATCACTAAAATTAACAGGGTTGCCACACGGTACTAAAATTTACCATTATGCAAAACTCAATTTTTGCAAAATTTTTGGCCCCACATATCTGTTAAACGGTTCCAGCTAGGGTCTTGAAATTTTAGGAGAAGTTAGAACTTCAGAAGTTAGTAGGAGTCGGTTAACAAAATGTTTTTGTCACGTCCTCTGTTCAGCAGCTATAAGAGCTCGAAAATTGAAATTTTGCTATTTCTAAACACCTGTAACTTGAATACCTGTTCAAATTTTTTTTTGTTAATATACAAAATTTTAAGGTCCAACGTTATTCTTTAACATATGTTAAAAGATTTTCTTAAATTTAAAAGCGGTTCTTTAAATTGAAGAAAGTGTCTGTCAGTTTTAACCAGTTTTGCTTATATAGTAAAATTCTAAATAAAATTCCAAATTTTGCTAGAATTCACAATTTAATTCCTTGAACCTAAAAAAGTTGGGGGAAGGGGAGTAGTGAAGATTAGATCCTTGAAAAATTGGGCAACCTTCCCCATAGAGGGGCTATTAGAACTTAAAAATTAAAAAAATTACGGTTTTTATAAGTAAGTAGTAACTTAGTCACCAACGTATATATTTAATAAATTAAACGTTAACATTGAAGCTTCAACATTATATTCCGATAAAATACTCAGTATGAAACACTATATTATTATGAAAATGTGCTTTTTTAAAAACCCTTGGTTTTTTTCATCACTTGTTTCAAGTTGTTATCTTTATTAATTTTAAAGATATATTTTAAGGTTTTCGGAAATGTGTGGCTGGTCCCCGACCCACTACTCAAATAGGGCCCAAATTCCTAAGACACTTCGAAATAGGAAGGGACACCCTGATACCAAATTTGGAGGTTCTATCTTCATTGGTTTCGAAATTATGCTCGTTTGGCCTAAATTCGATCAAAAAGCTCTAGGTTCCGAACCCATGGTCCAATCCCGACCTTACGCAATCTCCGAAATAGTTTCATTACTAGTAACCTACAGCACAAATTTGATGAAAATAGCGTCATTAGTTGTTGAATTATCGTGATTTTTTATATATGTTCGTTAGCCCTTCGATCGATTAAAAGGTCCAGAATCGGAACGCATGGGCCGTACTTTCAGTCCTAGTAACCGACAGTTAAAATTCATCAAGATAGCTCCATTATTTTTTGAGTTATCGTGCCTACGGACGGACGGACGGACGGACGGACGGACGGACGGACATGGCTATATCGACTCAGGCGGTCACGCTGATCACAAATATATATACTTTTCCATATCTAGCTCGCTTCCTTTAGGTGGTTACAAACACCATACCAAAGTTAATATACCCCTTTACCTATTCTATAGGTGTAGGGTATAAAAATACTAAATTACATAAATAAATAAAAAAATACACCAAGCAACGTAATTAGATATAATAATTATTATTAATATATTTGTCTAAAATGAGGTGTAACAAACGCATTCAATTAAATGTGTTTTGTTGGATGTGTTCAATTATAAAAAAAATAAAATATTAATGTTTTGTTAAATGTGTTTTATTTTAGAAAATAAAATATCATAAATTATCATAAGCAGGCCAAAAAATATTTTATTTATTTCTAATAAAAAAAAAAAAATTTTTTTTGAAATGAAATTTATTTATTAGTATATGAATAATTTCATTTCAGTTTTAAAAATCGCAGAAGATTTTCTGGAAATTTTAAATAAATAGTAAGACATTTTGTAAATAAAAACTAAGAAGACAATGCTTCACACGCACATTTGTGTAGTAAGTCTTAATAATTTTCAGTGCAAATCTGAAATAAGGGCGAAAGCCCAATGTATGCTTTGATGCATTGCTTGGTTTGCATAACCAAATAAACCAAGCAATGTATTAAAGTAATTTCAAAGTTTCCCCTTATCTCGCTCTCAACTATCTCTCATCCCTTTCTTCATAAACTTTTATTTATTTATCTATTTAAAAAAAGTTAAAAATGGAAAAAAATAATGTAACGACTACCGGTTGGGAAGGTGGATTCGGGTATACAATACCTGAGTTCAATGCACTATAAAAACCAAACAAAATAAATTTTTTTTAAACTTAGTTAGGTTAGGTATATTAAAAAATTTCAAATAAAATTTATAATTTGTGATAATGCAAAACTCAATTCAAAAATCAACATTTATTTAATACAATTTTCGTAAATTTAAATAATAGATACATTATTTAGCATGTTGAGTACACATTGTAGAATGTTAGCAACAAACAAGTATTCCGATTTGAATCGAAACAAAGGAAACGATATAGAATGTATAGCAACATTTTTTAAAAATGTAATATACAAAACATTAATGAATGGAGAAATAGATCATTATTGAAACAAAATAAACCTATAAAAAATTTTTAAATCTTTTATTAATGTATTTAATTTTAGCAAGTACTCACTTAAATAAAAAAAAAATAATAATTGAAATTAAAAAAAAATTTTACCAAGAAGGGATTTGAACTAACGACCCCAAAATTTTACAAACACGAAACATATAAAAAGTAGGCTAACTAACTTATTCATCTTCAAGTTTTTAAGATAGAAGAAGAAATTATATGAGTCATTTATTTATTTTTTGTGTACCTATTACTAGAATCGAAGCATAATATGCGTTATATAAAATGTAACGGTTGCAATTTTATTTAACATACTTTTAACATAATGTAAATAATGAAATTAAAAATAGTTTTTAATTAGAAAAAGTTCTTCTTTAAATTTGACCTTCCGTCATTCTGTGACGGGACAACAGCTAGTTTTAAATAAAAGCAATATCAATGTAATAAAAAACTTTTATTTTTAGGTAAAATTTAATTCTTTGGCAAAAAGTGTAAAGTTTATTATAATTAAAATTTCACCGACTTCGTTATAAATGAAAACTACTGTAAATGTATTGCTTTCGTTTCGAACAGAACTAATTTTTTTCGTTCACTTTTTAAGATAAAGAAAAAAAAATTTAAAAAAAATTTAAATCTCCTTGTTCATTGAATATTTGAACTAAACAAAAAAAAGAAAGATATACATAAGTCGGCGCCTATAATCTTTTGAAGTAGATTTAGCTGCGAGTTGCAACCGAAAATGAATTACATTTACACCGCGTGACCGTTAAATTCAAAATTACGTTAAACTAAAGACAGGTTTTCACCTGAAAAAACGCAATATTCTTAAATAAAGTGACCGCCTGAGTCGATATTATTCTCAATCATTGTCCTATGAAAACAAAAAAAAACTTTATTTTGGTTGTTGTTTCATTAAAATTGGTCAAATAGTTTACCCAGAAAAAGGATGTTTATATTTGTATGGGAAAAAATAAGCCGATTAAATATTATGATTTATATATTTGTCTAGAATAAGGTGTAACAAACACATTCAATTAAATGTGTTTTTAGCACATTTTCAAAAAATTTTGTAAAAATGTGACTATATAGTTTCACTCTGTCCGTCCGTCCGTCCGTCTGTCTGTCTGTCTGTCTGTCCGTATGTTTACAAAAACTTTTACATAGTTTGAAATAGAGTAAAGAAATTTTAACCACGAGTAGGTATTACAAAAAAAATTATTTCGTAGAAGAATTTTTTTCTGTAGTCCCACCCGTTACGGAGCTGCAGCCCTCCAAAGTTGGGAAAAGCCCTATATTCAAATTGTTATAACAAGAGTTCTATTAGGTGTATTTTCAATCTAAAAACGGCAAAAGATAGCTGGTTTTATAAACTTTATAAATTTTTAAAAGACATGTTGACAGGGTTGCCATACGGTTCTAAAATTTACCATTATGCAAAACTCAATTTTTGCAAAATTTTTGGCTACACATATCTTCTATACGGGTCAAGCTAGGGTCTTGAAATTTTGGGAGTAGTTAGATCCTTAGAAATAAATAAAAGTCGGTTCACAAATTTTTTTTGTCACGTCCCCTGTTTTGCAGCTATATGGGCCCGAAAATTTAAATTTTGCTATTTTTAAACACCTGTAACTTGAATACCTGTTCAAATTTTTTTTTTGTGATTTGCAAAATTGAAAGCTCTTTAAATATATTTGAACATGTGTCAAAGGTTTTTCTTAATTTTAAAGGGTGACGAAGCTACAGCCCCCGCAAATTTCAAAAAAGCCCTATATTTAAATTGATATAATAAGAGTTCTGTTAGCTGTATTTTCAATCTAAAAACGGTAGAAGAGAGTTGCATTCTTAGGCTTGACAAAAATATATCACTTAAATGTACAGGGTTGCCATACGGTACTAAAATTTATCATTATGCAAAACTCAATTTTTGCAAAATTTTTGGCCCCACATATCTCCTAAACGGTTCCAGCTAGGGCCTTGGAATTTTGGGAGAAGTTAGAACTTCAAAAATTAGTAGGAGTCAGTTAACAAAATTTTTTTTCACGTCCCCTGTTTAGCAGCTATAAGAGCTCGAAAATTGAAATTTTGCTATATTTAAACACCTGTAACTTGAATACCCGTTCAAATTTTTTTTTGTTGATATACAAAATTTTAAGGTCCTACATTATACTTTAACATATGTTAAAAGATTTTCTTAAATTCAAAAGTGGTTCTTTAAATTGAAGAAAGTGTCTGTCAGTTTTAACCATTTTTGCTTATATAGTAAAATTCAAAATAAAATTCCAAATTTTGGTAGAATTCCCAATTTAATTTCTTGAACCTAAAAAAATTGGGGGAAGGGGAGTAGTGAGGATTAGATCCTTGAAAAATTGGGCAAACTTCCCCATAGAGGGGCTATTAGGACTTAAAAAATAAAAAAAATACGGTTTTTATAAGTAAGTAGTAACTTAGTCACCAACGTATATATTTCCTTAATAAAACGTTAACATTGAAGCTTCAACATTATACTCCGATAAAATAATCAGTATGAAACACTATATTATTTTGAAAATGTGCTTTTTTAAAAACCCTTGGTTTTTTTCATCACTTGTTTTGGATGTGTTCAGTTATAAAAAATAAAATAAGTATTAATGTTTTGGAAAATAAAATAATTAAAATTATCATAAACAGGCAAAAAAATATTTATTTAATTTTTATAAAAAAAAAAATAAAACAAAAAATATAAAAAAAAAGAAATGTTTTTTTAATTGTAAATTAATTTAAATGTTTATGAATTAGTTCATTTCATTTTTAAAAATCACAGAAGATTTTCTTGAAATTTTAAATAAATAGTAAAACATTTTGCTATTAAAAATCGAGATTTTGCTTTACAGGATAAGTTCTGTAGTAAGTTTTCATTACTTTCAGTGAAAATCTGAATTGAAGGTAATAGCGTAATGTACGCTTTGATGCTTTGCTTGCCTTGATTTGAAAATCAAATAAACCAAGCAAAGTAATCAAAGAAATTACAAATGATCCATAAAATGTAGTTTACAAAATTTACTTTTTTGGCTTTATTTCAATTTTAGAATTAAATAAAAATATTTTTAATATTTTTATTTAAGGTTTTGAAATCAATTATAATATCAATTTACAACAATTAATTTAAAATAGTGAAAAAACTATTCTATGTGATTTGTGAAAACGACTCAAATATTTTAATAATTATAATATTATATACGAATATTTTACTAGGCAGAAGAAAACTGTCGTACGACAGGGACAAAATTTTTTTCTCTTAAAAATTTATATTAATATTTTACTTTCATGAAAAAGATTTCATGATTTCATGATATTTGTATATGAAAATACGTATTTATTTTTTAAAATTGAATTTAATTGCATTTAAAAATAAATTTAAAAATTAATTTTGCTCTGGATTTTAGTTGAACACAATCTCCGTCTTTAAGTTTAAAATGTAAGAAGCTTAAACGCCATATAAACAAAGTTTTAAAAAATATCAGACAATATTATATACAAAATATTCCCTATTTCTTTACTCCATTATTTTAAAAAGTACAAATTATACATTATTCAGAAATTTCAAGAACTAATGTTTTTCAAAATAAAATCTAATTTAATATATTAATGAATTCCGTCATTCTATGGCGGGCCAACAGCTAGTTGTTAATAAGAACATTAATAACTTTTAATAATATAAGCATAAACTAAAAATAAAAATTAAAAGAGTTATTATTCCTTATAGAAATTAAGTATCAATTTTAATATAGTTCAAGTTATTAAAAATAAGTGAGGACAAAAAACAAGGGTTTTTAAGAAGCACATTTTCAAAATTATAAAGGGTTTCTTACTGAGTATTTTATCATTTATTTTTATAAAAATACTAGCTAATACCCGGTGCGCGTTACTGCGCCTCTTAATGGAGGTTTAATTGAAGTTGATGTTACTGCAAAAAGTTAACATAAAAATTTACACATGTAAATTTTAAAATGTATGAAAGCACACTTTTTCAAACCATTTTTCTAGGATTATTCTAGTAATTTTTGAAACTTTCTGTAATTCAAAGCAGTACAAACTACTTTCCAAAATTTGACGTAATTTATTTCAAAAAATTTTTTTTCGACCAATCGTAGGACCAATCGTACCGTAGGAAAAATTACACTGGTGAATAAGTTACTGATTTACAAAATCATAAAAGTTTTAATTTTAAGACCTAGTAGCCGTCCAATGAGGAAGGTTTCCAAATTTTGCTTAGAAAACTTATGATGGATCTGCCCACTCCCCTCTTGTTCTTACCATGGCATTTTTTTAGGTTCTGGGAAATCAATTGTGAACTCCACCAAAATTTAGAATTTTACCTAGAATTTTATTATCTAAGCAAAAATGGTTAAAACTAAGGACAATTTCTTCAATTTAAAGAAACCCTTTCAAATTTAAGAAAAAGCCTTTAACGAATGTTGAAGTATAGTGCTTCAGCTGTAAATTTTGTATATTTGTAAAAAAATTTTGAATAGGTTTTCAAATTACAGGGGTGAGAAAATAGCAAAATTTCAATGTTAGAGCCCTTATAGCTCCTTAACAGGGGACGTGACAAAAAAACTTTTTTAACTGGTTTCTAAAGGTCTAACTTCTCCCAAAATTTCAAGATCCTAGCTTGAACCGTTTAGTATATATGTGGGGCCAAAAATTTTGCACAAAGTGAGTTTTGCTTAATGGTAAATTTTGGTAACGTGTGGCAACCCTAAACATCTACTTTTTCAAAATTTATTAGGTTTATAAAACCAGCTATTTTTGCCGTTTTCAGATGAAAATAAACCTAACAGAACTTTTGTTATAAAAATTTAAATATATGGCTTTGTCCAACTTTAGGGGGCTGAAGCTCCGTAACGGGTGGGGCTACAGAAAAAATTCTTCTACGAAATTATTTTTTTTGTAACATCTACCCGTAGTTAAAATTTATTTACTCTATTTTAAACGGCGTAAAAGTTTTGTAAACATACGCACGGATGGACAGAGTGAAGCTATATAGGCACATTTTTACAAAATTTTTTGAAAATGTGCTAAAAATAAAATTAGATTAAAACGAGAAAGAGTGTAGTAGAGTAGAATGAGCCATTCTGGGATACCCGTATGACCGTAACATATACATTATATCATCCGGTTAATTATTTTTGGCAAAATATCAGACACCCAGCTTCATTTGGTGTTGAGTAATGCTCATATAAAGGAAGGAGTTGTATGGCAGCTCCTCGAACCCTCTGCAGTAGACTAACCAAATTTTGCAGTAACTTTGGCCATTACACTAAACTATTTTTGGCAAAATTTCAGACAATCACCTTCAATAGGTATAGAGTAATGCTCATTTAAAAAAAGAAGTTGTATGGCAAGTACTCGAACCCGTGGACCAAAAAGGCTGGATTTTAATAGCGATGACCGCTATTGCACAAAAACAAATTTGTGAAAATTTCGAAAACCTAGCTCCTTTATTTTTTGAGTTATCGTGCGGACGAACGGACAGACGGACGGGCAGACGGACGGACATACTAAATCGATTTATTTTTTGATTCTGATCCGATCCATACACTTAAGTCTATATCTACTCCCTTCCTTCTCTGCATCAGAAACGTAAAGACAAATTTAGTATACCCTTTTGACTAACAGTCATACCGGTATAAAATTTAAGTTTTAGATTTGTTTTTTTTATTTTACTGTGGGGACTTGTAAAATCTAAAATTTGGTTTTTAAAAGTTGTATTTAATACGGTCACTATATCTATCACTAAAAAAAATGCCTTATCGGGTTATTTATAAAAATCATAATAAAAATCTAAATAATTACAAAACTGTCAAATATATTTGAAATATATTTATATATTTTCCGATTCTGGACCTTTTAATCGGTTCAGGGCTAACGAACATAAATAAAAAATCGCGATAACTCAACAACTAATGACGCTATCTTCATGAAATTTGTGCTGTAGGTTATTAGTAATGAAACTACAGCGGCGATTGCGTACGGTGAGGATTGGACAATGGGTTCGGAACTTAGAACTTTTTGATCGAATTTAGGCCAAACTAGCATAGTTCCGAAACCAATGAAGATAGAACCTCCAAATTTGGTATAAGGGTGTCGCTTTCGATTTCCTTAGTCTCCTTGAAATTTGGGAGCAACTGGAGTAGTGGGTGGGGACCAGCTTCAAATTTGGCAGATGGGTGTTCTTAACTATTTACTGCTCGTCCCTCTAATTTTGGATCAATTGGAGTGGTGGTTCATTACCTCTCTTATACCCTCCAATATGTAAAAGCTTATCATCGAAATTAATAAACCTAGTAACTTAAAATTAAGTTAGAACGTTCCAATTGTGTATAAGGGTTAACTAATATTGAAAGTATGACGGGGACTGCATATGGGCGAAATCGTACATTGTTTTCGGGCTCTGGAACCCTTGAAAAGTTCAAGGGCTAACAAACATATATCTTAAAAACACCATAACTCAAAAAATAATGCCGGTATTTTGATGAAATTTAAACTCTAGGTTACTAGTAATGCAAGTACCATGTTCGAGTTCGGATTCTAGAAGCTTTTGATCGATTTGAGGCCGAACAGTATAATTTCGAAGCCAAAGAATAAATTTCTTAATTATCAATTAAATAATGTGTCCCCGAAATTTAGACTTAATAGTAGTGGTTCAGCTATGTTCAAAGGTACTTGCTGCATTTATGTAAAATTTATTTTTATATTTAAATGAATTATATGAAAAGATCTAAATTTGTAATTGTATTTTAGAAATACATTTATTGCATATTTTGCGTTTATAAGCTGTTCTATTAGGTATAATTGCAATTTTAAAAAATTTGGATTAATTAATATATTAGCTTTAATTAGCTTTTAATCACAAAATTTAATAATTAGAATTTTTTCATTTTGTAATTGAATTGGAATAGATATATTTTCATTTATTTCAAGTTTTTTTGTTTTTTAATATTTTTAAGTAGACAAATTAGTAAGAATTTGTAATATTTTTTAATAGACAGTGTAATTAGAAAATGTTTTTAGTATTTTAAAGTTAGTTTGGTTAGCTATGTCTTACGATCAAATTAATAACAGCTTTTACGGTGCTAAAATGACATATGGATATATGTATCATTAAATTTGAACCAAATAGGTGTAGGGTATTTCTAAGTCGGTTGCACCGACTGACTGTTTCTTTACTTGTTTCTTTCTCAATCTATAACATTTAGTGCAGTTTTTAATAAAACCCTATTAAGAATAATATACAAAGATAATAATAACATAATTATTACTTATCATATTAATAAGGCTTCTTATTAGCCATAAAATTTTGGATTATTTTATTAATTTTCAAATAGGTTTTCCAATATTAAAAGCCGTTAATAAGTCGTTATTGTTTAACCTTCACTAAAGTATTCAGTAAAACTGTTTTTTTACTGCATTTATTTTCTATATATATTATTGAAAATGACGATAAACCTGATGACCTTCACCGGTTGATCGCAAGCAAGGGGCACAGGGTTATCCAATGTTTTACGGTTAAAATTCCACAGTTCTGGAGCAATAGACCCGACGTATGGTTTGCTCAAGTCGAAGCACAATTTCGCGTGGAAGGCATATCTTCTAACTCGAAATATGACTATTTATTGTCATGATTACAACCTGACACTATGGAAATAGTATCAGGCAGATGTAATTTAAAATTCTCCTGAAGAGATTAGAAGATGGAAGCACAGATTCGGAAGAGCGTCGTCTCGATACTTTCTTCACAATTTTGAATTAGGTGACTCTGGCCCTCTGAATTGTTCATAAGAATAGAGGCAGCGCCACGAGCAAGAGCTTAATAAACACCCCACTTTTAAAAAAGTTAAGGCTCAATAAGTTGCCCTCTCATGTACAGACATGTTTAACTGCGATCGAAAAAACCTATACGCAAGAGGATTTATTTTCGATTGCCAACAGTCGGGTTCAAAAATCTCGGTTATTACTCAGGAAGAAAATTCATTAATAGAACTTATTAAAAAATTGGAGCAAAAGATTAAAAAAATCGAATTAAACTCACGTGTCGAATCCTGAAGTCAAAGCAGAACTCGATGCAGCGGCAGGTCAGTATCGCGTTCAAATGATCAATTATGCTGGTATCACAAAAAGTTTGGAGATAACGCCACAAAATGTAAATCGCCGTGTAATATAAAACGCCGTTTGGATCCCCGCAAGTTAAAAATAGCGAAATCCAAATTCGAAGTAATGACCAGATTAGGAATCTGCCATCCTTCGTCTTCAGCTTTAGCTTCACCCCTCCACATGGTTCTCAAAAATGCCCTAAACGAGTGGAGGCCGTGTGGAGATTAAATACAATTAAACTCAAAAACGGTTTTTGATAAATATCCACTACCAAATATCCAAGATCCAAATGCTTACTTAGGTGCTTGTTCATTCTTTTCAAAAATAGACTTAATACGTGCCTACCACCAAATACCAGTAGCTCCTCAAGATATACATAAAACAGCAGTTACAACCACTTTTGGGCTTTTCGAGTGTGTCCGATTGCCATTTGGCTTAAAAAACGCCGCACAAACTTTCCGACGTTTTATGCATCACGTTTTACAAGGTTTAGATTTCGCCTTTAATTATTTGGACGTTATTCTTATAGCCAGTAAAACGGCGACAGAACATAAGCAACACCTTCGACTTTTGTTTGCAAGGCTGGAACAATATGGTATGAATATTAACACTTTTAAATGCGTTTTAGGAGCTCAAGACATAAATTTTTTAGGTCATAGAATTACACCTGAAGGTACAGCTCCTGATGACGAAAAAACCGAGACGGTACGAATTTTTCCTACCCCAGATTCTCTCAAAAAATTACAACTAGGCGTCGTAAATTTTTATCACAGGTTCATCGCTGATATAACGCGTTTAGATATTCCTTTGTATGACTTGTTGAAAGGTTGCAACGCCAGGAAGGAATTAAAAACAAATTTTGTCTGGTCTGAAGCACAAGAAAATGCCTTTTTTTTTCTGCATAACGCTATTAAGCAATATGGTATTCCGCTTTAGTACGTACTTCAGATTTTTTACAAACAGCTTAATGTTAGAGGTCTGTTTAAGATCATTTGATAGCTTATTTTAAATTCTTATAGCTGAGGATAATCCGCTGCTGTGAGATAACTCCGTTCTAGATCTTGTATGATTTAAATAGTTCAGGCTTCTGTTAACATTAATATTTTTCCTGTAAATTCTTTTTCCAGTTTAAAAATTAATTTGGCTTTTTCCATAATAATAATTTCCGGAAGCATCAAATATCCGGTTTTTTTATAAATTTCGACTGTTGGTATCAGCCAGCTAAACTTGTATACCTAAACTGTTAATTGCTTTGTTTATCAAAGTACTGACCTTTTTTTTCAGCCATGTAGCGCAACTGGACCAGTTACATATATTATACCTAATATGTGACATGATATGAGCATGATATATATTATTGGCTGCTTTCCTTTTTAGTTTAACTCCACTTCTTTTAATGGTACCAAGCATTGGCGCAATTTTGGATGCTATTTTATTGATATGATTTTCCCATCTCAGTTTTTCATCAATTATTACACCAAGGTATTTATATGTATCAACTCTTTCAATTTGGACTTTGTTTATCAATATTTTTAGATTTATATCAACTTTATTTCATTTTATATGTGATAAATTTAGTTTGAGCCAATTAATATATTTGTACAAAGACTCATTTATTATTCTTTCCAATTCTCCTCTGGTTTTAGCACTGTAAATGGGCAATGTGTCATCCGCAAATATCTTGTAATCGGCTTGTAAATTAGCACATTAGATGTTATGGATATAAAGCAGATACAAAGTAGGCCCGAGTACTGATCCTTGCTGAATACCTATATTTATAGGTATATACATTGAGTACATCATTACCTCTTGTAGCTATTTTCCTATTTTGTAAATAAGATCTAAGAAGATCCAGAGCTGTTCCTCTTATACCGATTTCATAGAGTCCTTTTAACAGGATTTTATGATCAACTGTATCGAATGCTTTTTTTAAATCAACGAATACTGAACATACATAGTTCCCTGCAGCTAATTTGCTTACTGTAGAGTTTGTTGATGCTAAGACTGCAGACTCGGTTCCTTCATCTTTACTGCAATTAGATGACATTTTCAGTATACAGTTATGTAGCACTTCCCACATTTTTCTATGATCCGAGCCAGCTAAGTAGATTTTATTCTTAAAATAATTTTGCTTTTTTCTCTTTATTTCCTTCGTGACACTATTTTTCAATTTTTTAAATTTGGCTTGAATTTCCGGTGAGTTAGGGTTTTTCTTTAAGTTTTTAAGTAGTTTATTTCTTTTTTGGATGAGGTTTATTATTTCTTTTGTGATCCAATCATTATTTTTTCTTGTTCTTATTACTTTTTTTTCAGTGGAGTTCTCTTTGGCCAATTGTAATATTTTCATGAGATTAACTACACTATCACAATTATTTGTTGAAAGTAGACTGCTAACTTGAGTTTTGTGTTTTTTGATATCTATAACGATTATTTCCTTGTTGAAAATGGGCTTACGTTTTTTTATAACTTTATTTATCCTTATTTGAATGGCTTTATGGTCTAAACAACATCTTCAGTAGAAATTTTAAAATCATACTTTTCATTTTTTAGATTTGATAGAACATGATCAATAATTGTGCTAGTGTTTTCCGCAACTCTAGTAGCATTTTCCTTCCTTAAATTGTTCTTTACATCTACAGCATTAGATTCTAGCATTGTTTTGTAGGATCTAGAGAGCTCCGTATCAGATAATAAATCAATGTTAGTATCGCCAACCATTACAATATTTTTATATATATTAAAAATTGATTCTAAATGTGATATAAATATATTATTATTTTTACTAGGACTTTTGTAACAAACCGCAAGTTTAATAACTGGACTAGTACCACATAATGATATAATTATAGTATTCAACTGTTCTATGACTTCTAATATTTTATATTGTATGTTTTGTTTGACATAAATAGCAGCTCCGCCTCCTCTATTTAAATTATTTGAATTAAATAAAGCTGTATACCCAGGAATATTAAAAAATATCTTCTCATCAGAGTATATCCAAGTTTCACCAATCATAATTATGCCAATACATTTTTTAATTTTTATAAATGATGCTGTTTCGATAATATTTTTTCTGAGACTTCTGGCATTGAAATGCACAATATTTAAATTTGAGAGTGTATTGAACATCAAGGTTTACTGATCATATAATTTTGCCAAGTTTCTCTTGTTTTCTGCAAATATTCTCTGTATTTATTATCAATATGCTTCCTTTAATAAACTGGGTCTTGAATTGCTTCTTTTCTGGATACTCCTGTATTGTCATGATAAATAAAATAAAGTTGATAAAGTTCTTTATAGTTATTTGGCAATCCCTTATGATGAATTAGTATTTTTAAACCAGTCTGAATGACACCTTCATAGCAAATATCATCCTTGTCATGGAAATATGATAAAAACAGCCTTACATTGTTATAAATTCTGTGGTCTCTTAGTCTTGAAATTGCTTTAACATTATCACCAGTATCAAGTGCTTTCCTTGTTAGCCTAACAATAGGAGAGACCAATGGATCGATGTATGTTTTACTATTTCCCTGTACATTTTTTTCAATGTTTGGGCAAAGCGTTTCTCCCTTAGTCCAATTTGAATATTTGTTATCTGGCATTTGGAGTTTGCTTGGAGTAATGCACTTGCATTTTTTCTTTAGCCTCATCTTTTGAAACCACGCAATCGCTTTTTTTAATTTTATTTGGATTAGCTACATCAACTATAAATTCTTTCGTAGTAGTGATATTTTTATGTTTTTTCTTTGTGAATGATAAAAAATTTAAAAGATTTCTATTATTTTTGGTTTTAATATTTGATGAATCATCTTTTGGTTTGACTATTTCTTTAACTGTTTATACCCGTGCATACATATATGACATCGGGTATATTAGATTTGCTCCTCCGTTTGTAACGCATCGATCTAGACGAGCTAGATATAGTGTCAAGGGTACGTATCGGCTCAGAATCGAAAAATTAGTCGATCTAGCTATGTGTGTCTGTCCGTCCGTCCGTCCGTCCGTCCGTGTGTCAGCACGATAACTCAAAAACTAAAAGGGCTAGAGTCTTGAAATTCACACAAAGTCATTTTTAGACAATTTCTAGGTTCCCTATTGATTTTGGTTAAAATCGGACCAAGGCTTCGGGGAGCTGCCATACAACTTTTTTGCACCAATATGAATTTCTTCAAAACTAATTATACTACGGGGATGAAAATTACACACGGTTAGTTTTATAATGACTCCGGCACTTATATGAAGTTTCAAAATGTTAGGGCCCCATTTTCGGGGGGCTGCCATACAACTTCCTTGCACCAATATGAATTTCTTCAAAACTAATTATACTACGAGGCTGAAAATTACCCACGGTTAGTTATATAATGAATCGAGCACTTATATGAAGTTTCAAAATGTTAGGGCCCCATTTACGGAGGGCTGCCATACAACTTCTTTGCACCAATATGAATTTCTTCAAAACTAATTATATTACGAGGCTGAAAATTACACACGGTTAGTTATATAATGAATCGAGCACTTATATGAAGTTTCAAAATGTTAGGGCCCCATTTTCGGGGGGCTGCCATACAAAGTTTTCGAATCAATAACTGTGAATCTAATGAAGCTACAAGGTTAAAATTAAAATGGGGCAGGTAAATTAATAGGGCAAGTTACTTGGCAAAGTTGGACACCACTCGGACCATCGGACTTTTAGGATGGGCCAATTTTTTTTTTTTTTTTTTTTTTTGAGCTAAAGTTATGGGACAATGAATGAAAATTTTTTTTTTTTGTGATTTTTTTTTTTTTTGTTAATTTTTTTTTTTTTTTTTTTAAGCTAAGATTATGGGACAATAAATGAAAATTTTGTTTTTTGTTTTGTGATTTTTTTTTTTTTTTGTTAATATTTTTTTTTTTTTTTTATGTCAAAATTATGGGGTAATGAGTTAAATGTGTAAGGGAAGTAAATTACGGTTTATTTAATACACCATAGTGGGTATGCACGGGTATCTAAAAGTTGAAAAGGGCAACTATAATCTTCCTCGTTTTATTACCGTTCCTGTTGTACTAATATCAGCAAATTTATCGTTGTCAGTTTTATTAGCACATTTTCAAAAAATTTTGTGAAAATGTGCCTATATAGCTTCACTCTGTCCGTCTGTCTGTCCATCCGTCCGTATGTTTACAAAAACTTTTACACCGTTTGCAATAGAGTAAAGAAATTTTAACCATGAGTAGTTTTTGCAAAACAAAAAAATTTTGTAGAAGAACTTTTTTCTGTAGTCCCACCTGTTACGAGGTTACAGCCCCCCAAAGTTGGAAAAAGCCATATATTTAAATTGTTATAACAAGAGTTGTGTTAAATATATTTTCAATCTGAAAACGGCAAACAATAGCTGGTTTCATAAGCTCTATAAATTTCTAACAGGCAAATGATTAGGGTTTCCATACGGTACTAAAATTTACAATTATGCATAACTCAATTTTTGCAAAATTTATGGCTACACATATCTTCTGAACGGGACAAGCTAGGGTCTTGAAATTTTGGGAGTAGTTAGATCCTCAGAAATAAATAGAAGTCGGTTAACAAATTTTTTTTGTTACGTCCCCTGTTTTGCAGCTATAAGGGCCCGAAAATTGAAATTTTCCTATTTTTAAACACCTGTAACTTGAATACCTGTTCAAATTTTTTGTTTGTGATTTACAACCTTGGAAGCTTTTTAATTATATTTCAACATATGTCAAAGGTTTTTCTTAATTTTGAAGGGTGACAAAACTACAGCTCCCGCAAATTCCAAAAAAGCCCTGTTAATTTTTTGAAAAAAAAATAAATTACTGTTTCTATAAGTAAGTAGTAACTTAGTCACCAACGTATATATTTCGTAAATTAAACGTTAACATTCAAGCTTCAACATTATATTCCGATAAAATACTCACTATGAAACACTATATTATTTTGAAAATGTACTTTTTTAAAAACCCTTGGTTTTTTTTCATCACTTGTTTTAATTAGCAATCTATGTTTTGAACCACCATATCAACATTTTGGATGTACAAAACACACTCATCACATATAAATATTATGATATTGGAATTCATTTTAGTACTCCAATTGAAAATTGATCTGGTCCCGAGCATTTAATTTGACTATTGTATATCTTGTTACATACCCCAGAACACCTTACACCTGTTTCACCTATAATTTTCAGCTTACATTTAATACAACCCATTGCTATCAAGCTTATGATTGTAAGAACAACTACTGCTCGAACAACTACTGCTTGAAAGTAGTAATGAAGTGATCAAATTTCAAGCGGTAATAAAAAATTACGTAATTTAAGTTTAATAAAAAATAAAAATTATTAATTTCAATATTTCCGTTAACTTTTAGCACGTCTACATTCGATAACGATTCAATAATGATATGAACAACAATTGCAACATTAAAAAGCGTTTCGAGAAACACTTATTGCTGGCACATTTCGACCCAAAGGATGCATCCAGTGACGCGGTGGGTACAGTTTTACAACAGAAAAATTCTGACAAACACCAACCTCTTAGTTTCTTCTCTCGGAGACTTAACAATCAATGCGTCGATTAAACATTTTAGATACCTGGTAGAGGGTAAAGATCTTATTATCTATACAGATCATTAATCCTTGACAAACGTGTTAGATTAGAAATCCGACAAAACACCGAGGCAGACACGTCATCTAGATTTTGTCGCTCAGTTTACCAATGATATACGGTATATCAAAGGTATCCACAGTACAGTAGCGAATACACTTTCCAGATCTTTCATAGATACAGTCGAAAATATCACTATAAGTATGACGAATTTGGCAAGGGAACAAGAGAACGATAAAGAATTACAACAATTTATTCAAGAATTTAAAGAAAACACAAAAACAGTAAGGTAAATTTAACCAAAATATTAGTACCAGTTGAAAATTTAGAGGCCTCGTGTGAAATATTAACGGGATTAAACAGGCCTTTTGAACCTAAATCCTTAAAACGTCCAATCTTTGAGAAAATACGCAATCTCTCTCACCCAGGAAATAAAGGCACAAGAAAACTCTTAGTTGCAAAATATTTTTGGCAGGGTATTAATAAGAAAATAAAATTTTATTCATCATTGGGTCTCAAGATTTGTCGTTCCTAGCTCGGTAACCACCGATCAGGGCCTTCAATTCGAATCCTCTCTCTTTACGGAATTAACTTCAATCAAAAATTCGCAAAGCCCAAAAAATTGGTACGAAAATCTTCCATGGATCCCTTAGGCATTAGAACCGCTGTTATATCAAACCACAAGCCGAAAAAGCGAGAAAACATACAAATATTTTCGTGCACAAGGATTTAAAAAATTGTTCACTTGTATTCCTTCGACAAGAAATAAATAAAGACAAGGTAAATCAACCGTATACCGGACCATATGAAACACTTTCGAAATCGGGAAGGTTTTTTAAAATATTAATAGACAACAAGGCTCACACAATTTTGAATGGTAGATTAAAACCTGCACACATGGTTAACGACGCACTTGCAGACGACCAAAATATCAGTACCTACAGAAATAAAAGAGTTAAGGCTCATATAAAGAAGATTAAATTTCAACTATAAATTGTAAATTTTAATTACATTTACGTTTTATTTTTATTAAATTTTTCATTATTAAATCAAAATTTTTCGTAGAAGTAAATAATTTTATAAAAAATCATATTTTTCGTTTTTTAATTTAATTTTTCTTAAATGTAAATATCGTATAAGAATTTATTTTTTAAACTAATCAATACGAATTTATACCTTTTATTATGGAATCAAACAATATAAATTATTTCAATAAGGGGGGAGTATTGTAGGCAACTGATATTGATAATTCGTATCGGCACTGATACGCATTACTATAGTTACAGAAATTACAGTACTTTCTCAAAAGCTTCATCTCATATTTATAAAGAGATGTAATAGTAAGCTATATTATGTTAATTATATAACATTCAATTTAGTTTTTAGTTTTCACTCAACATTGTTGGAACGTTTAGATCAGAATATAAACCATGTTTCATTTATTTAATACCCCACAGCAATATAGTCATGCTAACTCGGAAGGTTTAAACAATTTTTTCAAAGCATTCGACTGGTCATTATGCTTCCGCAGTAAAAATGTCAACTTCGCTGCAAATGCGATTAGAGAAACAAGTGTACTTGGAATGAGAAGTATTAAACGAGAATCTAGAGCATGCTTTAATGGCACTTGTAAAGAAGGCATTCGTAAAAAAGAGGAGGCTTTTAAGCAATACCGGAACAGCGGGTTGGAGTCTGGCCAACTACATCGTGTTTCGAAACAGATGTAAGAGAGTTATTAATAAGCAAAATTCTTACTCAATCGAAGGTTGAAACGTAAATTCCTATCTATGCCTAAGAATAGCAAATTGTTTTGGACGTTTGTAAAAAACCTAAAGTAGGACACTAGCGGGTCCTCTTTCCCTCCGCTTATTGATAAAAACAACTGAATTGTGTCAGATTCGAAAGAAAAAGCGAACTTGTTTGGAAACAATTTTCCTTTCACCCAACACTGCCACCTTCAACTCCAAGACCACCAAATATTCTAGAAGCTGGCTGCTCCTTTGGTAGAATTTACTTTAGGACAGGAGCAGTGATGAAAATCTTGAAGAATCTTGATACAAACAAATTAGCCGGTCCCGATGAAATCACAACGACGGTTCTTAAAAAAACCTACTCTACCATTTCAAAACCTCTACGCAATCTCTTCTTTTTATCCCTTACTTCGGGAAATCATCCTGCCCAAGGAAGATTGCGTACGTTTTCCAATTCCAAAAGAAGGTAATAAAAGCGATCTCTCAAAGTACCGCCCTATAGCTATAACATCGGTCATTTCCAAAGTAATGGAAAAAAATATAAACCAAAAGCTATTGAAATAAAGGTTTGCTTCTTGTTCGACATTACGGGTTCAGAACCCGTTGTTCAACTGGTGATCTCATGACTTACCTTTGTAAAAAGCTCAATATTAGTCTTCATTATTCTGGTGAATCAGATGGGGTAGCACTGGATATTTCTAAAGCTTTCGACCGTGTAAGGCATGCTGCTTTGTTAGCAAAATGCAGAGCTATAGGGTTAGGTAGAGTCTTCTGAAATGGATTGGAGATTTCCTTTCGAATCGCATGTTTCGAGTACTGGACGATTGTTTATCATCTGACAAATTTGAACTAAACATTTGTGTCCTTCAGGGATCTATTCTTTCTCCCACCCTCTTATTAATATTCATCAACGATCTTATATCTTTAACGTCACAGTTTCGCAAATGACAGCACCCTTGTATTTTCCTATGACTTTCATAGCTGCTGTAACATTATTCATCAGGTTCAGTTTTTGATTAAATTCAAAACTATACGGATGTGTTTTAATTTTCTTTATCGGTACAAATTTTAATTAATTTAAACGGTAAAGGAAAATTAATTGCTCAGCAATTATTAATAAAAAAAATAATCGGGGATAAAAAAAAAAAAGTAAAAAAATTATTTTAATTACTTGAAATGAGGTCGTGTCACAAATGCAAGATGAAAATTAAAGGTGAAACAGGAATTGAATTTCCATAAAACATTTAAATGTGCTGGTGTGGATCAATCCACAATTAGTATGCAAATTTAGACCTGGTATTGCAGAATATGGAACAAGCGGTAGCAAAAAAAAATGCACATCTCAAGGAATACAAAATAAATTTTGAAACGGCAATAACACATAACGAACAGGAAGTTATGGAATTACTTACAGCCATCGAAAATAATTACATGGAGAGGTTAGATGAAATTAAAAATATTCAAAAAAAAGAAATTGATAAAATGCACAAAATTACGGAAGTCTTCAAAAATGAAATAAAAAAACTAAAAGAAAGAAAACAAAAAATGGGTTATTAGCAATCAAAGAAAGTTACTGGTGATGGAAAAATACCAAATGATCATATTGAAAATAATAATATTAATAATAATAAAAATATCCATAATAATGCTGATAATAATATCAATAATAAAAATAATTATAATACTAATAATAATAATAATAATAACAATATTAATAATAATAATAGTAATAGTAATAAGAAAAATAGCAATAATAAGAGTAATAATAATAATATTAATAATAGTAATAATACTACTAATGATAATTATAACAATAGTAAGGATAATAATTATATCTTATCTTATATATACATATATAAAAATGAATCGCTATTTCTGTTGGTCACCGCATAACTTGAGAACGACTTTACCGATTTTATTCAACCATTTTTTATTAGTTTTCTAATACTTTGTAGAAGGTTCTTACGGAAAGAAAAATTAAGAAAATTTCTCCAGGACGCCCCACTTGGGTCCAGAAAGCGTTTAAAGGCCTTGATATAAAATCAGCTGTATATGATCATGTGGGGTATCATTGAAAAGATCTTGGCGAATTCATAGGTAGTCATAAATAAATACATATATATTATATATATATATATTCAAACGCGCATATATATATAAATCTATATATATGCATATATATATTTATTTTCAGTTGAATTTTGTTTTTTCAAAATGCCGACTAATTAGATTATAAAAAAAAGGAAAGAATTTAATTTAAAATTTAAAAAATTTGTTTTTAATTAAAATTAAAAATTAATTATGTGTACAAAAAATTCAACCCCCCACTAGAACAACACTATTTGTTAATTATGCTTGCTTTGGTTAAGCAAATGGTTTATAAAAACGTTTCAACAGTTTTTAACCTACACTATACTGTGTCCTTATTGAACGTATTCACAACCAGAAACTCACCCAAAGCAAAGCCTATGTGCAAAAAGAAAAATCACGAATTCATATTAAGTTAGATTAAAATTTTACTTTTCATAGTACCTACATAATATATTGCTAAGAAAGAGATAAGTAAAAAAAAAATTCAAAGATAAAAAACAATTAATAAAATACCTATGGCTATTCTACGGTTTAACTAGTATCCGCGTAGGACCAAATGACTATATATAAAAGATAGCTGGTGTTGCCAGCTTTCAAAAAATATATAGCTTTAATGGCGCATATTATCCTTTAAGAACGAAAAGGACATTTAAAAGTATCCTTGTTATTTTAGTCTATTTTACAAAAACCGTTATAACTAGCGATATGTTCAATATATATATATTCAGTCAAAGCTTTTAATTAAGATGACAGTCTGGTGAATATTTTAACGTTTATTTGATGACGATAGGTGCTGCCGTTTTGGAGATATTGCAATTTCAAGTGGAAATTTAAAACAAAAAAAAAAAAATTTTGAACTTTCAAAAAAACCACTATAACTATGAAATTTTCAAAAACACCCTGTATTTTTTCTTATACTGTTAGAAAGGTCTTTTGACACTCTTTCCAACGGTATATAATAAGTATGGTATATGTTGATAAAAAGCCCCACCAGAGAAAATAAATGAAAAACTGACACAACAATTTTATTAAAAAATACATTTTCATACTTTATTTCTCATAAATTTATTTTGCCTTTTTGTTGGGATGGTGTCATAATTCCAAAAAAAAAATTCCAAATTTACAAAATTCCAAAGAAAGAAAAAAAAATAATTCCAAAAAAAAAATTCCAAAAAAAAATCCAAAAAATATTTCCATAGCTTTAGCGAGCAAGAATTTTAGAGTTTGTTACAAAATCATGATTACACGCTTTTTCCAGAATATTTATATATTTGTGAGATTCTGAATTAGGAGGGATTTTAGAGTTGGATTCAAAATCAGGGTTTCAATAATTTGTTTAGCGGGGGTTTAAAATTTTTATTTTTTTAAATATGCATGTAAAAAATTACTGTTTTTAAAAAATAGTTTGTCATTAAATTTTGATTTTTGGAATTTTTTTTTTGGAATTATTTTTTTTTGTCTTTCTTTGGAATTTTGTAAATTTGGAATTTTTTTTTGGAATTATGACACCATCCCAACAAAAAGGCAAAATAAATTTATGAGAAATAAAGTATGAAAATGTATTTTTTAATAAAATTGTTGTGTCAGTTTTTCATTCATGTTCTCTGGTGTGGCTGTTTGTCAACATATACCATACTTATTATATACCGTTGGAAAGTATGTCAAAAGACCTTTCTAACAGTATAATAAAAAATACAGGGTGTCTTTGAAAATTTCATAGTTATAGTGGTTTTTTGAAAGTTCAAAATTTTTTTTTTTTTTGTTTTAAAATTGCAGTTGAAATTGCAATATCTCCAAAACGGCAGCACCTATCGTCATCAAATAAACGTTAAAATATTCTCCAGACTATCATCTTAATTAATAGCTTTGATTGAATATATATATATTAAACAGATCGCTAGTTATAACGGTTTTTGTAAAGTAGACTAAAATAACAAGGATACTTTTAAATGTCCTTTTCGTCCTTAAAGGATAATATGCGCCATTAAAGCTATATATTTTTTGAAAGCTGGCAACACCAGCTATCTTTTATATAAAGTCATTTGGTCCTACGCGGATACTACTTAAACCTTAGAATCCCCTACCTATTAACTTCTTCTATTATTTGAACTTTTGTCCGTAAAACCAATTTTATAAATTAATCTATGATAAATATCAAAAATTTTCTCGATATTGTATGTCTTTACTTTCCCCTAATAAGAATAAAAATTAATAAATTTAACAAAATTTCAACAATTTAAATAAATAATTTAAAATTTTTATTAAAAACAAGACATTATGATTTAACACCAAAAATCACTGTTATTATAAAATCATTATTTCAAAAAAAAAAAATTCTGTAAACAACAACAAAAAAACCTATTTTTTATTTGTTTGAGAGATTTCAAAGAATTTTTTCCTTTATTTAAAATTAATCTCCAGCCATTTGAGCTTTTGCTTTGACTCTATGGAAACATGGACCGGACCAGCAACACGGACGGGGTCCAGCAACGCGGACCGGGCACAGCTAGTTAATAATAATAATAATTATAATAATACAAATAGTAATAATAATAATAGCAATAATAAAAATAATAAAAGTAATAATAATAATAATTATTATTATTACTATTATAGTAATAATAATAATTATAATGCTAAAAAAAATTGGTTGCTTTCGAGCGTTCCATTCTCTCGAAAAAAAAAAAACAAAAATATTAAAAAAATTATCTTAATCATTTTGTAAAAGTAAAGCATCATTTAGAGACTCAATTTTCTTAAAAATTTTCATGTCATCCGCATAAATTTGAAGCTCACTATTAACCCTTAAGTGCATAGTGTTGAACATATGCAACATACACAAAATATATGTTTAAATTGTTATTTAACAGTGCTATTACTTTAGTAGATACAAAAAAGGTTTTAGTAATAAAAAAACTTACAAAATAATTACAAAATTTCCAAGAGATGGCTCTGTTTATCAGTATAAACATTATTTTCGACAATTTTTAGTACAAAAAAAAAAAAATTATTTTATCAAGGTTTATTTAAATTTTGGATATCCAAAACACAAGAAAGTTAAACCAAAAAATCAATAAATCATAGTATGCCATGTCAAAAATTATGCATATACATATAGATAAAGCAAGTAGAACAAAAAATGTCAATAAGAATTCTCTAAATTTTTTCTTAAAACCATTGCCCCATATGCTATCTCTTTCTCACTAATGCTTTTTTGCACTATTCATAGAGTTTGCCTTTATAGTTTTTCTAGGTATCAAAAAATATGTATCATATATAAAAATAATAAGATTATTAAATTTTAATGATAAAATACAAGCTCATATAAAAAAATTTTAAAAATAAACTCTGTTTTCTTTTATTTTTTATTACTTTTTTCAAATAAAACTTATTTACTAGTTATAATTTAGAATTTTGATTTTGTATCAAACCATTTAACCAAGTATCAAACTATTAATATCGTCGTATAATATTTGAGTTAATTTTTTTTTTTTTTATGAAGATGGGTATGTAAATGAATGTAATATTGCCATATCATTTGCATGATTAAAAAATTAATTTTTTTTTTTAATTTAAGTTTTAAAAACTTCAATATTTAAAAAAAAAATTTAAATCACGCTCTAAATCATAAAATTAAATTAAAAAATATATTTTATAAATTTATAACTGAATAGTAGTTTTAGGAATTTTAACAAATAATTTTCGTTGTTGTATTAATATTTTATATTTTAAATTATAATATGAATTATAATTAAATTATAATATAAGTTATACTTTATATACTTTATATATTCAAAAAATAATTTCCAAATCTTACATAACTTTTAGAAAAAGTATTTCTTTAAAGTTTTTATATGTAAGTTTTTAAAATCTTATATGTTGATAAATCAAGAAATTACATTAGTCTTTCAATATGGCAACACCAAAAATTATATAAGCTTTTTAATATACAATATGATCAATAGACGTGTTGATCAAGTCAAGTGTATTGAAATGTATGTTTGTATTCATTTACATATGTGTTTATATTTTAATATGATTTTATGTTAAAACGAGGAAGAGTGTAGTAGTGTAGAATCTCTCAACTCTGGGATACCCGTATGGCCGTTATATAAACATTATATCATTATTATAAACATTAATTACTTTTGGAAAAATTTCAGACACGCAGCTGTAATAGGTACAGAGAAATGCTAATTTGAAAAAAGAAGTTGTATGGCAGCTACCCGAATCCATGGACCAATATGGCTGGATTTAAATATCGAATCTATATCTACCCCCTCTTCTTCTTTTCGTCTTTGCGTCACAAACGTAAGGCAAATTTATTATACTCTTTGGCCTACAGTCATACGGGATAAAAAAACACTGAAAGATGGTGTAGTTAATTTTTTCATAGTATTATTTTCAATGGCTGGGGTTTTATATTTTAACCCTTGGTGGCTTGCCGTTTCATTGTGAAATTACCTATTAAATTGCGGTTTCTAGTTTCAAAAGGGTTAAAAAGTTAAAGCCGTTAAAGCCAAAAAGTTTTAAAAGAAAAATTCAATTTTAAATTTGAGCGGTAAGTTGTTGTTTAATTTTCATAAATTTAAAGTAATAAAATAACATCTATAAATTGCTTTCTTATACGAACCATAGATGCATATAAGATGTTTCAAAATATAAAATCAGATTCCCGTAAATCAGGCACAACCTGCCTTATATGTAAAAATAGTAGGCGGAATTTTGATGGAAGATTCTACAAATTTCCGAAGAAAGGAAAATAGTACCATGTTTGATATCTGGATATCAAAATGCAAGGTAAGTATTCAAAATTTAACTAAAACTCAAATATTTGTATGTGAAAATCATTTCGAACGAAAATTCTTGGGAAAAATACTTAAAAAGGGTGCAATTCCTACTTTAAATTTACCAGATACAAATGCAAGTATGGAGTGTATCGAAGAAATTCAACAAACACAAGATGTGAATATTTTTGAATTTGAAAGTGAAGAAAGTAGTGAATTGGAACATTTCCGAAACAAAAAGGAGAATTTGAAGAGTAAATTACAAGAGTTTTTGATATTTAAAAACGAAAATATTAGAACATATAAGCCTTACACAATAGATAAAAATTCAAACCACTTAGCTATTGCCGATGAATATTTTCAAGAAGAATCACCTGTTGATTTGGAAAAAAATTTTTGTAAGCATTGTTTGAAATTTCAAAAAAATGAAGCATATTACAGCAGAAAATATTCTACAGCACGAAAAGCAATCAGAATGATTGAACGAAGAAATCTAAATTTGAAAAGTAAAATTAATTACCTTAAGTCACAAAATAGAATATTAAAAAATAAAATGAATAAACACAAAAATAATTCACTAAAAAGTTTGATGAATGGAAAATTTGATTTACAAACTAATGCGGAAACTTTTTTGAAAATGAATTTTAAAACAGAGCGAAATTGGACTGCCGAAGAAAAAAACATAGCTCTTAATATTCATTTTAATTCTCCTAAAGGATATAAGTATTTGAGAAACGCAATTAAAGTCAATTTGCCACATGTTGCCTCTCTTAATAGGTGGATACCAATTAAATATTTAAACGTAGGTTTAAATGACACAAATATAACTGAATTAAATATAATTTTTTCCAACATGGATAAAATGTCAAAAGAGGCAGTAATAATTTTTGATGAAATAGCTATAAGACAAGACTTAAGCTATAATAGTGCGTTGGATGAAATTAGTGGCTTTTTAGATTACGAATTTAAAAGAACAAAAGATGTTGCAAAATATATTTGTGTTTTTTTGGTGAGAGGATTAATTTAAAATTGGAAATATGTGCTTAGTTTTTATGCCACTGATACACCTATAAAGGCTGAAGACTTAGAAAGGTTATTATTAACTAATTTGCACGCAGCATTTAAATTAAATCTTAATATACGTGCAGTAATATGTGATCAAGGTACCAATAATAGAAAATGCTTTAAAAAATTAGGAGTTACAAAAGATAGCCCTAATTTTTTATATGATTTTAATGGAACTAAAAAAATAATTTTTGGATTATTCGATCCAATACATCTTATTAAGTCTCTTCGAAATACACTCTTAAAATATGACCTTAATACCAAAGATGGTCAAGTGTCATTCAAAATAGTTCGATCTTTATATTTGCATGAGAGCGAGAATACGAAAAAAATGTGTCCAAAATTGACAAAAAAGCATATAATTCCAAATAATTTTGAAAGGATGAATGTTAAATTGGCAACTCAAACCTTTAGCAGTTCTGTTGCTGCTGCTATTAAAACATTAATTTCATTGAAATTTTTTAACTCCAGAAGAGCTGTTGCTTCATCCACAGCTGAATTTATATATAAAATAAATAATTTGTTTGATTGTCTAAACAGCAAAAAACTGTATGATAAAAATCCGTATCGATGTGCATTGCAACAAAATAATAAAATTGTTTAATATTTATTAGAAATGATTACATATTTTAAAGAAATAAAACCAGTAACATCCACGAAAATTTATTGCATAGATGGCATGATCCAAACTCTTACTGGCATTACAGAATTAAGTACCGATATATTTTCGTGTTATGATCAAGCTGAGTGTTCTTATTTATTATTAACGAGACTTAATCAAGATGTATTGGAAAATTTATTTGCTTTAGTACGATATCGAAATGGGTGTAATAATAATCCATCTGTAATGGAGTTTTGTAATATATTGGCAAAAATAATGTCAGTAAAGTTGATAAATCATAAAATGGAAAATAGCAATTGTGAAGAAGATGATGCAGAATTTCTCTGTGAAGATTTAAAGGAGTATAATATAGCAGAAATTAGTTCCGAGTCTAATGATGAAGAAGTTTCTAGTAAAATTTACAATCAAGTAACAGATATAATAGTTGATTATTATGATGAAGAAAATTATGAAAATGAGTCAGACAAAAAAAATATTATGACATGCAATGCTGAAAGATATATATGCGGATATATAATATTTAAATTAATGAAAAAGATTTCTTGCAATATATGTAATGAGTCATTCTTAAAAAAGTCTGATGATATACTGTCACTAGATTCCGAACAATTTTTGTATCAAAAAAATTATAAAAACGATTCTGAAATTTTTTATTTGAAAGCTCCAACAGAAATAATATTTGAAATCACACAGTTTCACATAAAAATATTTGACAATTACTTGATTGAAAATTGCCATTCTAAGAAAATACGTAAAAATATTATGTTATTATGTTTGGATGTTACAAAAAAGTCAAAAAAATATTGCAGATGGTTTGATGAAAATGATAAATGCTATGATCACAAAATAAAATTTTTGGATCTATTGATTGTCCTTTTACTAAAAAAGGAGGCTAAGTGGTTAAATCAAAAATTATTATCTGATAAAAATGAAAATAAAAAAGCGAAGAAAGCTGGAAAAGTTAATAAAAAATTAAAAATTGTTCAAACATTATAATTTCCCAACAAATTTTTAGTAGATTAGGTTTTCAATACTTTAAGCAGAGACATAAAATTAAAATTTTACTATAATTTATTTTTTATTTATTTGAAATTTTTAAAAATTTTTAATTTATCTTTTTTTTCCACGCCCTTCAACTTGTCATCGGAGCATTGAATCTTGAAGTGGAGGTGCTCAGGTGGATCAGCTTTTGTCAAACAATGAAAAATATTAAATAATTTATTTTTGTTTATTTTATTACATATTTAATTTTGTTATGTTTTACTAGAATTATATTTTACGTTTGTTTTGTTTTTATAGTTTTATATTTTAGTTTGTACATAGATTCTTAGTTTTAAGTACCTACATAGTGTTGCTACTGTAGCTGTTTTGAATTTTTTTAATTTCGTTACTTAAAGGGTTTTTTATGCCGAATTGAACATTTTTCATTTTATTTATTATATAACTTCAATTCGGCTTTTTCCCTTTTCTAAAAATATAAAATGAAAATTGAATTTTAAATTGATTGTGTTTTTATTTTTTAATTAAACCAAATTTTTCAGATATTATTTTACTTTTCCCATCTCACCTATTTAATTTTATTTCTCACCAAGTATTCAATTATATATACGGTGTACGGAATTTTAATTGTACTCACTAAATATACAATTTTCATTCTGTTTAAATTCCTAAATTTAGTCTATTCTAAAAATTTCATTTGAAAGCAAAAAACAATTTCGTTTGTCTGCTCTTATTATTTCTATATTATTTCAATACGTAAAGTGGTAAAATGAATATTGAAAAAAGAAAAATTTGATTGAATATTAAAAAAATAAATATTTATACATACATACATAATATAGTGTATTATTTATATTTGATTTAGTTAAGCCAGTGTTAAATATATGTATATTTACATTGGTAGTTGGTATTCGTATTGTATTAAAACACACAAACACATTAAAAAATAAAATTAATTTACCATCTCTATAACTTTTTTTTACTTTTTTTTTCTTTTTTTTTCTTTTTTTTTAAGAAAATAATAATAATATAAAACAATGTGTAAGATGAGAAAGGTATATATTTTTTCTAATGATAATATCGTTTTTACTCTTTCGTGGGGCATTGGATTTCACAAAATATAGTGAGAGATTTTTTGTTCTACTTGCTTTATCTATATATGCATAATTTTTGGCCATGTTCTGATTAAATAGAAATTTTCAGATCAAAGTTTGTTAAAGCCGTTGACGAAATATTTGAATTTGAAAGTTTGTTGCATATGTGCAACATTGTGTAAATTTCAAATAAAATAAAATATTTTTATATTTGCAAAATTGTGTAATTATTATTGAAATAAAGAAGGTAAAGTTTGTTTGATAACTAATATCATCATAAATAGTGTTCATGGTTGAATTCCTTTTTATAGTTGAAATATGGATTATATAGAAATAATTCAAAACGGAAAGAAAAAACGATATTCCGATAAAGAACTTGAGAAATTATTGGATATTCCCTTGGATAGTGAGGATGAAAATGAAAGATATGATGAAAATGAATTAGATTTTAGTTCCGATGATGATAATTTGGATCTTGATTACATACCTGATATTGGAGATAATGTTGAAGAAATTCAAAATAATACTGACGAAATTCAAGATAATGTAGATGAAATTGAAGACAATGTTGACGAAGCCAACAAAAATGATACTGTGCATATTTCAGGTATGAAAATTTTTCTATAAACTAGCTACCTACATAACTATGCGGTAAAGGTATGTATGTAGGTACATTATATTGTTTATAGATACCTAAATTCTGTACTTTCATAATTTACTATTTTGTGTAGATGTTCCAACAACAGAAAAAATTAGTAAACAAACATTTGCCAGAACCATATGGAAACAAGATTATTTGCAGTTGTCCGGAGAAGAGATAAAGTTTACCGGAAATTGTGATATGCCTCAAGAGATTAAAAAACTAGTAACTCCATACCAATTTTTTAAATACTTTTTTTCTGAAAATATTTTGGATATAATAATAGCAGAATCTAATTTTTA
Organism: Dolichopus griseipennis; assembly: GCA_963082915.1. NCBI lineage: Eukaryota > Metazoa > Arthropoda > Insecta > Diptera > Dolichopodidae > Dolichopus > Dolichopus griseipennis. The sequence goes on along the minus strand of CAUJBZ010000001.1, from coordinate 591,462 downwards.
TGCCAGACAAAAAAATCCAAATTCTACATTTAACTTAACTAGAGACGATTTACATAAATTTATTGGTATATGTATCATAACCTCTGTTACAAAAAATAGTAACTTGAGAGATTACTGGAATGACGCAATAGGTAATACGATAATTAGAGAGACTATGTCACTTAATTATTTCGAAAAAATTCGTGCCAATTTACATTTTCAAGATAATACAAAAATAAAAGTTGTAGGAGAACCAGGATTTGACAAACTTTTTAAAATAAGACCTATAATGAATGAAATTCAAAAAAATTTTAAATCTATTCCACCCGAAGAGTGCTTATCAATAGATGAGCAAGTATGTGCAACTAAAGCTAAACATAGTTTAAGGGTATATAATCCAAACAAACCTCATAAGTGAGGTATTAAATTTTATAATCTTTGCGGCGTTTCAGGCTTCTGCTATAATTTTGAAATGTATACGGGTAGAGAGAATAATCCAAAATTTAGATTAATGGACGAACCTGATTTAGGAGCAAGTTCAAATGTTGTAGTAAGATTAATGAGACATGTTCCGATTAATAAAAACTACAAATTGTACTTCGATAACTATTATACATCTTTACAGCTTATGGTGTACTTAAAAAATCGTGACATTTTCTCTTTGGGGACAGTAAGAAGAAACCGAATACCCAATTGCAAATTTCCTTCGGATAAAAATTTTGGAAAAAAGGATCGTGGAACATCAATGGAATTTTTATGTGAAGTTGATAATGTCAAAGTTACTTCTGTAATTTGGAAAGATACGAAAAATGTCATACTTTTTTCGACAATATCAGGCATCAATCCCGTATCAACAATAAAGAGATTCGATGGGAAGATTAAGAAGTTTATCGAAGTACCTTGTCCTAACATAATACGTATGTACAACAAGCACATGGGGGGAGTAGACTTGCTAGATAGTCATATTGGTAGACACAAGATTCCAATGAAATCCAAGAAATGGTATTTCAGAGTTTTTTACCACTTACTGGACTTGTGCATCATAAATGGTTGGATAACGTTCAATAATCTAGTTGAAGAACCGAACCAAAAGCTTATGCAAAAAGAATTTCGCATTGAAGTAGCTAAAGCCCTTTGCATACTTGGACAACAAAAAGAAACTAGAGGCAGACCTTCTGATATTCAATCAAAGATAGATGCAAAAAAACGAAAATATCCGAAGTCGATTGTACCTCCTAAGGATGTTAGGACAGATCATATCGATCATTTCCCTCAATGGAATGAGAAACGTACGCGATGCAAAATTCCAGGATGTAATGGCTACACATTCGTATCCTGTTCTAAGTGCAATACTTTCCTTTGTTTTAATAAGGACAAAAATTGTTTTGTTTTATATCATAAATAAAAAAATTCATATTATTATTAAAATAACATATATATAAAACATTGTACATTTTTTATTACCTCTTACATTTTGTTGCATATCTGCAACATACTAAAAAATGCTCCCCAAAACCCACAGGGAACCAAAATGACAACTTTAAAATTATTTTTGGTTTGCATTCGTAAAAATAAATCTAAAAAAAATTATTTCGTGTGAAAAAAAAAAATCATGCACTTAAGGGTTAACAATAACAGAGAATTTTAAACAGAGATTTACTCTGACAACGGATACAAACCAATATGTCATTGGGGGCGTTCTAACGAGCATGAAACTAGATATAGCCCAATTGAAAAGAACTTCTTTTCAAAACAAACTATTATATTCCATAATTATACAGTGCTAAATTTAAAAGACCGATCATAAACCATTAGTCTGGCTAAACTTTCTAAACGAACCGAACTCTAAATTTCAAAGGTGGAGTATAAAACTAAACGAGTTTGATTTCAACATTGAATACTTAAAGGAAATGACAACAAAGTTTCCGACTTTTTGAATTAATGTTGAAAACAATAAATTCCATTTTTTTTTTTTTTTGTTTTTTTTAAACATCCCTTTCTGGATATGGTTAGTAAATTTTATAAAATATTATATAAATTATTACTGTTTTTAACAATGTACTTAGAATTACTAAGCAAAACTTGTGTGAGTTTACAGCATCAATATCCTATTCTCTATAGTACTTCTACAATTACATTACATTATATTACATGTATTTATTTATTTATTTAATTAGATTATATGGTTTTAATCTTCTGAATCGTATTATGTTGTTGCGGTTGTTCATCAGTTGTAATACTTCTATGTTAACATGCTGCAAAAGTCTGTTTTGTGGCATATTCACCTATTACATCTTCGATTAACTTTATGTTAAGGTCATTATGAATTTCTTCATTGGTTACATAACGATACGCGTTGGTAATCGTATGAAGCAATTTATTTTGACTACGCTGAATAATTGCTCTATTTGATGATTTTGTTCATCTCCACATCTGGATGCCATATGTCCATATAGGCTTAATTATTTACAAATAAATGAGTCTTTTGGATGAAAGTTTGAGTTTGGAATGTTTGCCTATAATCCACTACATTTCACGTAGTTTTAAGTTAATTTGTAGTGCTTTTTGTTTAACGTGATGTTTCCAGTTTAACCGTTCATCTAGATGTAACCCCAAATATTTTGCTGATTTTTCTTGTGGTATTTGAATGCCATTTAAATAAGTGCAATATTGATCGTTTTTATTTTTTAATGTGTATGTTACTTGTACCGATTTTTGTTCATTAAGTTTAATCTTCCAATCATTTGTCCATTATGTTACTTTAAGATGACAGTCTGGAGAATATTTTAACGTTTATTTGATGACGATAGGTGCTGCCGTTTTGGAGATATTGCAATTTCAAATGGAAATTTAAAACAAAAAAAAAAAAAAATTTTGAACTTTCAAAAAAACCACTATAACTATGAAATTTTCAAAACCACCCTGTATTTTTTCTTATACTGTTAGAAAGGTCTTTTGACACTCTTTCCAACGGTATATAATAAGTATGGTATATGTTGATAAATAGCGCCACCAGAGAAAATAAATGAAAAACTGACACAACAATTTTATTAAAAAATACATTTTCATACTTTATTTCTCATAAATTTATTTTGCCTTTTTGTTGGGATGGTGTCATAATTCCAAAAAAAAAATTCCAAATTTACAAAATTCCAAAGAAAGAAAAAAAATAATTCCAAAAAAAAAATTCCAAAAAAAAATCCAAAAAATATTTCCATTTTGTATCTATTTTCTTGTGCAATTTCAAGAGGTGTAATTGTTTTTAAAGTTTTTTCAGCAAGAAACATATTTGCTGTATTGATATTTAATTGCATATCATGAGGTTTAAATACGGAAGCCAAGTGTTGAGCGAATAGCTCTGCCTTCTCATCATTGCGTCTCGCCCATGTTCCTCGTAGAGTTTTTATAGGTGGTACATGCGTATCCGGTCTTTTAAAACGTCGTGTTGCGTCCATAAAGAGTAATTTTTATCAGCTTTAGGACTTAGATTTACAAGAAAATTATCAATATCACTTTGCTTATAATTTTTGATTAATCTATTTAATTTGTTACTGGTGCTATTAAATATTGTTTTGGCAGCAGGATGTCTGGATCTATGCCAAACCCTTTCGTTATATAAAAGTCAAGCACATCTGTTATTTTATTGGAATCTGTTGGCCAGTATGTTGGACTGCTGGATGAGTGGTATTCACAAGATGAAGCATTTAAGAGTTCATTGCCCGTTTTGGGTGTAATTAGCCGAGAACTCCATGCTGTATGCTTCACGTTAAAGTCACCGGCAATAATAAATCGTGATCCCAGCTGCTTAAAGATTTCCATATACTGGTTTTTTATCAGTTTTGTGAGATGGTGGACAATATGCTGCTGCTATTTTCAATTCTGCAATTTTTCTGTAGTTTTTATTTGTAAAATGCGTTTCTGAAATGAGTGCTATGTCTATATTATTTGTGTTAAGGAACTTTTCTAGTTCTCGAGCTCTTTGGTTTAAGCCGTTTGCGTTCCATGTTATCATTCTTAAAGAATTATCTGTGATTTTTATTTTCTATAATCTGGTATGACGTCGGTGTTTTTTTTGTATACACGCCTTGTTAACTGCCGGAAGTTTTGTTTAGCTTCAGACTGGAACTTTGTTATTAACTTCATAAGGTCATCTATTGTTGTTTCATTCTGTGTTGTAGGATTTTATGTTTGTTCATTTGGTTTATCTTCTACTATTTTTATAGCCTGCGCAAAAGTTTTATTAGCAGTCACTTTCTCTGCCGGTTTAGCTTGCACAGTTTGAACTGCTGATCTCTTTTTCGGTGCTTGGTTTTCTGCAGCTTTTTGGTAAGCTTCGCAGCCCTTGTAATTAGCCGGGTGGCTCCGATTTTTCCACATAGAGTACATTTAGGTTGGGTATCAGGATTTTTTTTACACTTGGCAGTGTGATGATCTTCGGCACATTTTACACATCTGGGTTGTCTTTGGCAAAAGTTTTTGGTATGTCCTAATCTTTGACAAGTCGTGCATTGAGGAATACCTTTAATTTTATTTGGTGTTTCTACTTTTATCTTACAATGTAGGAGATTTGTTATTTGAAATACTTCCTTATTATTGTTTTTCGATATTAAATCCACATAGAATAATGGAAAAGTTTTTGTAAGTTTTTTACCTTCTACGATAGATTTTTTAATGAATTTTGAAATTGCAATCACTTGATGGCCTTTTTGTTCTAATTCACTTTTAATGTCTTCCAGATTTGTAGAACCCGGTAATCCTCTTATGACGAATCTATAGCATTTATAGTCCTTAAGCTGATATGTGTAGAGGCACGTTAACTCAAAAACTAGTGGAGCTATCTTGATGAAATTTTAACTGTAGGTTGCTAGGACTTAAAGTACGACGGGATTTGCATATGGGCGAATCGGGCCATGGGTTTTGATTCTGAACCTTTCAATTGTTCTAAGGGCCAACGAACATATAAAAGAAACAAGTAAAGAAACAGTCAGTCGGTGCAACCGACTTAGAAATACCCTACATCTATTTGGTTCAAATTTAATGAGATATCCATAAGTCATTTTAACACCATAAAAGCTGTTATTAATTTGATCGTAAAACATAGCTAGCCAAATTAACTTTATAATACGAAAAACATTTTCAAATTACACTACCTATTAAAAAATATTACAAATTCTTACTAATTTATCTATTAAAAAATATACAAAAAAACTTGAAATAAATGCAAATATATTTATTCCAACTCAATTACAAAATGAAAAAATTCTAATCTTTAAATTTTGTGATAAAAAGCCAATCAAAGCATAATTTATTTAATAATCCAAATTTTTCAAAATTGCAATTATTTTAAATGGTTAGTTTATATACCCAATATTCCAATTGTAAGAATGACTCAGAAATCTCTAACGGAAGACTGTACCTAAGCACTTTCCATATTTAGAGATGAAAAAATTCTAAATTATGCGTGGCTATTTCTTGTATCAAAAATAATCGCGTAATTGAGGGTAAAACAAGAACAAATTTACTTGTGCTGATACATAATGAAGGGTTACCATCTAATTACAAACAATTGTATGACCTTTATTTTAAGTATCACATTAAAATTGGTTTCACTTCCAAACAGGTAGAAGAAGATCTTAATGCTTTTCGTAGTCATTGCAATAGCAATTACTACAATCACTTGTATCAATCTCGTGAAAATTGTAATAAGTTTTTTCGGCCGAGCAGCAACTGACAATTTAAATTTAAAATTCTATATCGATTCTTACACTAATTCCAATTTAGTTACACTGTCTAACCATAGTATCAAAAATAAAAATAGCGTTAGTTCCTCTAATAAACTGAAATTATTCTATCACAATTGCAGTGGTATGAGGGGAAAGCTTAAGAAATTATATTTTGATACTACGTCATGTGAATTTAATATTATTGCTATCACTGAAACATGGTTAAACGATTCCTTTGTAAATGAAGAAATTTTGGGCAGTACTTGATCGATTTATAGAAAAGATCGGGATTATCTTGCTAAAAATTGTTCCCGTGGTGGTGGTGTACTACTTGCAGTAAACAATACCTTATCTAGTGTGGCATTAATCACTAGGACTTACCACTCTTTTGATCACCAATTTATTAAAGTTAACTTAGGTAATAATTTTGTATACCTTGGTATTGTTTACTTTCCTCCTAATTCTGACAATTCCTCATATTCGGAATTTTTCGAGATATACCAGCATTTTATATCAAATATGAATGACGATGATTCAATTATAATTTTAGGTGACTTTAACAGTCCGTCTTTATCTTTTACTGTTGACGAATCTGATAATTTGTTACTACCAATCAACTTTCAGGACGAAATAGATTTCGATCTCATTAATGTATTTTATAGTAATGATTTACAACAAATTATCAGCTTTCCGAATAATTATTACAAGTGGTTAGATCTTGAATTCACGAATGCATATGATAAAGTGGTGGTAAAGCTCGCTGATGATTCAGAAAACCTTTTCACAAACACTCCGCATCATAACGCAATCATCTTCGAATTTTCCACTGCTATACCTCTTTTTACCAAATCTTACAATAATATTTTTGTATATGACTTTCTTAATGCTGATTATCAAAGCATTAATAATGCTTTATCAGTCATCAGTTTGGACGACCTGTTAACCGAACAGGATATTGATTTGATTATCTCTCAATTCTATGCAAAGCTATTTGAGATAATTAACTCTTTTGTTCCTAAAATTCGTAAAAAGGACAAGACAACCGAACCTTGGCTGAACAGTGGACTTAGGACATTGCGTAACCAACGCAATAAACTATACAAAATAATTAAAAATTCAAAAGAACCTAATAATGACTTATTAAACAAGTACAAGGATTTTCCTTTTGAATTTAAACAAAAATCTAATTTGGCTTATGATAGATATCTCACTAACGTAGGCAACAAATTAATTACAGATCCTAAAAAGTTTTTTGACTTCGTTAACACAAAACGTAAAATTTACGGTTATCCAAGCTTAAAGTCAAAAGACAATACGTTTTCTAAGTGTCCTAAAACGATCTGCAATTTCTTTGCTAAATCTTTTCAAAAAGTTTATCGTCCACACGAGTCTCCAATTAATTTCGATTTCTCTAACTTAATTAATAATTCAAATCCTATTGTTACGGATTTATACCTTTCCGAAGTTGAAATATTTGAAACAATTACTAAACTTGATACCAAAAAAGGTATAGGACCTGACCTGATTCCACCTACTTTTTTATTCAACTGTGTCAGTTATCTCACTTATCCGCTTCATTTTATCTTTAATAAATCTCTTTCCTCAAGTATTTTTCCTCTTTTCTGGAAATCCTCTTATCTTACCCCTATCTACAAAAAGGGTGAGAAATCATACGTCGAAAATTACCGTGCTATAGCAGCTATTCTATCAACTATTCCAAAGTTGTTTCAAAAAATTATTGTAGACAAAATCGCACCCATCATAAATACAAAACTAAACGAACAATAACATGGATTCAGAAAAGGTCGTTCCACAACAACAAATCTTTTACACTTGAAATGGAAAATGAGCACCAAGTTGATGCTATTTACACGGACTTCAGCAAAGCATTCGATCGTGTTGATCACAAAATTCTACTAAACAAACTTGCAGCTTTAGGGATTTCCTACTCTTTTCTTTATTGGATATTCTCCTATATTACAAATAGAATGCAAAATATCAAATTTCAAGGATTTTTCTCGGACTCAATCAATGTTACATCAGGAGTACCGCAAGGTAGCCACTTAGGTCCACTCTTGTTTAATATATTCATTTCCGATCTTTCTAGTATACGTTTCGGTGAGTCACATGTTGCATTTGTTGATGATCTCAAGATTTATCATGTAATTAAAAAGAGTTCCGATGTTGACCTACTTCAGACAAATCTCAATAGTCTGCAAGAATGGTGCTTCTCTATAAGTTAGAACTAAACATTGATAAATGCAAGGTTATAAGTTTTACACGTAAGAGATCTACCATTACTTTCGGTTATAAAATAAATAATGTAAATCTTGAAAGAGTTAAAAATATTACCGGCTTAGGGATTCTGTTGGATGATAAACTGAACTTCCATCTTCATTATGAATATACAATTTCTAGGGCAAACAAAATGCTCGGGTTCATAAAAGGAAGGGCTAAAGAATTCAGCAACATCGCTGTAACTAAAGCTCTTTATTGTTCCTTAGTACGATCTATTCTTGAACACTTTTAAACGTTAATTAAAATTAAAATTTCTTAATGACCTATGACAATAATTTTAACCTTCAATATATTATACTCATATTACACTTCAAGTTCACATAATTTTATAATTCTATAATTTAGTTACTTTTGTTTTTTTTTTACTTTATAAATTGCATTTTAACTGTGTTTTCGCTATGTATGCATTTTTTACAATCTACAAAAAAAAAAAATAAAAAAAATAAATAAACTTTTGATTTTTATGTATTTAAATTTATGTTTTGTAATCAAATTTCATGTTAATTTTAAGTTTTAGCTATAAGAATTTTTTTTTTGTTGGGTTCAAAATAAAATAAAGTAAAAAGCTTATAAACGCAAAATATGCAATAAGTGTATTTCTAAAATACAATTACAAATTTAGACCTTTTCATATAATTCGTTTAAATATAAAAATAAATTTTACATAAATGCAGCAAGTACCTTTGACCATATCTGAACTACTGGAAATAAGGAAATATATTTTTTGGCTTCGAAATTATACTCGTTTGGCCTCAAATCGATTAAAAGCTTCTAGAATCCGAACTTATTGACCAAACTCCCAGAACCAATTCCCATGGTACTTTCATTACTAGTAACCTTGAGTTTAAATTTCATCAAAATAGCGACATTATTTTTTGAGTTATAATTATTTTAAGATATATGTTTGTTAGCCCTTGAACTTTTCAAGGGCTCCAGAACTCGAAACCATGGTACGATTTCGCCCATATGCAGTCCCCGTCATACTGTCAATACTTGTTAACCCTTGTTGCAACGTTTTATCTTAATTTTAAGTAACTATTTTTATTAATTTCGATGATAAGCTTTTAAACCTTGGGGGGTTTAAAATGGGTACCGAACCACCACTCTGATTGATTCAAAATTAGGGGAACGTGCACGAAATAGTAAAGATCACCCATGTACCAAATTTGAAACTTCTAAATTTGTTTTAAGTTACTATCTTTATTAATTTCGAAAATATGTTTCAAGGTCTTCGGAACTGTGAGACACCCTGATACCAAATTTGGAAGTTCTATCTTCATTGATTTTGGAATTATGCTCGTTTGGCCTAAATTCGATCAAAAAGTTCAAAGTTCCGAACCATTGTATATTACCCACCGTACGCAATCGCCGCCGTAGTTTCATTACCAGTACCCTTCAACACAAATTTTATGAAGACAGCGTCATTAATTGTTGAGTTATAGTGATTTTTTATATATGTTCGTTAGCCCTTAGATCGATTAAAAGATCCAGAATCCGAACCCATGGGCCGATTTCGCCCATTTCCAATCCCCGCCGTAATTTCAGTCCTAGAAACCTACAGTTAAAATTTCATCAAGATAGCTCCATTACTTTTTGAGTTATCGTGCTTACGGACGAACGGACATGGCTATATCGCCTCAATAGGTCAAGCTGATCACAAATATAAATACTTTTCCATATCTAGCTCGCTTCCTTTAGGTGGTTGCAAACACCATACCAACGTTAATATACCCCTTTACGTATTCTATAGGTGTAGGGTATAATAAGGATAACTCAACAACTAATGGCGCTACAATCATAAATTTTGTGGTATAGATTACCAGTAATGAGACTATGACGAGGAGTGCGTACGGTCGAGATCGGACCATGGGTTCGGATGCTCGAATTTAGGACAAACAAGCATAATTCCAAAACCATTGACGAAAAAACCTTCAGATTTGGTATCAGTGTGCCTCTCCTATGTCCTTAGAGTTTTTCAAATTAAGAACCAATTGGAAAAGTGGGTCGCGGATCAACCACACAGTTCTGAAGACCTTAAAGAATACTATTGAAATTAATTAAAAAAGTAGCTTACTAGTAATGAAAGTACTATGGGAATAGGCTCTGGTGTAGTTCGGATTCTAGAAGCTTTTGATCGAATTGATTAATAGAACTTTATATTTGGGACACAGGTGTTTCTTCTTATTTGTTTTGTATACGTGAAATTTTGTAAGAATTGGAATAGCGGTTTGCGTATCACCCATACTAATGTTAAGAGATTAAAGCATAATATATTCGAAATAAATAAAGGTACAAAAATCAAATTTGATACACTATTTCCTATTTATAAAACATTATGTATTATCTAATATATAAAGAGGTAAATTTGTTTGTTTGTTTGTCCAGTCACAAAATTTTGAGGAATACTTCTGAGAGCCCGGGGAGTGACATAGGCTATTCCACATTTTTAAAAGTCAACAGGTTGCAGCTCTAGAGCCGTTTTAAGCTTTTCGTTTTTTTGATGTCGAGTCAAAACGATTTGACCGATCGACTTGAAATTTTGTACAAATGTTCCTCTTTGCAACCGGAATAAGTTGTATAAATTAGAAATAAATTAACCCATTTCGGCCTGGCGGACTTCCAAAAATTTTGTGTTTCCGATTTGTGTCCAATTTTACAGGTTGATGCAGTCTAAAAGAGAGGCTGCAAAAAGTTTTAGTTAAGTTCGATTAACCCGTTTTCCACGACAACGCCATGAAGTTTTCTGTAAATTTTAGTAGCTTAAACGATTAAAAGAATTTTATTGAAAATTTTGTACCAGCATTTTAATTATAAAATCCCATAGGGTTAATTTGGTTTTGATCTGTTTCCGTGTTTTGAACAAAGATACAATGAAATTTTCAAATTTTTGGTATTAACGCAAGCTAATTTTTTTATTCCAAAAGCTCACTTAGTTAAAATAAAAAATTTTTTTGCTCTCCTTAAATAGTCTCAAATAGTGCAAAAGCTAAATTAGATAATATTAATAATAATAAAAATAAAGCTGATAAAGAATCCGAATAATAATATCTTTAAATTTAAATAACATAACTTTTTGCTTCTCTACATTTTTTTGTAAGGCTCTGTTTTTTATCTTCTTTGCAGATGTGGTTTTTTCAAAATAGATTTCAGTTTAAAATTTCAGTTTTCTTCAAATAAAATCTAAAAATCAAAAAATAATTTCGTATATATTATGTTTAAACACAAAGTATTTTAAAACTGTTTTTCCAAAAAAGAAGCCTATATTTCTCTCATAAAATCATAAAAAAACGAGAGAGAGCTTTGTAGAACTTGCAGGTAAGTGCAAAACAAGATATTAGTGTTGAAAAGCAGATTTTTAAACCTTTTCTAAACCATTGACTATATTTTATTCAAACATTGGCAATTCAAATATACTATTGACATACTATAATGACATAATGGCAAATTTAGTATACCCTTTTGATCTATAGTCAAACGGGTATAATAATACTTATAAGTAAGCTAGCTATTACCGGTGCACGTTGCCCCGCGACTCAATGGAGTTTTAATTTAAGTTGATGTTATTGAAAAAAGTTAACACATGTTAATTTTAAAATTTAATAAAGAAATTTGTTTTAAAACGCTTTTTTTAGAATTATTCTAGCAATTTTTCAACAAGTTTATCAAATTTCAATTGAAACTTTTCATAATTATTAAAGAATAATAAAAATAAAAATTTTAATTCAGTTAACATTATTCGTCGGAAGCCCACCATCCCCAACTCTATCGTCAAGGAGCACCAAATTGTCAAGAAGCACCACATATAGAAAAATTAGAGATAAACGTTCAAACTGTTTTCCAAACTGTTTTTTAAAGTTTTTGTTTCGCAATCGGTTAAAAAAAGGCTGCTATTTAATGGGTCAGTATTTTTATATATTTTTGGTCAGTATTTTAAATAAATGGTCAGTATTTAAAATAACATGTCAGTAGGTAAAATAAATTATCAGTATGTCGCCGGCTAATATAAAAACGATCAGTATTTTAATTAAAATGTTGGTAGATAAAATAAATGGTCAGTATTTTAAATAAATTATCAGTAATTAAAATTAAATATCAGTATATAAATATCAGTATCAAACTGATGCATCAAACGCTATTCGTAAAGCATTTGTTCAAGTATTTGTTCAAGTATTTTCATTCATTTGTTGAAAAAAGTATGAGAAAAGAAATATTAGGTGACATCGATACACTACAGTTGGCTGCAAGTAAAGAAATATTTGATAAAGCTTTACCATTGTTTGTGAAGAAATGGCTTCAAAAAAAGCAAACAGAATTCATTGAATATATTATGAAGCTGCAATGGTTTACATCACATTAGTATTGGTACGAAGGAGCTGCGCATCATACACCATCTACAAATAACACATTGGAATCTTTTAATTTGGTAATAAAAAAAGAAGAAACGTTTCGTGAGCAAATACCACTCTCAAGATTTATGGAATTAATTAACAAATCTGTACAAAAGTGGTCAAATGAATATTTATCAAACTGTCGTGTATTCAATACTTCAACAACAATTGAATTATCTCAATGGAACAAAGGTTACCAGTGGGCAAAAACCAACGCGAATATTTCCTCAGCAGTTTTCAGCCATACAAAAAGATATTTTTGTCCAGCCGATCAGCAATTAAATGCTTCAGAAGAGGAAATATCAAATATATTAGAAATGAATTGGAACACATTTGACCAATGGAAAACTAAAGCATTTAAAGTTTGGATTGTAAATCTGCCAGCGGAAATAGAAAACTGGATGCATGGTTGTTGAAGTTGCCCAACATATTTTAAAAAATTTATATACGAGCATATCATAGGTTTAGCTAATAGACTGAAATATGTTAAACCTCCCCCAGCAGCTAAACAAGTTCCCATAGGGCAGAAACGTGCAAGAGGAAGTAAAAAGTTAGCAGCCCGTGCTCTTTTAATTGAATAAGAATAAAAAATTAATATTTTGTGGTGTTTTTTATATATGTATGTACATATTACTTAAATAATCTTTTTTTGTGTAAGAAACATTTTATATTAAAAAAAAATACTGCTTTGTTTTTTAATTATACTGATTAAAAAAAAATAATTATTTACTTACCAATAAATAAAACTATCCTGACCAAATATACAGAATTTTACTGACCGTTAATTATCTTAACTGACCAAAATATTATTTTATACTGATAATTTATTTAAAAAAATACTGACCGTTTATTTAAAAAAATACTGACCAAATATATAGAAGTCTTAAAAAAACTCGACAAAACATTTTTTTCAACATTCCCCTATTTCAAAAAAGTCTTACCTACTTTCAAAAATAGGACGTAATTAGCTTACAAATTTTTTTTTGAACAATCGTCGGGTCGGCATGGGTCAACAAATTCCATGTCTGTTAATAGCGTGAACTCCATTCTCAAAGAGAAACACATATACAAAATTTGAAGTCAATAGGTTAAACCATTTCTAATTTATCGTAAAGTAACGAAAAAACCTATAAAAAGCTGTATGGCCACAATTGGTTAACGGAACTTTACAAATATTTTTTGAGGCTTTCTTTTTAACCAAAGCAGTACTTCAAAAAATTGGCTCACACTTGCTTTTTCACAATTTGTACGTTCCCGGGCAACGCCGACTAAATCTGCTAGTAGTTTATAAATTAAAAACAAAACACTTTTTTAATAAACGACGACATTTATTTTTGTTTTTTATACCCTACAACTATAAAATAGGAAAAGGGTATATTTACTTTGGTATGGTGTTTGTTGCCACCTAAACGAAGTGAGCTAGATATGGAAAAGTATATATAGGGTTCGGAATCTAGAACTTTTTGCTCGAATTTAGGTCAAACGGGCATAATTCCGAAACCAATGAAGATCGAACCTATGAAATAGAATTGGAAGATTTTTTAAAATAAATAAAGAGTTTCAATTGTATATCACTAAAAAAAAATTTGGAAAGCTCTTCAAAGTACAGCTGTTCAAAAATTACAAAATTTCAATTTTCAAACCCTTATAGATCCTAAAGAGGGGGCTTGATATAAAAATTTTGTTACCTGACTCCTACTGATTTCTTAGAATCTAAATTCTCCCAAAACCCTAGCTTGAACCGTTTAGAAGATATGTGGGGCCAAACATTTTGCAAAAATTTAGTTTAGTACCTAAGCATTTACCTTTTAAAAATTTATAAAGATTATAAAACCAGCTATTTTGTGCCGTTTTCAGAATGGAAATACACCTAACAGAACTCTTGTTATAAAAATTTAAAAATAATGCTTTTGCCAACTTTCTGTATCTCCGTACATGATGGGGTTACAGAATAAAGTTCTTCTATAAAATTATTTTTTTCGCAATACCTACCCGTGGTTAAAATCTCTTTTCTCTATTTCAAACGATGTAAAAGTTTTTGGAAACATACGGACAGACGGACGGACATAGTGAAACTATATAGGCACATTTTTACAAAATTTCCTGAAAATGTGCTAAAAAATTACATTGAAATGTTTTTCTTTCTTCACATAATATTTTTTCCTTCCCTTTTTAGCACAAAATTTAATAATCAAAATATGCAATAAATGTATTTCTAAAGTACAATAATAAATTTAGAACTGTTCATATAATTAATTTTAAGATAAAAATTAATTTTACAACTTAAGTATCGTGCACAATTTCTTAATTATATAATACCTATGGTAGTAATTCAATAAAATATGGATATCATATAATAAAAATTAAAAACAAAAAAAATTTTGACGTTTATTAAAAAAATATTTTGTTTTTAATTTATAAAATATAACACGTAATATGTTTAACAGTAAAACTCTTAGCCTTTTAAAAATATAAAAGTGTTAAATAAGAACGGAAATAGAAAATAGTGTATGAAATTTGATTTTTTTTTATCATTTTTAATTTTGCATATATTATGCTTTATGGTCTTGGGAGTAGTGGGGGTGGTACGCAAACCGCTGTTCCAATTCACCCAAAATTTCGCGTACACAAAACAACAAATTTCGACTGACTGTTTCTATATAGTTATAAATACCCTACACCTATTTGGTTAAAATTTAATGAGATATCAATAAGTCATTTTAAAACCATAAAATCTGTTATTAGTTTCATCGTAAGACAGCTAACCAAATGAACTTCATAATACTAAAAACATTTTCTAATTACTTTATCTATTCAAAAATATTACAAATTCTTACTGATTTATCTATTTAAAAATATTAAAAATCAAAAAAACTTGAAATATATGAAAATGTATTTATTTCAATATAATTACAAAAGTGAACAAATTTGATTTATTAAATTTTGTGATAAAAATCTAATCAAAGCATAATATATTTAATAATTCAAATTTTTCAAAATTGCAATTATTTTAAATTGTTAGTTTCTGTACCTATTAGAAAAGCTTATAAACGCAAAATATGCAAAAAATGTATTTCTAAAATATAATTACAAATTTAGAACTTTTCATATAATTCATTTAAATATAAAAATAAATTTTACATAAATTCAGCAAGTACCTTTGACCGCTTAGCCTCACATCGATCAAAAGCTTCTAGAATCCGAACTCATTCTTCGAACTCGAAAAGAACCAATTCCCATGGTATTTTCATTACTAGTAACCTGGAGCTTAAATTTCATCAAAATAGCGGCATTATTTTTTGAGTAATGCTGTTTTTAAGATATTTTTTGTTAACCCATGAACTTTTCAAAGTTTCAAATTCGATCAAAAAGTTTTAAGTTCCGAACCCATTGTCCAATCCTTACCGTACGCAATCGGCACCGTAGTTTCAGTACCAGTACCCTACAGCATAAACTTCATGAAGATAGCGTCATTAGTAGTTGAGTTATCGTGATTTTTTATTTACAATTAAAAGGTCCAGAATCCGAACCCATGGGCAGATTTTGCCCAAATGCAGTCCGCGCTGTATTTTGAATACTATTTAACCCTTGTAATCAATTGAAACGTTCTATATTAATTTTAAGTTACTATTGTTAGTAATTTCGATTATAAATTTTTAAACATTGGGAGGTCTAAGAGGTGTACTGAAGCATGTAATTAGGAGGGCACACAAGAAATCGTAAAGAACACCCTTGTGCCAAATTTGAAGCTTCTACATTTTTTCAAGTTACTATCTTTAATAATTTTAAAGATATGCTTTAAGGTCTTCGGAAATGTGTGGCTAGTCCCCGACCCACTACTCCAATAAAGTCCAAATTTCAAGGACAATAAGGAAATAGGAAGGGACACCCTGATACCAAGTTTGGAGTTTCTATCTTCATTGGTTTCGGAATTATGCTCGTTTGGACTAAATTCGATCAAAAAGTTCTTTTTTCCGAACCCATGTTCCAATCTTGAGCGTACGCAATCCCCGCCATAGTTCATTACTAGTATCCTACAGCACGAATTTCATGAAGATAGAAAAAAGAAAAAAAATTGCTATAGGTAAAAAAAAAAAAACAAAAATTATAATTTTAGCGAATAATATAGTTTAATATTGAGAACAAATTTCTCTTAGGGCACTGAATTAGTAAGTTGAACTAAATAATTTTAATAATTTGATCAGATGTATTGCTTCGTGAAGTTAATTACTTATTAGTTTTAACAAAATAATGCACCTTATTACACCCGTGCATACATAAATAAGGCCAAGGGTAAATTAAAATTATTCCTCCGTTTGAAACTCATCGGCCTAGGTATCTACAAGTATGTCTCGGATCAGCTTCGAAAAGTAAAGCAATCTACGTTTGTGTGTTAAAATTGATTAAATTATTATATTTAATTATATTTTTTTTTCATTTATATTTTTGTTTTTATTTAATTTTATTTTCTAATTCTAATTTTCTTTGTATTGATTGACAAAAAAAATACAGAGCGCATATATATATTTATTCAATTATATAAATGAAAACATTTTCAGGATGTAACCAAATGTTAGACTAATTATGAAGTTGCAATACAACATCGCACAACATCGTACAACATCAACAGCATCATCCATGTTTTACAAAATTATGATGTTACCCTTATTATCAGCCACAAAAATATCGTCAACATATAACCAATCAAACATAAATTTATTTGACAATAATTAAATAAATAAACAGTTTTTATTATATTTTGAGATTCAATTGTTGAAAAAAGTAAATATCAAATTACGAGTGCATAACTAAATATTTATGAAAATGTCATGTTTTTTAGGAAGGTCCTGAAAAAATATCGGTGTTTCAACAGGATACTACAAGAACATCCGCAGTTGGAGCGTATAATGGTATTCTGGGGCGAATGCTAAAAAAAGAGGAAATTTTTTTAAGTTCGTTAAAAATATTTGGGAAGAGGAGTTCCATAAGAATACAAAGTTTGAAGTTCTAGTAGAAAGCGGTGAATCGTTTGGAGTAGCAAAAAAAACGAAAAATTAACTGCGAAAAGAATAAAAAAATAAGAGAAGCCAATGAGTTAATAGAAAAATTACATCAATGGGTTTTCTAAGCTATAAAGAAAATAACATTTGGTAGAGTTGCGAACTTAAAGATGATAATAATTTTTATGAAGAAGATAATGGTAATGAAACTACTCAAAACTACTCGAGTATTCCGAAGAAGATGAGGACACACCTACATTTAATACTAATATAAGTAAGAGCATATGCTTTATTTACTTTGTAAACGTAACAAAAATGTTTCTTTTGCCTTGGCAACATTTGAAAAAATGCAGTTATTGTCAAATGTCAATACAAGCTGCTTATAGCCGCAAATAAATCGAACTATGTTTGCCCTTACTGTAGAGCGGTTGTAGTAGATTCGATGCAGCTTCAATTTTATTTATTCAATTGAATTACGAACTTATTTGAAATTTATAGATAGAATCATTTAAAGATTCTTATAGATAGCGAACTTATTTCATTTCCACACTTATTTCATCTTTTGCGGACTTATATCATTTTCGTAGTGCGAACTTATTCCATTATGTAATAAGTCTGCGTTTTTTGCGGGACTATTGCATTTTTTATTTTGCCCACTTATTTCGTAATGAATAAGTCCGAACTACAAAAATGCCATAAATTCGCAAAAAAATAAAATAATTCCGCGGCTGCGGAACGGGTGGGATTACAGAAAAAATTTTTACCGTAGTTAAAATTTCTTATCTCTATTTTATTTATCTTATCTCGATTTATGTAAATAAAAATCTGTCTAGTACTTTGGTTTTTAATTGGGAATCTTCAAATACAAAGATTTTATTTTAAATTATTAAGCAAAATGTTATTATAATCGGAATCTACAAAGCACCAAACACAAATAATAATGAATTTTATTAGATAAAATTCTTGGTAAACAATGGAATCAACTAGTTCGCAAAATTTTTTTAATAAATTTAGATGATACATTATCATGCCCAGTAGCAGCAAAGGATTTAAGGGAATTAATAGCTGAATTGACTTCATCTTTTGTAGTTGGACACAGATTAAAATTTTTTGCCTGAACAATTAATTTGGACACTTTAGTTCTATAACACTTGTACAAATTTTCAATGCGAAAATCGTTAGGGATTTCTTTTTGAATCTTAACTAAGTGTTACGGATTTTAATATTATGTCGCATTTCATCAGTCATCCAAATCTTTTTATTATTTTTAAATTTAAAAGGAAGAGTTTGAGTGTTTGCTTGAATTAACATACTAAGTTTAAGAACTATTTCATCGAAGAAAGTTAAAGATTCAATAATATTCCAGATTTCATTTCTGGCAATACTTTCATAGTTCAAAATAACTTTATGGTTACTGATTTTTTCTTTAGTAGGTTTGAAATAAATACTAATGAAAAACATTTGATGATCAGACAGACTTGTATCTAGCACATGAAAATTGTATTTCATTTCAATTATGTCAGAAATAAGATGATCAATGATCGTTCTAGAATTATTGCCTATTCTTTTTGCGATTTAAGCCATTTTTGTTCAAAAAAATAAATAAGCTACTAAGTATGGTACTAATATAGTTTTTAATAATAGCATTGTATCTTTGTAATAGATTTAAATTTATATCTCCAACAAAAATTGTTCTTTTATTCCGACGCATTAATTCCTCTATTTTTTTCCCGAAATACGCAACAAAGCCAGGCAAATTATGAAACTTATTCTCGTTCTCAACTACCCAGATTTCTGACAACACAATCACATCTACATTTGGATTATAAGAGTTTAAAAAGGCTTCTAAATTATAAAGTTTATTTCTTAAACTCTGTATATTTAGATATATAATTTAAAAGTTATGCAGGTCAATCGTGAGTGTCAATTATCACATATGTGATAATTGACAAAATTAATCAAAAATGGTATCGCGAAGTAAAATTGATAAAGTTTGTGATAAAAATTTACTATTGTGAATTGTGATAAATTGAAGTTTGAGACATTTAAAAAAAAAAAAAATATTTTTGTACTTTGGGTTTAATTTGAATATAAAAATTAGATAAATATACAAATTTTAAAGTCAAAATTATTTAAAAAGTTTCTATTTGCTGTGGTTTTAATCAAAAGAATTGGAAAAATGTCTTCAGTGGAGCTTTTTTATTCGTCAGAAGAAGAAGAAGAAGAAGTAGTCGATTTACAAAGGATACCAAAAATGCCGTATTCCAAATATTACAGGATGTGTGGACGGTACGCACATTAGAATTATAGGTCCTAATAGGGAAATAAGGCATTTGAAAAAAAAACAATTTTATTTACTACTAACATTTTTTATAAAAGCAATAAAATTCTTAAAATTTTTCTTAAAATTTCCTTTTATTTAACAAATTTTGAATTATCACATTCAAATTAGCAGTTGATAAAATAAACAGTCAATTGTCACATATTTGAAACTTCACGATACCAAATTATCACATGACAGTTGACTAAATTCACAATAGACACAATTTTTTCATGCAATTGACACTGGCGATGAGGTTAATGAAAATTTGTGACAGTAATCACAAATTGTGATAATTGACTTGTGATAATTGACACTCACGATTGACCTGATGGTTGTATGAATTATTCAACAAATTCCCCACGTCAGTAAAATTTTGCACGTTTATGTCATCATTCAAATTGATAATATCATTAAAATCACTACTATATATAGTTTCCATTTTTATACCCGTATGACTATTATTCAAAAGTGTACACTAAATTTGCCATTACTGGCATTTTTTTGTGACGTAGAGAAGGAGGGGGGTGGATAATGACTCAAGTGTATGGATTGCATCAGAATCGAAAAATAAATTGATTTAGCTACGTATGTCCGTCCGTCCGGCGATAACTCAAAAAATAAAGGAGCTAGGATTTTGAAATTTTCATAAATTCGTATTTATGCAATAGCCGTCATCGCTATTTAAATCCAGCCATTTTGGTTCACGGGTTCGAGTACTTGCCATACAACTTCTTTTTTTATATGAGCATTACGCTGTACTTATTAAACCTTGTGCAAACTTTCTGCTAAATTTGGTTGGTCTTCTGCAGTGGGTTCGAGTAGCTGCCGTACAACTTCTTACTTTATATGAGCAAGACGCTACGAAGCTGGATGTCTGAAATTTTGCCAAAAATAGTTTAGTATTATGGCCAAAGTTTCTGCAAAATTTGGTTAGTCTACTGCAGAGTGTTCGAGTAGCTGCCATACAACTCCCTCTTTTATATAAGCATTACACTGCACCTAATGAAGCTGGGTGTCAGCAATTTAGCCCAGAATAGTTTAGTGTAATGGCCAAAGTTACTGCAAAATTTGGTTGGTCTACAGCAGGGTTCGAGTAGCTGCCATACAACTCCTTCTTTTATATGAGCGTTACTCTACACCTAATAAAGTTGGGTGTTTGAAATTTTTCCAAAAATAGTTTAATGTAATGGCTAAAGTTATTGCAAAATGAGGTTGGTCTACTACAGAGGGTTGGAGTAGCTGCCATACAACTCCTTCTTATATATGAGCATTACACTACACTAATACAACTTTATGTTTGAAATTGCCAAAAGTAATTAACCGGACGGTATAATGTTTATATTACGGTCATTATACGGTCTACTATACTCTTCCTCTTTTAGTAATAAATTAATAGTATTGGTTGAATTAATAAAAATCAAGAGGAATATGGTATGAAAATTGAAATAATTTAAAATAAAAATTTTTAAATTATAAATATTATCAAATATTTTGACCATGTCTGTAAAATGTTCATTTTCAATGTTACTATTTAAATTTGTAAGATCTACAAATTCTCTTTTTGTTGTCGCCACTATTAATGAAATAGAATTATAATTATAGTACAGTAATGAGAGATTACTTATATAAAACAATTGATGATCAGACAGACTTGTATCTAGCACATCAGATTGCTGAAATATAACATAAGAGTAAAAGAAAAATGAATATTATAAACAGAACCATATGCTGGAAATGATAGAAACAAAAAATAGAATAATTACAATTATTGATTTCCAAAAATTTATACAATTTGAAGACTGTATGTAAATAAGCAGTCTCTCTGTTCAAGTTCCTTTTAATAGGTAATAAATTTAGTTTTAAGAAAATTTTTATTGTAAATTAGAATTGTATTTAATATATTGTTTAAAAAATTTTGTAATTTAAATCTAAAAACAAATAAAGAAACAGTCAGTCGGTGCAACCGACTTAGATATACCCTGCACCTATTTGGTTCAATTTTAATGAGATATCCATAGGTCATTTTAACATCATAAAAGCTGTTATTAATTTGATCGTAAGACATAGCTAACCAAATTAACTGTATAATACTAAAAACATTTTCTAATTACACTATCTATTAAAAAATATTACAAATTCTTACTAATTTATCTATTTAAAAATATTAAAAACGAGGAAGAGTGTAGTAGAGTAGACTGTGTCAACTCTGGGATACCCGTATGACCGTAACATATACATTATATCATCTGGTTAATTACTTTTGGCAAAATTTCAAACGTACATCTTATTAAGTGTAGTGTAATGCTCAATTTAAAAGAAGGAGTTGAATGGCAGTACTCGAACCCTCTGCAGTAGACCAACCAAATTTTGCTGTAATTTTGGCCTTACACTAAACTATTTTTGGCAAAATTTCAGACACCCAGCTTCATTAGGTGTAGTATAATGCGCATATAAAAGAAGGAGTTGAATGGCAGTACTCGAACCCTCTGCAGTAGACCAACCAAATTTTGCTGTAATTTTGGCCTTACACTAAACTATTTTTGGCAAAATTTCAGACACCCAGCTTCATTAGGTGTAGTATAATGCGCATATAAAAGAAGGAGTTGTATGGCAGCTACTCAAACCCTCTGCAGTAGACCAACCTAATTTTGCAGAAACTTTGGCCATTACACTAAACTATTTTTGACAAAATTTCAGACACCCAGCTTCAATAGGTATAGAGTAATGCTCATATAAAATAATAAGTTGTATGGCAGCTACACGAACCCACTGCAGTAGACCAACTAAATTTTGCAAAAACTTTGGCCATAAAACTAAACTACTTTTGGAAAAATTTCAGACACGCAGCTATAATAGGTACAGAAAAATACTCATATAAAAAAAGAAGTTGTATGGCAGCTACCCGAACCCATGGACCAAAATGGCTGGATTTAAATAGCGATGACGGCTATTACAAAAAAACGAATTTGCGAAAATTTCGAGATCCTAGCTCCTTTAGTTTTTGAGTTATCGTGCGGACGGAAAGACGGACGGACGGACATACATAGCTAAATCAATTTATTTTTCGATTCTGATCCGATTCATACACTTGAGTCTATATCTACCACCCTTCCTTCTCTGCGTCACAAATGTAATGGCAAATTTATTATACCCTTTGACTTTATAGTCATACGGGTATAAACAAACAAACTTGAAATAAATGAAAATATATATATTCCAATTCAATTACAAAATGAAAAAATTTTAATTATTAAATTTTGTGACAAAAAGCTAATCAAAGCATAATATATTTAATAATTCAAATTCTTTAAAATTGCAATTATTTATAATTATTTATTAAATTGTAATTATTTATTTTCTATTACCTAATAGAAAAGATTATAAAAACAAAATATGCAATAAATGTATTTCTAAAATACAATTACAAATCTCGACCTTTTCATGTAATTCATTTAAATATAAAAATAAATTTTACATAAATGCAGCAAGTACCATTGAGCAAAGCTGAACAACTACAATTAAGTCTAAATTTGGGGGGCAAATAGGCAATAGGAAATATACTCTTTGGCTTCGAAAATATACTCTACATATGCTTTCAGGTTCTCGGAACCGAGAGGCTGATCCCCAACAACTACTCTAATTGGGCTCAAATTTCAAGGAGACTAAGGAAATCGAAAGCGACACCCTGATACCAAATTTGAAGGTTCTATCTTCATTGGTTTCAGAATTATGCTAGTTTGGCCTAAATTCGATCAAAAAGTTCTAAGTTCCGAACCCATTGTCTAATCCTCACCGTACACAATCGCCGCCGTAGTTTCCTTACCAATAACCTACAGCACAAATTTAATGAATATAGAGTCATTAGTTGTTGAGTTATCGTGATTTTTTATATATGTTCGTTAGCGATTAAACCGAAAACGATTAAAAGATCCAGAATCCGAACCCTTGGGCTGATTTCACCCTTATGAAGTCCACGCTTTGCTTTAAGTACTAGTTAACCCTTGTAACAATTTGAACGTTCTATCTTAATTTTAAGTTACTATTTTTAGTAATTTCGATTATAAACTTTTATAACTTGGGAGGTCTAAGAGGGGTACTGAAGTCCAATTGATCCCAAATTAGGGGGACACGCAAGAAATATTAAAGAACACCCTTGTGCCAAATTTGAAGATTCTTCATTTTTTCAAGTTGCTACCTTTATTAATTTTAAAGATATGTTTTAAGATCTTCGGAAATGTGTGGCTGGTCTCCGACCCACTACTCCAATGGCGCCCAAATTGCAAAGACACTAAGGAAATAGGAAGGGACAGCCTGATACCAAATTTGGAAGTACTATCTTCATTGGTTTCGGAATTATGCTCGTTTGACTTAAATTCGATCAAAAAGTTTTAATTTCCACACCCATGGTCCAATCCCAAGCTTACGCAATCCCCGCAGTAGTTTCATTACTGGTAACCTACAGCACAAATTTTATGAAGAGAGCGTCATTAGTTGTTGAGTTATCGTGATTTTTAATATATGTTCGTTAGGCCTCCGATCGATTAAAAGCTCCAGAATCCGAACCCATAGGCCGATTTCGCCCATATGCAATCCCCGCCGTAGTTTCAGTCCTAGTAACCTACAGTTAAAATTTCATCAAGATAGCTCCATTATTTTTAGTTATCGTGCCTACGGACGGACGGTCGGACATGGCTATATCAACTCAGGAGGTCACGCTGATCACAAATATATAAACTTTTCCATATCAAGCTCGCTTCCTTTAGGTGGTTACAAACACCATACCAAAGTGAATATACCCTTTTACCTATTCTATAGGTGTAGGGTATAATAAAAAAAAATTTATTTTGTGTAAAAATAAAAATGTATAAATATAGATGATAGTTTTGAAATATTATGTGTATTAAAGCTAAAATATCATATGTTAATTTAAAAAAGTAAAATGAGATGAAAAATGTTTTGATTTTTGATAAATTAAATAAGTATAGATAAAAGATATTAGATATTAAAAATTGTTACTAATTTATCTATTTAAAAATAATAAACAAAGTTATAAAATAATATAAATAAAGTTGAAATAAATGGATTCGTAAAATGCAATTACAAAATTACATATTTAAAACTTTTTATCAAATTCAATTAAATTTTACACATACATGCAACAATTACTTCTTTTCAGGATTTTTACTGCATTTACTTTTGAATGATTTAGTACCCTTGATTATTTATTTCAGTTTTAAATAATTTTTAAATTTATTATCTTAATTTACTTTTTTTTTAATGTTTTATATAATTAAACTCAAAGTTATTCGAAATAAATATTAATTTGTAATAATATAAATATATATAAAATATAAATATATAAAAGTTTATTATAAATTTATAAAAATAATTTTTACAACTTAAGTATCGTACACAATTTCTTAATTATATATCACCTATGGTAAAATTTCAATAAAATAACTACGGTAATAGGAAATAGTGTATCAAATTTAAAGTTTCTATCTTTATTAATTTCAAATATATGTTTGATGGCCTTGGAAGTAGTGGGAGTGGTACACAAACCGCTATTCCAATTCATCCAAAATTTCACGTACACAAAACAAATAAGAAGAAACACCTGTGCCCCAAATATAAGGCTCTATCTTCTTTGGTTTCGAAATTATACTCGTTTGGCCTCAATTAGATCAAAAGCTTCTAGAATCTGAACTCATTTTCCGAACTCGACCAGAACCAATTCCCATGGTACTTTCATTACTAGAAACCTAGATTTTAAATTTCATCAAAATATCGTCATTAGTTTTTGAGTTATGGTGTTTTTAAGATATATGTTTGTTAGCCATTGAACTTTTCAAAGGTTCCAAACCCAAAGCATGGTACGTGGTGAAACCGACTTAGAAACTATTTGGTTAAAATTTAATGGGAAGTCCATAAGTCATTTTAAAACCATAAAAGTTTATTAGTTTGATCGTAAGACATAGCTAACAAAATTAACTTTATAATACTAAAAACATTTTCTAATTACTTGATCAATTCAGAAATATTAAAAATTCTTGCTAATTTATCTATTTAAAAATATTAAACAACAAATAAACTTGAAATTTATCGATTCGTGAAATTCAATTACAAAATTACAAATATAAGGTTCTATCTTCTTTCGTTTCGTAATTGTACTCGTTTGGAATCTGAACTCGACCAGAACCAATTCCAATGTTACTTTACAAGGTTCCAGAACCCGAAACCATGGTACAATTTCGCCCATATGCAGTTTCCCTCATACTTTCAACACTAGTTAATCCTTGTACACAATTGGAACGTTCTATCTTAATTTTAAGTTCACACCTTAAGAGGTCAAAGAGAGTTATCTGAACCACCACTCCAATTGATCTTAAATTAGGAGAACACGTAGGAAATAGTAAAGGACACCCAGTGCCATAATTTGAAGTTCCTACATTTGTTTGAAGTTAATATCTTCATTATTTACGAAAATATGTTTTAAGGTCTTCGAAACCTTGCGGATTATCCCCGACCCACATTCCAATTGGTTCAAATTTTTGAGGACACTAAGGGAATAGGAGGGACACCCTGATACTAAATTTGGAGGTTCTACCTTCTTTTTCGGAATTATGCTCGTTTGATCTAAATTGGATGAAAAAGTTCCAGGACTCGAACCCATTGTCGTCAACCCACTAGTTAACCCTGGTTTACAACTGGATCGTTCAATCTTAATTTTTAGCTACGTTTTATATTAATTTCAATGATATGCTTTAAGTTCTTCAGAACTGTGTGGATGGTCCTCGACCCACTACTCCAATTGGTTCTAAATTTCAAAGACTCTAAGGACATAGAGGCACACTGACACCAAATTTGAAAGTTCTATCTTCATTGTTTTTGGAATCATGCTTGTTAAGCCAAAATTCAATCACAATGTTCTAGGATCCGAGCGCATGGTCCGATGTCAACCGTACGTAATTTCCACCGTATCCTCTTTACTAGTAACCTACAGCATAAATTTCATGAAGGCAGCGCCGTTAGTTGTTGAGTTTTCCTCACTTTTTTATATGTTCGTTAACCCTTAGAACGATTAAAAGGTCCAGAATCTGAACCCATGGGCCGATTTCGCGCATATGCAATCCCCGCCGTAAAGTAAGTCCTAGTTACAGTTAAAATTTCATCAAGATAGCTCCATTAGTTTTTGCGTTATCGTGTATACGGACGGACGGCAAACGGACATGGCTATATCGACTCAGGAGGTCACGCTAATCACAAAAATATATACTTTTCCATATCTGGCTTGCTTCCTTTAGATGGTTCCAAATACTATACCAAAGTTGATATAACCTTTTCATATTTCATAGGTGTAGGGTATAATAAAACATTATTTTTTAGACCAGTTACTGAAACGAAGATTTATCAAATTATTATGAACTTAAACAGAAATGCATTGCCAGGATTAGATAAAATAACGGTAAAGGATTTAAAAGAACTAGTTAAGATTATCTAAAAAACATTAGCAACGTTGATAAATAAATGCCTTGAAGAAGGAATATTCCAAGATTCATTAAAATAAGCGTGCATAGTGCCAATTAATAAAAGTTGATCTAAAGATGAATGTGGTAATTATACACCAATTTCATCCTGAACTCAACATCCAAAGTATACGAAAGGATAAAAAATTTTATTTCAAAAACAATTGGTTTTGATCCAAATCAATATGGTTTGCTAGAGACCAGCGGTACAGAATCCGCATTAACAGCTATGTTAGAATACATTTATGATGCACTTGATGAAAGATATTTCGTCGATGCAGTATTTATTGATCTTACAAAAAATAAATAAACGACCAATAAAAAAAACTATTTTTAAAGTTTGAAAATTGTGATTTGTAACCTGCTAACATTGGAAGTACCAAAATGCTGAGAAGATCGACATTTATATCGCTTCTAAACATCATACAGTAAGTTAAAAGATTTCTATTAATATTTTTGAAAAAAAAAAACTTATTTATCTAATATTACATTTTTATCTATATTTACTGGAAATTTTAAATAATAAAATTGAATATGTAAGTTGTTAATAAAATTATTTGAATAAATCTAATATATTTATTATAAATCTATATAATTATTTTAATATATCAAATTTTTTTTGATTTCGGATAACCCGTTTGGTTATGAGAGCGCAATGTAGCTTTCTCAATATTTCTCATGCCGAGCTGAAACCGTTTGACCGATTGACTTGAAATTTCGTACAAATGTTCCCCTTAGCAACCAGAATTAGTTTTATAAAGTTGGTTGGAATGACTTTGCCCATTCCGACCCGGCGAGTTTCCAAATAATTTTTTATTTCCGATTTATGCCCAATTATACAGAGTTGTTTGGCAATCGAAAAGAGAGGCTGACACAAATTTTTGTTGAGTTCGGTTAGCCCGTTGTGCAATTTGACTGATTGACTTGAAATTTTGTACAAATGCTCCTCTTAACTAACGGTATTTGTTAAATAAAGATGGTTGGCATATATAAACCCATTCCGGTCCGGCGCGTCTCCAAAAAAATTTTTTTTTCCGATTTGTGTCCAATTTTACAGGCTGATTTTTCAGTCCAAAAGAGAAGGTGGAAAAAATTTTAGTTAAGTTCGATTAACCCACTTTCCACAACGACGCGATGAAGTTTTCTATAAATTTTATTATTTATTGAAAATTTTGTACCACCATTTAAATTATAAAAGCCCACCATGTTAATTTGGTTTTGACATGTTTACGCGTTTTGCACAAAGATATAATGAAATTTTCAAATTTTTGGTATTAACGAAAGTTAAACTTTATTGCAATAGCTCACTTAAATATACGACTAATTTTTTTGCTCTCCTCAAATAGTGTAAAAGCTAAATGAAATAATGTTAATAATAATAAAAATAAAGCTAATAAAGAATCGTAATAATAATATCCTTAAATTTGAATAACATAGCATTTTCCTTCTCTACATTTTTTCGTAAGTCTTTGTTTTTTATGTAGGTACTTTGCAGTTGTGGTAATTTTAAAATAGATTTCAGTGTAAAATTACAGTTTTTTTTCTAATAAAATTTAAAAATCAAAAAATTCAATTTCGTTTATATTATGCATAAATACATAGTATTTTAAAACATTTTTTTTCAAAAAAAGAAGCCAATATTTCTCTTATAAAATCTTAAAAAAACGAGGAAAAGCGTAGTAGAACTTTCGGGTAAATACAAAACAAAATATAAGTTGAAAACAAGATTTTTAAAACTTTTCTAAACCATATTATTATATCCGTTTGACCTATAGTCAAACTTATATATAAACCAGCAATTACCCGGTGCATGCTCCGCCTCTCAATAGAGTTTTAATTTAAGTTGATGTTATTGAAAAAAGTTAACACAAAATTTGCACATGGTGTACATAATTTATAAAATGTAATAAAGCAATTTTTTTAAAACGATTTATTTAGGATTATTCCTGCAATTTTACAAAAAATTTATAAAATTTCACTTGAAACTATTCATAATGATTAAATAATAATAAAAAAAAAATTTAATTCAGTTGACATTAAACCATCCTCAACTCTATTGTCAAGGAGCCCCAAATTGACAAGAAGCACCACGAATAGAAAAATTAGAGATCATCGCTAAAACAGTTTTGTAAACTGTTTTTTAAAGTTTTTGTTTCGCAATCGGTTAAAAGAACTCAACAAAATATTTTTTTAAACATTCCTCTAATTCAAAGAAGTTTTATTTATTTATTTATTTATTTATTTGAACCAAAACAAGGTTTTTACAAAAAAATTCTTAAAACTAAAACTTATAATTAACATGAAATTTGATTACATTGCCAAAAAAATTTTAAAAACATTAAGAATCAAAAGTATAATTATTTGATTATTTGTAGAAAATGCATACAAAGCAAAAACACAGTTGAAATTAAATTTATGAATACTAACTGTATTAACTAACTGTATAAAATAACTAAATAAAAAAAAAAATAATATGAACTTGAAGTGTAATATGATATAATGAAGGTTAAAATTATTGTCTTAGGTCATGAATGAATTTTAAGTTTAATTTATGTTTAAAAGTGTATCGAGAAATTTGTGTAGAATAAAGATGACTGTGTTTATTGAATGTAATGCAACATCTATTTATTGGTTCATTTTTTCCATATTCAGTTCTATGAGTATTTTCAACTAAGTATTTAGTGCTTCTCGTATTTCTCGCACCATTGTTTATTTTAAAGCTATCCAATAAATACCGAACGTCAATGTTTTTTCTTAAGACGTCAAAAGTAAAGCAGGAAGAAAGAATTTGCCTGCGTGAGGATAACGTTAACATATTCAATGAATTAAGTCTTTCGAGATAGCTAGGCAGAATTGAATAATCTCTAGGATTATATTGATTTCTTAAAGCGAAAAGAAGAAATTGCTTTTGTACGGATTCTATTCTATCAGAATGTATTTGAAATGCAGGATCCCACACAATATTACCATATTCAAGAATAGAACGTACTAAAGAACAATAAAGAGCTTTAGTTACAGCAATGCTGCTAAATTCTTTAGCTCTTCTTTTTATAAAGCCGAGCATTTTGTTTGCCTTGGAAATCATATACTCATAATGGAGATGGAAGTTCAGTTTATCATCCAACAGAATCCCTAAATCGGTAATGCTTCTAACCCTTTCAAGGGTTACATTATTTATATTATAACCGAATGAAATGGTAGATCTCTTACGTGTAAAACTTATAACCTTGCATTTTTCAATGTTTAGTTCTAGTTTATTAGAGAAGCACCATTCTTGTAGAGAATTAAGATTTGTCTGAAGTAATGCAACATCAGAGCTTTTTTTAATTACATGATAAATCTTGAGATCGTCAGCAAATGCAACATGTGACACACCGAAAAGTTTACTAGAAAGATCGGAAATGAATATATTAAACAAGAGTGGTCCTAAGTGGCTACCTTGTGGTACTCCTGATGTAACATTAATTGGGTCCGACAAAAATCCTTGAAATTTGATATTTTGCGATCTATTTGAACTTTTTTACCTACTTTCAAAAATTGGACATAATTTACTTACAAAATTTTTTTTTGAATAATAGTAGGAATGATAAGTAAATACATGTGCGCATACAAAATTTAACGTCAATTGGCCATTAAGAGTAAAGTAACGAAAAAATTTGTAAAAAGTAGTGGAGTAGACTGTGTCAACTCTGGAATACTCGTATGACCGTAACATATACATCATATAATCCGGGTAATTACTTTTGGCAAAATTTCAAACATATAGCTATATTAAGTGTAGTGGATTACTCATATAAAAGAAGGAGTTGTATGGCAGCTACTCGAACCCCCTGCATTAGACCAACCAAATTTTGCAGAAACTTTGGCCACAAAACTACTTTTGGCAAAATTTTAAGATACGCAGCTGTAATAGGTACAGAGTAATTCTCATATAAGTATGTTGAAAATTTGTATGTTTGAAATTTTGGCAAAAATAATTAACCGGATGACATAATGTGTATGTTACTTTCATACGGGTATCCCAGAGTTGACACAGTCTAGTCTACTACACTCTTCCTCGTTTTTAAATAAAATTACTTAAAACGAGGAAGAGTGTAGTAGAGTAGACTGTGTCAACTCTGGGATACCCGTATCACCGTAACATATACATTATATCATCTGGTTAATTACTTTTGGCAAAATTTCAAACGTACATCTTATTAAGTGTAGTGTAATGCTCATATAAAAGAAGGAGTTGAATGGCAGTACTCGAATCCTCTGCAGTAGACCAACCAAATTTTGCTGTAATTTTGGCCTTACACTAAACTATTTTTGGCAAAATTTCAGACACCCAGCTTCATTAGGTGTAGTATAATGCGCATATAAAAGAAGGAGTTGTATGGCAGCTACTCAAACCCTCTGCAGTAGACCAACCTAATTTTGCAGAAACTTTGGCCATTACACTAAACTATTTTTGACAAAATTTCAGACACCCAGCTTCAATAGGTATAGAGTAATGCTCATATAAAATAATAAGTTGTATGGCAGCTACACGAACCCACTGCAGTAGACCAACTAAATTTTGCAAAAACTTTGGCCATAAAACTAAACTACTTTTGGAAAAATTTCAGACACGCAGCTATAATAGGTACAGAAAAATACTCATATAAAAAAAGAAGTTGAATGGCAGCTACCCGAACCCATGGACCAAAATGGCTGGATTTAAATAGCGATGACGGCTATTACAAAAAAACGAATTTGCGAAAATTTCAAGATCCTAGCTCCTTTAGTTTTTGAGTTATCGTGCGGACGGACAGACGGACGGACGGACGGACATACATAGCTAAATCAATTTATTTTTCGATTCTGATCCGATTCATACACTTGAGTCTATATCTACCACCCTTCCTTCTCTGCGTCACAAATGTAATGGCAAATTTATTATACCCTTTGACTATATAGTCATACGGGTATAAAAATTTTAAATAAAAATAATAATTGTAAAGGAAACTATAAATTATAGATATTTTAATTATTCATTGATTTTAAATTTTTTTTTTCTTTTCAAAAAATTTGATAAGTAAATTTTTATTAAAATTACTTAAAACGAGGAAGATTATAGTTGCCCTTGTCAACTTTTAGATACCCGTGCGTTCACTATTATGTATTAAATAAATAAGAATTACATATATCGCAATTGAACTGTTTGACAGAAAATTCAAAATATTTGTTTTTTTATATTTAATTACAAAAAAAAAAAATTAAAAAAAAAAAAAAAGAATTAAAAAAATAGATGAATTTAAAAAAAAAAATATGCTCTGAACGAGATTCGAACCCACACTTTTCAATTAAAAGGTCGACGTCCTAACGACCGACCACTAAGCCACCGATTTTTTGTTCATCTCAATTTTTTAAAATTATTATAGTTGCTATGGTATCAATTGTTTGTTTTGAATAACTGTTTTGAATTTTTTTAAAAATGTATTAAAAAACAAGTGATGAAAAAAACCAAGGGTTCTTAAAAAATCACATTTTCAAAATAATATAGTGTTTCATAGTAAGTATTTTATCGGAATATAATGTTGAAGCTTCAATATTAATGTTTAATTTAGGAAATATATAAGTCAGTGACTAAGTTACTGTTTACTTATAAAAACAGTAAGTTTTTAATTTTCAAGCCATATTAGCCCCTCTATATGGAATGTTGCTAAATTTCTCAAGGATATAATCCTCACTACTCCCCATCCCACAAACTTTTTTAGGTTCTAGGAATTAAATTGTGAATTCCACCAAAATTTGAAATATTACTTAGAATTTTACTATTTAAGCAAAAATGGTAAAAACTGAGAAACACTTTCTTCAATTTAAAGAACTCCTTTTAAATTTAAAAAAATCTTTTAACATATGTTAAAATATAATGTTGGACCTTTAAATTTTGTATATTAAAGAAAAAATATTTAAACAGGTATTCAAGTTACTGGTGTTTAAAAATAGCAAAATTTCATTTTTCGAGCCCTTATAGCTCCTGAACATGGGGCTTGACGAAAAAATTTTGTTAACCGACTCCTACTAGTTTCTAAGGATCTAACTCCTCCCAAAATTTCAGAACCCTAGCTGGTACCGTTTAGAAGATATGCAGGGCCAAAAATTTTGCAAAAATTGAGTTTTGCATAATGGTAAATGTTGGTACCGTATGGCAATCCTATACTACTTAACGATATATTTCTGTAAAGTTTATAAAAGCAGCTCTCTTCTACCGTTTTTTGATTGAAAATAAACCTAACAGAACTCTTGTTATATCAATTTAAATATAGGACTTTTTTGGAATTTCCAGGGGCTGTAGCTCCGTCATCCTTCAAAATTAAGAAAAACCTTTGATACATGTTGAAATATAATTATAGAGCTTTGAATTTTGTATATCACTAAAAAAAAATTTAGACAGGCATTCAAGTTACAGGTGTTTAAAAATAGCAAAATTTCAATTTTCGGGACCTTATAGCTGCAAAACATGGGACGTGACAAAAAAATTTTGTTCACCGACTCCTACTAATTTCTAAGGATCTAACTCCTCCCAAAATTTCAAGACCCTAGCTTGAACCGTTCAGAAGATGTGTCTGGCCAAAAATTTTGTAAAAATTGAGCTTTGCGTAATGTTAAATTTTTGTACCGTATGGCAACCCTAAACATTTGTATTTTAAAAATTTATAAAGTTTATAAAACCAGCTATCGTTTGCCTTTTTCAGATTGAAAATACATTCAGCAGAACTCTTGTTATAACAATTTAAATATAGGGCTTTTTCCAACTTTAGAGGGCTGCAATTCCGTAACAGGTGGGGCTACGGAAAAAAATTCTTCCACGAAATTATTTTTTTTGTAATACCTACTCGTGGTTAAAATTTCTTTTCTCTATTTCAAACGATGTAAAAGTTTTTGTAAACATACGGACAGACAGACAGACAGACGGACGGACGGACGGACAGAGTGAAACTATATAGGCACATTTTTACAAAATTTTTTGAAAATGTGCTAAAAATGAGTAATTTATAAATGAAAGTTTAAAGATGAATTTAAAAAAAAAAAAATTTTACCCCAACCTGGATTTAAACCGAAACGTTTTGACTTCTAGTCCCATGTCCTAACCACTACACCATAGAACAATAAGTAATTTGCCTACACAACGAGTTTTTATTTATCTTAATTTTTTTTTTTTAAATAATTGTAGTTACTATGGTATCAATTGTTTGTTTTAAATAACAGTTATGAATTTTTTTATAAAAATATTTAAAAAAATGAATAATTTTTA
The DNA here is from genome assembly GCA_963082915.1 of Dolichopus griseipennis. Lineage (NCBI taxonomy): Eukaryota > Metazoa > Arthropoda > Insecta > Diptera > Dolichopodidae > Dolichopus > Dolichopus griseipennis. The sequence goes on along the minus strand of CAUJBZ010000001.1, from coordinate 556,943 downwards.
ATATAAACGAGAGTTTTCTGTAAAATTTTCTATAAAACAAAATTTTTCATATATAAAATTAATACATATATTTTATTAAAAAGAAAATAGATAACAAAAAATGAATTTAAAATAAAAAAAAATTTTTCCCTAGCCTACATTCGAACCGAGACATTTTGGCTATAAGTCTCATGTCCTAGCCACTACACCATGATTCGATTAATAAACTAACTACATTTTGTTTGTTTTTATATTTGGTTTCTATTTAGTTGTTAATTTTGAAAATATTCATATAATTTCGAAAAATTTACCCTTCAATGGGGAAGGTTGCCAAATTTCTCAAGGACTTAACTTAATCTAACCCCCCTCCCCCTCCCACGCCATTTTTGTAGTTTCTAGGAATTAAACCAAAATTTGGAATTTTACTTAAAATTTTATTATCTAAGCAAAAATGGGTAAAACTGAGAGAAACTTTCTTCAATTTAAGGAACCGCTTTTAAATTTAAGAAAAACCATTAACATATGTTAAAATATAATGTTGGACCTTTAAATTTTGTATATTAATAAAAAAAACATTGGACAGGTATTCAAGTTACAGGTGCTTAAAAATAGCAAAATTTCAATTTTCGAGCCCTTATAGCTTCTAAACAGGGGGCTTGACAAAAAAATTTTGTTAACCGAATCCTACTGACTTTTGAGGATCTAACTTCTCTTCCCTGTCAAAAATTTGTAAAGTTTATGAAACCAGCTATCGTTTACCGTTTTCAGACTCAAAATATATCTAACAGAACTCTTGTTATAACCATTATAGGGTTTTTTCCAACTTTCGGAGGCTGTAGCCCCGTAACAGGTGGGGCATCTACCCATGGTTAAAATTTCTTTACTCTATTTCAAACGGTGTAAAAGTTTTTGTAAACATACGGACGGACGGACAGACAGAGAGAAGCTATATAGGCACATTTTTATAAAATCTTTTTGAAAATGTGCTAAAAACGAATAATTTATAATATAAATGAGAGTTTTCTGCCAAATTTTCTATAAAATAAAATTTCTCATACATAAAATAAATATAGATTTAATTTTAATTAAAATAAAGAGAATAGATACAAAAAATGAACTTAAAAAAAAAAAAATTTTGTCTCAGCCTCGATTCGAACCGAGACATTTTGACAAGTCGCATCTCATAACCACTACACCATGAAGCGATTAATAGTTTAACTACAATTTGATTATTATATGACATCGGGTATATTAAAATTGCTCCTCCGTTTGTAACGCATCGATCTAGACGAGCTAGATATAGTGTCATGGGTACGTATCGGCTCAGAATCGAAAAATGACTCGATCTAGCTATGTGTGTCTGTCCGTCCGTCCGTCCGTCTGTGTGTCAGCACGATAACTGAAAAACTAAAAGAGCTACAGTTTTGAAATTTTCACAAAATATTTTTCAATCAATTTTTAGGTTCCCTATTTTTTTTGGTTAAGATCGGACCAAAACTTCGGGTAGCTCTCGAACAACTAACTTTTTTAACTCCAATATTTTCATATAAAAATTTGAAATTTTGCTATGCATCTTGTATTTAACATGAAATTATATGAATTTAGTTTTTTTTTTGTTTTTTTTTTTTTTTTTGTAGATAACGATTTCATATGATTTAAATGATGCGTAGTTTATTTAAGATAAGCAAAAAAGAACACAAAGATTTTTTTTAAGTAAATGGCTTCATAAATAATTTATATGTATTCATATTATATGTATATTATGTTAATATTTTGCATGCTTTTTTTTTTTGATATTGATAGATATAATCCTTATGTATATGATGATTATTATCTATCATAATGATCATTATATGAATATGATCATATGAAGCTTATTTTGGTTAAGTTTAATATATTCGTGAATTAAAAATTAATTACAAGAGATAGAATTGAAAAATTAGAGCTAGAGTTTTGAAATTCACACAAAACATATTTTGGACATTTTTGAGGTTCCCCATTCTTTTTGGTTAAGACCAGACCAAGGTTTCGGGGAGCTGCCACACAACTTATTTAAACCAATATGAATTTCTTCAAAAGTAATTATACCAGGAAGATGAAAATTACACACGGTTAGTTTTATAATGAATTAAGAACTTATATGAAGTTTCAAAATGTTACGACTTCATTTTCGAGGTGCTGCCATACAACTTCTTTGCACCAATATGAATTTCTTGAAAACTGATTATACTACGAGGATGAAAATTACACATTGTTAGTTATATAATGAAACGAGCACTTATATTAAGTTTCAAAATGTTACGGCCCCATTTTCGTGGGGCTGCTATACAACTTTTTTGTACCAATATGAATTTCTTGGAAACTTTTTATACTACGAGGATGAAAATTACACACTGATAGTTATATAATGAATCGAGCACTTATATGGAGTTTCAAAATGTCACGGCCCCGTTTTCGGGCAACTGCCATACAAAGTTTTCAATTCGATAACTGAGAATCTAATGAAGTTACGAGGTTAAAATCAAAACTGGGCAGATAAAGTATTAAGGCAAGTTAGTTGGCAAAGTTGGGCATCACTCGGACGAACTTTTAGGGTGGGCTATTTTTTTTTCTTTATGGTTTTTTTTCCCTTTTTTTTTTAGCAAAGATTATGGTATAATGAATTAAAAATTTAATTTTTTTTTGTTTTTTGTTTTTTTTTTTAACAAAAATGGGATATAAGTTAAATTTTTTTTAACTAATTTACTTTCTTATATTTTTTTTTGTAATATTTATAATAGCATAGGGGAAATAAATAACGGTTAGTGGGTATGCAAGGGTATCTAAAAGTTGACAAGGGCATTTAGAACCATAAAAGCTTTTATTAGTTTGATCGTAACATATAGCTAACGAAATTTACTTTATATTACTAAAAACATTTTCTAGTTATTTTATAAATTAAAAAATATTAAAAATTTTTACTAATTTATCTATTTAAAAATATTTAAAAACAAAAAATTTTGACAAATTGTATTCATAAAATGCAATTACTAAATTACATATTTAAATCATTTTATCCAATTCAATAAAATTTTACAAACATGCAGCAATTAGTTCTTTTCAGGATTTTTTACTGTTGAATGATTTAGTATCCTTGATTAATTATTTCAATTTTAAATAATTTTTAAATTAATTTTCTTAGTAGTATAGCTATGCCGGTTCTAGATCACTTTTTGTTGGCCATCTTGGATTTCATATGTTCCTCCTTAATGTATGCAATTTGTCTCCTACTCTGTGTTATAACGGGTTTTTTGTTTTAAAATAAAAGAATAAGGTTTGTGACTTTGACGTGGATTGAATTGAAATAATAAAAATAAGTTTGTGACTTTGGTGTGAATTGAGTTGAAACAAAAATTATACATATATAGATAAAGCAAGTAGAACAAAAAATCTCTCACTTTATTTTGTGAGACGACGAATAAAAACGATATTAACATTAGAAAAAACATATACCTTTCTCATCCTATTGTTTTATATTATTATTCTTAAAAAAAAAGAAAAAACGAGGAAGAGTGTAGTAGAGTAGACTGTGTCAACTCTGGGATACCCGCATGACCGTAACATATACATTATATCATCCGATTAATTACTTTTGGCAAAATTTCAAACATTCAGCTTTATTAGGTGAAGAGTAATACTCATATTAACGAAGGGTGTATGGCAGCTACTGCCATACACTACTGGGGATACCCAGAGTTGACACAGTCTACTCTACTACACTCTTCCTCGTTTTTTCTTTTTTTTTAAGAATAATAATATAAAACAATGTGTAGGATGAGAAAGGTATATGTTTTTTCTAATGTTAATATCGTTTTTATTCGTCGTCTCACAAAATGTAGTGAGAGATTTTTTGTTCTACTTGCTTTATCTATATATGTATAATTTTTGTTTCAACTCAATTCACACCAAAGTCACAAACTTATTCCTATTATTTCAATTCAATCCACGTCAAAGTCACAAATCTTATTCTTTTATTTCAAAACAAAAAACCCGTTATAACACAGAGTAGGAGACAAATTGCATACACTTAGCAAGAACATATGAAATCCAAGATGGCCAACAAAAAGTGATCTAGAACCTATTGCAGCTGCGTGTCTGAAATTTTGCCAAAAGTAGTTTAACTTTATGGCCAAAGTTTCTGCTAAATTTGGTTAGTCTATCACAGAGGGTTCGAGTAGTTGCCATACAACTCCTTCTTTTATATGTGCTTTACACTACACCTGATGAAGCTGGGAGTCTGAAATTTTGCAAAAAATAGTTTAGTGTAATGGCCAAAGTTACTGCAAAGTTTGGTTGGTCTACTGCTGAGGGTTCGAGTAGCTGCCATACAACTCCTTCTTTTATATGAGGATTACACTACAGCAAATGAAGATGGGTGTCTGAAATTTTGCCAAAAATAGTTTAGTGTAATGGCCAAAGTTACTAAAAAATTTGGTTGGTCTACTGCAAAGGGTTCGAGTAGCTGCCATACAACTCCTTCTTTTATATGAGCGTTACTCTACACCTAATAAAGCTGAATATTTTAAATTTCGCCAAAAGTAAATAACCGCATGATATAAAAACTCTTCCTCGTTTTTTTTTAATATTCAATCAAATTTTTCTTTTTAAAAATATTCATTTTACCTCTTTAGGTATTGAAATAATATAGCATCATAGCGAAGAGCAGACAAACGAATTTTTTTTTGGCTATCAAATGAATTTTAAGAATAGACTAAATTTAGGAATTTTAACAAAATGAATATTGGATATTTAGTGTGTACAATTAAAATTCCGTACATCGTATATAAAATTGAATACTTGTTGAGAAATAAAATTAAATAGATGAGACGGGAAAAGTAAAATAATATCTGAAAAATTTGGTTTAATTAAAAAATAAAAACACAATCAATATTTAAAATTCAATTTTCCTTTTTTAGATTTAGAAAAGGGAAAAAGCAGAATTGAAGTTATATAATAAATAAAATTAATAACATTCGATTCGGCATAAGAAACCCTTTAAAAAACGAAATTAAAAAAATTATAAACATGTAGCTACTATGTAGGTTCTTAAAACTAAGAATCTATGTACAAACTATAACATAAAACTATAAAAACAAAACAAACGTAAAACTATAATTTTAGTAAAACATAACAAAATTAAATATGTAATAAAATAAACAAAAATAAATTATTTAATATTTTGCATTGTTTAACAAAAGCTGATCAACCTGTTCAACTTCAAGATTCAATGCTCCGGTCACAAAATGAAGGGTGTGGAAAAAAAAAGATAGATTAGAAATTTTTAAAAATTTTAAATAAATAAAAAGATAAATTAGAGTAAAATTTTAATTTATGGCTCTGTATATAGTATTGAAAATCTAATCTACTAAAAATTTGTTGGCAATTTAAAACGACAAGTTACCGCTCAAATTTAAATTTGAATTTTTCTTTTATAACTTTATGGCTTTAACTTTTTAACCCGTTTGAAACTAGAAACCGCAATTTAATAGGTAATTTCACAATGCAACGACAAGCCACCAAGGGTTAAAATATAAAATCCCAGTCATTGAAAATAATACTATGAAAAAATTACTTACACCATCTTTCAGTGTTTTTTTTATACCCGTATGACTATATAAGGGTATAATAAATTTGCCATTACGTTAGTGACGCAGAGAAGGAGGGGGGGTAGATATAGACTCAAGTGTATGGATCGGATCAGAATCGAAAAATAAATCGATTTAGCTATGTATGTCCGTCCGTCCGCACGATAACTCAAAAAATAAAGGAGCTAGGATCTTGAAATTTTCTCAAATTCGTTTTTTTGCAATAGCCGTCATCGCTATTTAAATCCAGCCATTTTGGTCAATGGGTTCGGGTAGCTGCCATACAACTTCTTTTTTTATATGAGCATTACTCTGTACCTATTACAGCTGCGTGTCTGAAATTTTGCCAAAAGTAGTTTAGTTTTATGGCCAAAATTTCTGCAAAATTTGGTTGGTCTAGTGGAGTGGGTTCGAGTAGCTGCCAAACAACTTCTTATTTTATATGAGCATTATTCTCCACATAATGAAGCTGGGTGTCTGAATTTTTGCCAACAATTGTTTAGTGTAATGGCCAAAGTTTCTGCAAAATTTGGTTGGTCTGCTGCAGAGGGTTCGAGTAGCTGCCATGCAACTCCTTATTTTATATGAGCATTACTTTCCACCTAATGAAGCTGGGTGTCTGAATTTTTGCCAACAATTGTTTAGTGTAATGGCCAAAGTTTCTGCAAAATTTGTTTGGTCTACGACAGAGGGTTCGAGTAGCTGCCATACAACTCTTTATTTTATATGAGTATTCCACTACACTTAATAAAGCCAAAAGTAATTAACCGGATGATATAATGTATATGTTACGGTCATACGGGTATCCCAGAGTTGACACAGTCTACTCTACTACACTCTTCCTCGTTTAACATAAAACCATATTAAAATATAAACACATACACTTGATTTGATCAACACGTCTATTGATCATATTATATATTAAAAGCCTATATATTTTCTGGCGTTACCATATTGAAAGACTAATGTAATTTACCCTGATTTTTCAACATATAAGATTTTAAAAACTTACATATTAAAACTTTAAAGAATTATGTAGTTTTTCTAAAAGTTATTTGAAAAGATTTGAAAATTATTTTATGAATATAACTTTTATATATTATAATTTAATTATAATTCATATTATATAAATATATAATTTAAAATATAAAATATTTTACAAAAACAAAAATTATTTGTTAAAAATCTTAAAACTACTAATCAGTTATAAATTTATAAAGTATATTTTTAATTTTATTTTATGATATAGAGCGTTTTGGTCAAATATTAATTTTTATTTTTAAAAAATCGAGTAGTTTCCTTTTAATTTAACCAAATTAGCTTAACTTAACAGATACGCGTATTTCGTTATAATTTCTGATTTCGTCTACTACTTTCAGACTTCTTCAGTGTTTGTACTCGAATTATAATCAGTTGTACCAATCAGTTTTAAATTTCATAAACGTTGAATTTTTTAAAACTTAAATATGAAAATTTTTAAAACTTAAATTAAAAAACAAATTTTTTAATTATGCAAATGATATGGCAATTTTGTATTCATTTACATACACATCTTCATTAAAAAAAAAAAATTAACTCAAATATTGTACGAGGATATTAATAGTTTGATACTTGGTTAAATGGTTTGATACAGTCGGCAAATTCAAAATTTTATATAAGGTATAAGAAATTATTAAGTTTTATTTGACAAAAGTAATAAAAAATAAAAACGAGGAAGAGTGTAGTAGAGTAGACTGTGTCAACTCTGGGATACCCGTATGACCGTAACATATACATTATATCATCCGGTTAATTACTTTTGGCAAAATTTCAAACATTCAGCTTTATTAGGTGTAGAGTAATGCTCATATAAAAGAAGGAGTTGTATGGCAGCTACTCGAACCCTTTGCAGTAGACCGACCAAATTTTGCAGTAACTTTGGCCATTACACTAAACTATTTTTGGCAAAATTTCAGACACCCAGCTTCATTTGGTGTAGAGTAATCCTCATATAAAAGAAGGAGTTGTATGGCAGGTACTCGAATCCTCAGCAGTAGAGCAACTAAATTTTGCAGTAACTTTGGCCATTACACTAAACTATTTTTTGCAAAATTTCAGACCCGCAGCTTCCATAGGTATAGAGTAATGCTCATATAAAAATAGAAGTTGTATGGCAGGTACTCGAACCGGTGGACCAAAATGGCTGAATTTAAAACTCGATTCCGTTTTTTGCATAAAAACGAATTTGTGAAAATTTCATAATCCTAGCTCCTTTACTTTTTGAGTTATCGTGATGACGGACGGACGGACGGACATACATAGCTAAATCGATTTATTTTTCGATTCTGATCCGATCCATACACTTGAGTCTATATCTACCCCCCCCCTCCTTCTCTGCGTCACAAACGTAATGGCAAATTTATTATACCCTTGGACTATATAGTCATACGGGTATAAAAACAGAGGTTATTTTTAAAATTTTTCTGTATAAGCTTGTATTTTGTCATTAAAGTTTGATAATGTATTATTTTTATATTTGATACATATTCCACATATTTTTTGATACCTAGAAAAACTATAAAGGCAAACTCTATGAATAGAGGAAGAAAGCATTAGTGAGAAAGAGATAGCATATGAGGCAATGGTTTTAAGAAAAAATTGAGAGAATTTTTATTGACATTTTTTGTTCTACTTGCTTTATCTATATATGTATAATTTTTGGTTGAAACTAGTAAAAGTTCTATTTCTTGGCTTTTGACTATGGGTTGAGGTTGAATTAGTTTTGAAGTAAAGTTAATTTGAAAGATACAATTAAATTTCAATGATTGATGGTGTTTATACTTGCAATTAATTTAGTTTTATATTTATGAGTCAGAAGCGCTGGTGATAGTTCTAAAGACAGAAAGAAAGGAAGCAAATTTGAATTTTATAATAATGAGCAGTGTCTGTTGCGGTGGAAATATTTTCAAACTGAAAACTGAAATAACGTTATTTACCATTAAACATTAGAAAATGTCAAACTTAGGAAATATTTAATAGAAAACTTAAAAATTATAATAAAAACTTTAGAAATAAGTAAAATTAGAGATTTCAAAATAAGTATTTTAAAACTAAAATTAATTGTAATTGTATAATTTATTAGATTGTGGTTTTAATTAAATAATTTCTTATATATAATTTGATATATATTGTAAAATCATCTGAAATTAAATCAAATAAAAAAACAAAAAAAAAAAGAGTTGTTGGAGTTTAAAATTACTTGATTATGTTTGGAACAGAGTGTTGCGTAAAAACAACTTTGAAAAACAAGTGAAAAACACTCTTTCTGCTCAATGATACATTGATTGACTCCTGGATATTCGTCTTTAATATTGTAAAATGATGTTTTAAAGTCATCTAAGCTCATTTTGATTCTTGTATGGATTCAGTAGAAGCACTTCTTACAGATACTCTTGCATGAAAATGGCTCCGTTTTAGTATCGTATACAGAATCATTGGGGCTATTAGATTTGATTGTTTTCATTAAGAAACTAAATTTGTGTATTTGGTTGTTTTTGAGTATTTTAGTGACAAACATAAGAATGGCGACGCTTTCAAAATAAATTTTAGCTTATAAAACTAACACTCTTAACTTAGTTTCAATCAGGATTCTTTCGTTACGAAATTTTTTTGTAAATCTTCCATGCTGGCATATAGTTCACTTCTGCGATGGTTTTAACCGGTTTCTTAACTACTATTAAACAGTTCCACTTGATTTTTTAAAGATTTTTCTAAATATTAACAGGACGTTGACATTGTATAATTGTGTATAGTATACAAATAATTAAATTATTAAATATCAAATACATATTAATAATACGCAACGTTCCCTATTAACGTAGATAATAATACGTTTATTCCATAAGTTCTGAAATTTCTACCGTTTCACTCTGGTTCAAAGAAATCTATAAAATTTTTCAAAAAAAAAAAGGAAACAAAAAAAAATTTTTTTCTAGTTAAATTTTAAAAATATAGCAAAATATCTGGTAAAGGTTTTGAAAATCCTCGTGATACCGTATCTTGTATTCCGGTAACTATGGTCTCTTATACCATATGCAAAGAGCCCCTAAAATAACATTTTTATAAAAATCCCCAAAGAAATAGAAGAAAAGTCGCAAAATTTCGGGACTTTTCCATTTTTAGTTTCGGCAAACATTTTATTAAAACATAAATAAGAAGTTAACAGTCATATTTAGCATCTTTGAGAAAATAATGATTTTTTTCTTTTCCCAAATTATTTATCACCTATACATGTAGGTTAGATACTATATTTGGAGATATTTTAGAGTACTTATGACAAATTAGGGTTGTCCTTTATTCCAGAATATTAAATGGGAGGCATTTTAATACATATTTTTTATGTTCAAAGTTTATGCCAGGACTGCCCGTTTTATTAAATGCTTTTTGGCTGACTTATTATATAAAAAAAAGAGTAAGGAGGGTTTTTAGAGTTATATAACCAGGATTCGCATAAATTGTTTAGCAGGGGTTTGAGGGTGTCAGCCCCCGTTATAAGGATAAATAAAACCAGTTCCTGCTTTGTCAAGAAACCAAATTTACTAACAACGAAACTAAGGAAATTTTTAATATTTATAATAAAATTTTGAAAGTAATTAAACATTTTTTTTCTTTTTTATAAATATAAAAGGACGAATTTTTTGATTCACATAGTTTATCATAGACGCAATATGCTGACGATCATGATCATAAAAGTTAATAGTCATCAACATTAAAATTATTCCACTTACAAAAAATGTAATTTAAACAGAATGCAGTCTCTCCACTTGTCCGTTTGATTCACTCTTTTAAGACGGTACTGTGTGTACTTTAATCTTTAGTTCTTGTTCCATCATATTTTTTATAGAAGCGGCGTTCAAGGATCTCTCATTGTCAATTACTTCATATTCTGCGATTCCATAATAAAACAGTATGTCCCTCAACGCTAGCCAGATGTCACTAGCCAAAAGTCGGTATGGGAGTGGATGTGGATGAGTATGTCACAACGCTAGCCTGATGATCGCTAGCCAAAAATCGGTATGGGAGTGGATTGAATTTATGGTCTGTTAGATTTTCTATCATATTTGCTTTTTTTACAGATCGAAAAAATTTTCACTAAATCGTTAATTTTTTTACTCATTTGTGGGAAATAGTAATTTTGCATTATCTGTTTCTTGTTTTCGAATGCAAGTCGCACCATCTCCTTAATGGTTTCTCTTATTGTTTCGCTGCTTTCATGGGATTCTCCTACAATTGGGGTAACATCATCATCCATCAATTGGGGTGTATCCGGGGTTGAAATAAAGCTTAGTGATTTGCTATGTGCTATTGGTTTATTTGGATTTGCCATTGCGGGGAAAAAAAAATTTTTTTTTTGTTTATTTATGAGTGAAACTATAACAAAAACCTTATTTCATAGGTAAAAATGTGGGGAACAGATTTGAATTTTTTATTTAGTTTTAATAAATTAAAGGAGCAAAATTCTTTTAAATTTGAATTTTAAATTTAGATTAAGATTTGAAAAAGTTTCTTAAAAATAAATTTTTATATAAAAAAAAACTTTATTTTTGTTAATTTTTATCTTGCTGGTTCTATCGTGTTGTATCTTAAAAATAATTAATTTTTTAAAATTAGAAAATTCTTTAAAAATTTTATACTTATTTTTTACTCCTTTTCTAAAATAGCTAAAATATGAAAATTTATTTTTCAAAAAAAATTTTTTTTTTATAGATTTATTAATTTTGTATTGTTTTCTTAATCTACTTATTTATTTTTGAAATATTTTCAATTGTAATCTATTTGCAAAAAAAAATTAACGTTTTTGAAATTTAGCTTATTTAACATAAAATTTGTTTATTGTAAAGTTTAATTTATTTAATTTAAAGTTTAACTAGTATCGCCCTGTGCTCGAGATTCGAGCTATTTTTGCTTTTAAATTTACATACAAAATTAGTTTTTTGAAATTTAGAATAGACTAATTTAACCCGAAAAATAATGTTTTTTTTCCTATAAAATTTATTGCAACAATGTTGTCAACAATTCTTGCGCTTGAAATTTGCTAAAAAAAAAATTTATAATTTTTTCAGTTATGAAAACGTTGTTGTATTTTTGAATTTTATTCCTATAGCTAAAGTCGCTTTAAAGAGAGTATAATGTGGTACAGTTATTACACAAAACAAAGCGATTTAAATATTGTTCTAATATACAATGTTCTGAGAATTTTATTTAATTTCTAATTATATACATATATTTACTGAAGTCAAGTAGCCAAAATTCGAGTTAATGGTGTCCGCCATATAGAAAACTAAACATTTTAATACGATTTGAATATTTTTTTATCCGTTCCGTATGTATTCTGCTTCCTAATTAAAAATTGATGAATACATGCTTCAGTTCCTTTAAAGGCATTTTTTTAAATCTGAGTAGAGCATGAACTGTCAAAAAAAAATTCGTTTTTTTAGCTCTGAGCGCTCAGAGCGTGTGATTAATTTTTTTTCTTAAAGACATTTTGACGTTTGTTTAAGATTTTACTTGTAAAATAAAAATCAAAATGTTTTATTTAATTTAATTTTTCGTGTTTTTTTATTAAATCTGAACGCTCTGAGCGTACTCTGTTCATGCTCTGTTTATTAGAACGTGCTTATGTTGTTATGTTGTTAGAGCGTGCTCAGATCTCTGCTGTGATTTAAAACAAAACGCCTTATATAATATTCGTTCGTTATGTCAAAGTAAAACTAAAAAAAGTTTTTATCATAAAAAAACATTGTTCGATGTTTAAAATGTAAAATAAAATTTTTAATTATCAGGGCTTAACCTTAATCAAAACATACAACGTACAATTTAAAAATAAATATTTAAAAATATAAGAAAAACCGAAGACAATATTTTTATTTATCAATTTTTAAAATTTAAAAATCCGAGGTACAGTATATCGCGTTACGCGTATTTGGGTTACTTTCATGTAAATTTATTTACATAATTACTTATTTCAAAATTTTTTGACAGAAATTTTTCGCTGTACGCGTTGATTTAGGTTGGGCCCTAAGTTACAAAACATTTAAATTACAAAATATTTTTTAAGAAAGTTTATTTTTTTGTTTTTGCTTTTTTTATGTTTCTTTCTGAATTAGTGAAGATTATGAAACATACTATAGGTATTTTCAATAATTGTGAATATAAGGTATAATTGTGAATATTAGAATTAAACATTGAATATGCTTATTTTTAAGCGAACTTTTCGAACTCATTTGCTACAATTTTACATGATGTTCCAGCTTCAAGCTTATGTATAGTGCTTTTTCTTCTAATGAAATTTTTTTTTGTATTTTTGATACGTTATGTTTTTTTTTTTATATTAAAAAATAAATAAGAAAATACTAAATTCATCACGTGCCGTACGCTTTTATTTAGGTTGGGACGTAAGGAACAAATAATTTTTTTTGAAAGATAATTGTTTTAGTTTTGCAAACATATTGTTGGTATTTTCCATTATTTTGAATATAATGTTTTATAAAAAATTATTTTAAAAAAATATTATTTTAAAATATTTTATTTTTAAAATTTAATCGTAGCAACATAAGAAACGAGGAAGAGTGTAGTAGAGTAGACTGTGTCAACTCTGGGATACCCGTATGACCGTAACATATACATTATATCATCCGCTTAATTACTTTTGGCAAAATTTCAAACATTCAGCTTTATTAGGTGTAGAGTAATGCTCATATAAAAGAAGGAGTTGTATGGCAGCAACTAGAACCCTTTGCAGTAGACCAACCAAATTTTGCAGTAACTTTGGCCATTACACTAAACTATTTTTGGCAAAATTTTAGACACCCAGCTTCATTTGGTGTAGTGTAATCCTCATATAAAAAAAGGAGTTGTATGGCAGCTACTCGAACCCTCAGCAGTAGACCAACTAAATTTTGCAGTAACTTTGGCCATTACACTAAACTATTTTTTGCAAAATTTCAGACACCCAGCTTCATCAGGTGTAGTGTAAAGCTCATATAAAAGAAGGAGTTATATGGCAGCTACTCGAACCCTCTGCAGTAGACCAACCAAATTTTGCAGTAACTTTGGCCATTATACTAAACTGCTTTTGGCAAAATTTCAGACACGCAGCTTCCATAGGTATAGAGTAATGCTCATATAAAATTAGAAGTTGTATGGCAGGTACTCGAACCCGTGGACCAAAATGGCTGAAGTTCAAACTCGATTCCGTTTTTTGCATAAAAACGAATTTGTGAAAATTTCATAATCCTAGCTCCTTTACTTTTTGAGTTATCGTGATGACGGACGGACGGACAGACGGACGGACATACATAGCTAAATCGATTTATTTTTCGATTCTGATCCGATCCATACAAGTCTATATCTACCCCCCCTCCTTCTCTGCGTTACAAACGTAATGGCAAATTTATTATACCCTTGGACTATATAGTCATACGGGTATAAAAACAATTACAATATTTTTATACGCTTTGTAAATTTTTAAATTTTAAAACTCCGAGGTATAGTACGTCGCGTATACTTTCATGTAAATTTATTTACATAACAACTTATTTCAAAATTTTTTGACAGAAACTGAACGCCGTACATGCTGAATTTGGTTGATCCATAAGTAAAAAATCATTTTTCTTAAGAAATATTATTTATCAGAAGTCGGTTTTTTATTAAACAACATAATTAGATATAAGTCGGTTTTTTATTAAACAACATAATTAGATATAATAATTTTAAATAAAAGAAATATCAATGTAATAAAAAACTTTCATTTTTAGGTAAAATTTAATTCTTTGGCAAAAAGTGTAAAGATTATTATAATTAAAATTGCACCGAGTTCGTTATAAATGAAAACTACTGTATAAACCAAATGTATTGCTTTCATTTCGACAGAACTCATTTTTTTTCGTTCACTTTTTAAGATAAAGAAAACACAAAAACAAAAAAAAAATTTAAAAAAATTTAAATCTCCTTGTTCATTGAATATTTGAACTAAACAAAAAAAAGAAAGATATACATAAGTCGGCACCTATAATCTTTTGAATTAGATTTAGCTGCGAGTTACAACCGAAAATGAATTACATTTACACAGAAAGTCGGCGCATAATATTAGAGTCATAAGCCTCAACTTTTAACCGCATGACCGTTAAATTCAAAATTACGTTAAATTAAAGACAGGTTTTCACCTGAAAAAACGCAATATTCTTAAAAAAAATATGATTGTCCTATGAAAACAAAAAAAACCTTTCTTTTGGTTGTTGTTTCATTAAAATTGGTTAAATAGTTTACCCAGAAAAAGGATGTTTATATTTGTATGGGAAAAAATAAGCCGATTAAATATTATGATATATTAAAATTTGTAAATTATTTAATCAGTTAATATAAAATCTTTTCATTTCTTATAAAAAATTTCTTTTTATTTTTATTTTTTTTAATATAATATCGAGCTTGAGTCAGCCTCACCTCATGTGTCGACGAGAAGGCTTGATCACGATATTTTAATTTGTTAAGATTTTTTTATAATAATAATATGTTTTTTATTTATTTGTTAATTTATTTATTAATGAAAAACTTTTTTTATTTTCTATTTTAGACAAAAGAAAAGCAATTTTAATGATTTAGTATTTTCAAAATATTTTATAAAAAATATCACGTTGAAGTTAAATTTTATCTCCTTTTTTTATACTATATAGTATAAAAATAAAGGGTATAATAAATTTGCCATCACGTTTTACAGAGAAGGAGGTCGAGTAGATATAGACTCAAGTGTATGGATCTGATCAGAATCTAAAAATAGATCGATTTAGCTATGTATGTCCGTCCGTCCGTCCATCCGTCCGCACGATAACTCAAAAACTAAAGGAGCTAGGGTCTTGAAATTTTCGCAAATTCGTTTATTTGCAATAGCCGTCATCGCTATTTAAATCATTTTAGTCCATGGGTTCAGGTAGCTGCCATACAACTTCTTTTTTTATATGAGCATTTCTCTGTATTTAGTACAGATGCGGGTCTGAAATTTTGCCAAAATTAGTTTAGTTTTATTTATACAACAATTTGTTTTAATTTCTTAGTTTTTTTCTTCTTTTACTAACTAACATGAGCATAATCGTTCTTAAGGACTCATTAGGTGATTCGTTTGCTTTTATTCCTTCCAGCGGAGTTGGCGGCTGTCAACAAAGCTCTTAGGATATTTATTTTCCCGCGATGGTGACTCCTGTTTAAAAAATATCTACTAAGGGGCCTCGTTTCCACCTCCTTAAGCTGGATTTCTTCTTAGCACGCGATAATTATCAAATTTTTTATTTAAAACTTTAATTTATTTATCTAATTTTAATCAATATAAAAGTTTTTTTTATTATTATTTTTTTTTTTTATTTAAGTATCTTGGTACCAAGTTTTTCGATTATTTATAACTTATTTTAAAATTGTTTTAATAAATTTTTAATCATTTATTTTTTTATTTTAATTAATTATTTTTCTAGGCCTTGTTTTTTATTTTGTTTTTAAATTTTTTTATGTTATTTTAATTTTGTTTTTTTATTTATTGATTTTAAATTATTTTGTACAATACTAGTCTTTTGTTAATTTAATATTTTTATGATCTTTCTATATTTTTTTTATTAAAGAACTTTTTATATTTTTTTTTTAGTTTTTAGTGATTTTGCGTTAGATTGCCTTATTTTAGTTTATTGTTCTAAATTTCACCGATTTAATTATCACTAAACAGGTCCCTTATCGGACGCCAGTTAGATTCACTTGCTCATATGGCTTATTTTACAAAGAATTTTTTTGTTATTTAATAATAGTTTATTTTTATTTCTAATAATTTACAGATAAATTAAATTTTTTATATAAATTTAGGACCTTTCTTTTAAACAGTTACTTAAGAAATGAAATTTAATTATAATTTTATTTTTCATTCTACCAGAACAAAGACGCCGCGTGGATAATCTTTTATTACGAAATGCATCGTAAGCATTTAATATAATTTAAGTGTAAATGTCCAAAATTTGTTACAAAATTAAAAAAACTTATTCAATAATAATTTGAAATTATTAAAATTTGATATTAAATTATTGTTCCCGTGTAAAAAATTTATTTAGGAATATAATTGGAAAATGATTTTGCAATTTAATATGAAAAGTTAGCGGTTATTAACTTCGCACACCACATTCTAGTATATTGTAAGTCGACTTGGAATCTACTAGAAAGATATGTTTGTTAGATAAAAAATGTTGTCAAGTGTTATCTGTAAAAATTTCGTAGAGATACTTCGGAGGTGTTCCTCAGAAGTTATAGCGGTAAAAAAAATTAACAATATTATATTAATTTTTAAAAAAATCAGATCATATTTATCGGAAGTGTACGACAATCTCCAAGCATGTAAAATTTTATTAAATTGGTATTGTAAGTCAACTTGTGATATACAAACACGGATTTATTCAAGTTTTTTTTTCTCTAAGCATACATACAATTATCAATGTATTTTTTTTAAATTTGCGGTGGTATGTATACGTTACAATATTTATATATGGATTTGTGAGAAACAAACGATATCGTATGTAATACATACACACGTTTGGAAACATGTAATTAAATTATAACTGTTTCTAATTTCTTGAATTTAAAATTTTTTTTGAATTAAAATAAATTGTTTAGTTATTTCAAACGTAAGTTCGAGTTTTGTGTTGGAAAAATATTAAATAAAATTGAAAAATAAAATGAATCGGGGTTATTTAATGGTTTATAAAAGAAAATCTGGTAAGTATAAAAAATATTGTAAGTCTTGAAATTTTAAATTTTACCCATAAATTTAATTAAAAACGAGGAAGATTATAGTTGCCCTTATCAACTTTTAGATACCCGTGCATACCCACTAACCGTTATTTATTTCCCCTATGCTATTATAAATATTACAAAAAAAAATATAAGAAAGTAAAATAGTTAATAAAAAATTTAACTTTTTATCCCATAATTTTTGCTTAAAAAAAAATTAAATTTTTAATTCATTATACCATAATTTTTGCTTAAAAACAAAAAGAAAAAAAAAACCATAAAAAAAAAATATTCCCCGCCCTCAAAGTGGGTCCGAGTAATGTCCAACTTTTCCAACTAACTTGCCCTATTACTTTATCTGCCCAGTTTTGATTTTAACCTCGTAGCTTCATTAGATTCACAGTTATCGAATTGATTACTTTGTATGGCAGTTGCCCGAAAACGGGGCCGTTACATTTTGAAACTCCATATAAGTGCTCGATTCATTATATAACTATCAGTGTGTAATTTTCATCCTCGTAGTATAAAAAGTTTCCAAGAAATTCATATTGGTACAAAGAAGTTGTATAGCAGCCCCCCGAAAATGGGGCCGTAACATTTTGAAACTTCATATAAGTGCTCGTTTCATTATATAACTAACAGTGTGTAATTTACATCCTCGTAGTATAATCAGTTTTCAAGAAATTCATATTGGTGCAAAGAAGTTGTATGGCAGCCCCTCGAAAATGAAGTCGTAACATTTTGAAACTTCGTATAAGTTCTTGATTCATTATAAAACTAACCGTGTGTAATTTTCATCTTATTGGTATAATTACTTTTGAAGAAATTCATATTGATTTAAATAAGTTGTGTTGCAGCTCCCCGAAACCTTGGTGTAGTTTTAAGCAAAAAGAATAGGGAACCTCAAAAATGTCCAAAAAATGTTTTGTGTGAATTTCAAAACTCTAGCTATAATTTTTCAATTCTATCTCTTGTAATTAATTTTTAATTCACGAATATACATACATACATATTAAACCTAAGCAAAATAAGCATCATATAATCATATTCATATAATGATCATCATAATCGAAAATTATCATCATATTCATAATGATTATAATTCATAAATCTCAAAGTACAAAGTCCAAATCTAAAATATTTTTTAAAAATTCTACGCATCATTTAAGTCGTATGGAATCGTAACTCGAAATCGTTATCTACAAAAAACAAAAACAACAAAACAAAAAAAAAAACGAGGAAGATTATAGTTGCCCTTGTCAACTTTTAGATACCCGTGCTTACCCACTAACAGTTATTTATTTATAATATATAACGGGTAAGTTAATTTTTAAATATCATAAATGCTATTAGGTATAAAAAAAAATATAAAAAAGTAAAATAGTTAAAAAAAAAATTAACTTATTATCCCATAATTTTTGCTTAAAAAAAAAATTAAATTTTTAATTCATTATAGGTACCATAATTTTTGGTTAAAAACAAAAAAAAAAAAAAAACAAAAAAAAATAGCCCACCCCAAAAGTTGGTCCGAGCGCTTTGCCAACTAACTTGCCCTATTACTTTACCTGCCCAGTTTTAATTTTAACCTCGTAGCTTCATTAGATTCACAGTTATCGAATTGACAACTTTGTATGGGAGCTGCCCGAATATGGGGTCGTAACATTTTGAAACTCCGAATTAGTGCTCGATTCTTTATATAACTAACAGTGTGTAATTTTCATCCTCGTAGTATACTCAGTTTCCAAGAAATTCATATTGGTGCAAAGAAGTTGTATGGCAACCCCCCGCAAATGAAGCCGTAAAATTTTGAAACTTCATATAAGTGCTTGATTCATTATAAAACTAACCGTGTGTAATTTTCGTCTTTCTAGAATAATTACTTTTGAAGAAATTTATATTGGTTTAAATAAGTTGTGTGGCAGCTCCCCGAAACCTTGGTCTGGTCTTAACCAAAAAGAATAGGGAACCTTAAAAATGTCCAAAAAATGTTTTGTATCAATTTCAAAACTCTAGCTCTAATTTTTCAATTCTATCTCTTGTAATTAATTTTTAATTCACGAATATATTTAACCTAAGCAAAGTAAGCATCATATAATCATATTGATAAAATGATTCATTCAAAATATTACACATATACATATTATATGAATATACATATATAAATTATTTATGGAGCCATTTACTTAAAAAAAATCTTTGTGTTCTTTTTTGCTTATCTTAAAAAAACTACGCATCATTTAAATAATATGAAATTCTAACTCGTTATCTATTCAAAAAAAAAAGTAAACAAAAAAACAAAAACAAACAAAATTCATATAATTTCATATTAAATACACGGTGCATAGCAAATTTTCAAATTTTTATATGAAAATGTTGGAGTTAAAAAAGTTAGCTGTTCGAGAACTACCCGAAGTTTTGGTCCGATCTTAACCAAAAAAAATAGGGAACCTAGAAATTGATTGAAAAATATTTTGTGAAAATTTCAAAACTGTAGCTCTTTTAGTTTTTGAGTTATCGTGCTGACACACAGACGGACGGACGGACGGACGGACGGACAGACACACATAGCTAGATCGACTCATTTTTCGATTCTGAGCCGATACGTACCCTTGACACTATATCTAGCTCGTCTAGATCGATGCGTTACAAACGGAGGAGCAAATCTAATATACCCGATGTCATATATGTATGCACGGGTATAAATATTCATATAATTTCATGTTAAATAAAAGATGCATAGCTAAATTTCAAATTTTTATAGGAAAATATTGGAATTAAAAAAGTTAGTTGTTTGAGAGCTACCCGAAGTTTTGGTCCGATCTTAACCAAAAAAAATAGGGAACCTAGAAATTTATTGAAAAATATTTTGTAAAAATTTCAAAACTGTAGCTCTTTTAGTTTTTGAGTTATCGTGCTGACACACGGACGGACGGACAGACACACATAGCTAGATCGAGTCATTTTTCGATTCTGAACCGATACGTACCCTTGACACTATATCTAGCTCCTCTAGATCGATGCGTTACAAACGGAGGAGCAATTTTAATATACCCAATGTCATATTATATGTATGCACGGGTACAAATATATGCAGCTGCGATAGAAAAATTGAATTAAATACAAGCCAAAATGAAAATATACAAGAAAGTACTAACATTACAAATGTTTTACATGATAATTCTAATTGTGATTTATTTGATATTTCAAAACCATCAGTCTCAGATTTTCGCAAACTTAGCGGAGGTATAATAAATTAAGTATAATTTTTAAGAAATTATAGTAACAGTTTTTATTATACCCGTATGACTATATAGTCCAAGGGTATAATAAATTTGCCATTACGTTTGTGACGCAGAGAAGGAGAGGGGGTAGATATAGACTCAAGTGTATGGATCGGATCAGAATCGAAAAATAAATCGATTTAGCTATGTATGTCCGTCCGTCCGTCATCACGATAACTCAAAAAGTAAAGGAGCTAGGATTATGAAATTATCACAAATTCGTTTTTATGCAAAAAACGGAATCGAGTTTTAAATTCAGCCATTTTGGTCCACGGGTTCGAGTACCTGCCGCACAACTTCTAATTTTATATGAGCATTACTCTATATCTATGGAAGCTGCGTGTCTGAAATTTTGTCAAAAGTAGTTTAGTATAATGGCCAAAGTTACTGCAAAATTTGGTTGGTCTACTGCAGAGGGTTCGAGTACCTGCCATACAACTCCTTCTTTTATATGAGCTTTACACTACACCTGATGAAGCTGGGTGTCTAAAATTTTGCAAAACAAAGTTTAGTGTTATGTCCAAAGTTACTGCAAAATTTAGTTGGTCTACTTCTGAGGGTTCGAGTAGCTGCCATACAACTCCTTCTTTTATATGAGGATTACTCTACACCAAATGAAGCTGGGTGTCTGAAATTTTGTCAAAAATAGTTTAGTGTAATGACCAAGGTTACTGCAAAATTTGGTTGGTCTACTGCAAAGGGTTCGAGTAGCTGCCATACAACTCCTTCTTTTATATGAGCATTACTTTACACTTAATAAAGCTGAATGTTTGAAATTTTGCCAAAAGTAATTAACCGGATGATATAATGTATATGTTACGGTCATACGGGTATCCCAGAGTTGACACAGTCTACTCTACTACACTCTTCCTCGTTTTGTATTATATTGTAGATACTGATTCAACAACAAATACTTATTTGATAAAACAAGATGATCGTACATGTTGTAACATTTCGAGCCCAGGTAAGTCTTTTTATACCCTACACCTATAGAATAGGTAAAGGGGTATATTAACTTTGGTATGGTGTTTGTAACCACCTAAAGGAAGCGAGCTAGATATGGAAAAGTATATATATTTGTGATCAGCGTGACCGCCTGAGTCGATATAGCCATGTCCGTCCGTCCGTCCGTCCGTAGGCACGATAACTCAAAAAATAATGGAGCTATATTGATGAAATTTTAACTGTAGATTACTAGGACTGAAAGTACGGCGGGGATTGCATATGGGCGAAATCGGCCCATGGGTTTGGATTCTGGACCTTTTAATCGATCGAAGGGCTAACGAACATATATAAAAAATCACGATAACTCAACAACTAATGAAGCTATCTTCATCAAATTTGTGCCGTAGGTTACTAGTGATGAAACTACTTCGGGGATTGCGTAAGGTCGGGATTGGACCATGGGTTCGGAACCTAGAACTTTTTGATCGAATTTAGGCCAAACGAGCATACTTCCGAAACCAATGAAGATAGAACCTCCAAATTTGGTATCAGGGTGTCCTTTCCTATTTCCTAAGTGTCTTGGGAATTTGGGTCCCATTGGAGTACTGGGTCGGGTACCAGCCCCACATTTCCGAAGACCTTAAAGCATTTCTTTAAAATTAATAAAGATAACAACTTGAAAAAATGTAGAAGCTTCCAATTTGCCACAAGGGTGTTCTTTACTATCTCTTGCGGGTTCCCTTAATTTGGAATCAATTGGA
Source organism: Dolichopus griseipennis (assembly GCA_963082915.1). Classification (NCBI taxonomy): domain Eukaryota; kingdom Metazoa; phylum Arthropoda; class Insecta; order Diptera; family Dolichopodidae; genus Dolichopus; species Dolichopus griseipennis. The sequence goes on along the minus strand of CAUJBZ010000001.1, from coordinate 534,560 downwards.
GAGGTGGTTCAGTACCCCTCTCAGACCTCACAAGTTTTAAAAGCTTATAATCGAAATTACTAAAAATAGTTACTTAAAATTAAGATAGACCGTTCAAATTGTGTACAAGGGTTAACTAGTACTATAAGTAAAGCGCGGGCTGTATAAGGGCGAAATCAGCACATGGGTTCGGATTCTGGACCTTTTAGTCGGTGTCAGGGATAACGAACATATATTAAAAATCACGATAACTCAACAATTAATGAGGCTACCTTTATGAAATTTGTGCTGTAGGTTATTAGTAATGAAACTACGGCGGTGATTACGTACGGTGAGGATTGGACAATGGGTTCGGAACTGAGAACTTTTTGATCGAATTTAGGCCAAACTAGCGTAATTCCGAAACCAATGAAGATATAACCTTCAAATTTGGTATCAAGTTGTCCCTTCTTATTGCGTAAGTGTCTTTGAAATTTGGGCCCCATTGGACTAGTGGGTCGGGGACCAGCCACTCAGTTCCGAGGACCTTAAAGCATATTTTCGAAATTAATAAAAATAGTAACTTGAAATAAATGTAGAAGCTTCAAATTTGGCCCAGGGTGTTCTTTACTATTTCTTCCGTGCCCCCCTAATTTGGGATCATTTGGACTGGTGGTTCAGGACCTATCTTAGACCCCCCAAATGTGTAAAAGCTTATCATCGAAATTAATAAAACTAGTAACTTAAAATTAAGATAGAACGTTCCAATTGTATACAAGGGTTAACTACTATTGAAAGTATGACGGGACTGCATTTGGGCGAAATCGTACCATGGTTTCGGGTTATGGAACCCTTGACAAGTTCAAGGACTAAAAAACATATATCTTAAAAACACCATAACTCAAAAAATAATGCCGGTATTTTGATGAAATTTAAACTCTAGGTTACTAGTAATGAAAGTACCATGGGAATTGGTTCTGGTCGAGTTTAATTTCAAAGCCAAAGAATATATTTCCTATGTCCTATGTGTCTCCGAAATCTAGACTTAATTGTAATGGTACAGCTATGTTCAAAGGAACTTGCTGCATTTATGTAAAATTTATTTTTATATTTAAATGAATTACATGAAAAGGTCTAAATTTGTAATTGTATTTTAGAAATGCATTTATTGTTTATTTTGCGTTTATAAGCTTTTCTATTAGGTATATAAACTAACCATTTAAAATAATTGCAATTTTGAAAAATTTGGATTAGTAAATATATTATGCTTTGATTTTTTTTTTATCACAAAATTTAATAATTAGAATTTTTTCATTTTGTAATTGAATTGGAATAAATATATTTTCATTTATTTCAAGTTTGTTTGTTTTTTAATATTTTTAAATAGATAAATTAGTAAGAATTTGTAATATTTTTTAATAGATAGTGTAATTAGAAAATGTTTTTAGTATTATAAAGTTAATTTGGTTAGCTATGTCTTACGATCAAATTAATAACAGCTGTTAAATGGTGTTAAAATGACTTATGGATATGTCCTTAAATTTGAACCAAATAGGTGTAGGGTATTTCTAAGTCGGTTGCACCGACTGACTGTTTCTTTACTTGTTTTAACAAAATTTTGGAACAATATTTTAAAACATTTTATTAAAAGAATTTGAGAGCGAATATTTACCATCAACATTGTCTAGCAGTTGCATAAACACACACACATGTAGTCCACTTACGCCAAAATTAAGAAAAACAGAAAAAAATTAAAATGCAAAAAATTTTAATAATAATATTTCCCCTAATTTGAAAACAAAAAAAAGAAACGAGATCCAAACAATTGGAAAACAAGTAAAGAAACAGTCAGTCGATGCAACCGACTTAGAAATACCCTACACCTATTTGGTTCAAATTTAAGGACATATCCATAAGTCATTTTAACATCATAAAAGCTGTTATTAATTTGATCGTAAGACATAGCTAACCAAATTAACTTTATAATACTAAAAACATTTTCTAATTATCTACACTATCTATTAAAAAATATTACAAATTCTTACTAATTTATCTATTTAAAATATTAAAAAAAACTAACAAACTTGAAATAAATGAAAATATATTTATTCCAATTCAATTACAAAATGAAAAAATTCTAATTATTAAATTTTGTGATAAGAAGATAATCAAAGCATAATATATTTAATAATCCAAATTTTTCAAAATTGCAATTATTTTAAATGGTTAGTTTATATACCTAATAGAAAAGCTTATAAACGCAAAATATGCAATAAATGTATTTCTAAAATACAATTACAAATTTAGACCTTTTCATATAATTCATTTAAATATTGAAATAAATTTTACATAAATGCAGCAAGTACCTTTGAACATAGCTGAACCACTACAATTAAGTCTAGATTTCGGAAACACATAAGACATAGGAAATATATTCTTTGGCTTTGAAATTAAACTCGACCAGAACCAATTCCCATGGTACTTTCATTACTAGTAACCTAGAGTTTAAATTTCATCAAAATACCGGCATTATTTTTTGAGTTATGGTGTTTTTAAGATATATGTTTTTTAGTCCTTGAACTTGTCAAGGGTTCCAGAACCCGAAACCATGGTACGATTTCGCCCATATGCAGTCCCGTCATACTTTCAATACTAGTTAACCCTTGTATACAATTGGAACGTTCTATCTTAATTTTAAGTTACTAGTTTTATTAATTTCGATGATAAGCTTTTACACATTTGGGGGGTCTAAGACAGCTCCTGAACCACCAGTCCAAATGATCCCAAATTAGGGGGCACGGAAGAAATAGTAAAGAACACCCTGGGCCAAATTTGTAGCTTCTACATTTGTTTCAAGTTACTATTTTTATTAATTTCGAAAATATGCTTTAAGGTCCTCGGAACTGAGTGGCTGGTCCCCGACCCACTAGTCCAATGGGGCCCAAATTTCAAAGACACTTACGCAATAGGAAGGGACACCCTGATACCAAATTTGTAGGTTATATCTTCATTGGTTTCGGAATTACGCTAGTTTGGCCTAAATTCGATCAAAAAGTTCTCAGTTCCGAACCCATTGTCCAATCCTCACCGTACGTAATCACCGCCGTAGTTTCATTACCAATACCTACAGTACAAATTTCATGAAGATAGCGTCATTAGTTGTTGAGTTATCGTGATTTTTAATATATGTTCGTTATACCTGACACCGACTAAAAGGTTCAGAATCCGAACCCATGGGCTGATTTCGCCCTTAAACAGCCCGCGCTTTACTTATAGTACTAGTTAACCCTTGTACACAATTTGAACGGTCTATCCTAATTTTAAGTAACTATTTTTAGTAATTTCGATTATAAGCTTTTAAAACTTGGGAGGTCTGAGAGGGGTACTGAACCACCTCTCCAATTGATCCAAAATTAAAGGAACACGCAAGAGATAGTAAAGAACACCCTTGTGGCAAATTGGAAGCTTCTACATTTTTTCAAGTTGTTATCTTTATTAATTTTAAAGAAATGTTTTAAGGTCTTCGGAAATGTGTGGCTGGTCCCCGACCCAGTACTCCAATGGGACCCAAATTCCCAAGACACTTAGGAAATAGGAAGGGACACCCTGATACCAAATTTGGAGGTTCTATCTTCATTGGTTTCGGAATTATGCTCGTTTGGCCTAAATTCGATCAAAAAGTTTTAGGTTCCGAACCCATGGTCCAATCCCGACCTTACGCAATCCCCGAAGTAGTTTCATTACTAGTAACCTACAGCACAAATTTGATGAAGATAGCGTCATTAGTTGTTGAGTTATCGTGATTTTTTATATATGTTCGTTAGCCCTTCGATCGATTAAAAGGTCCAGAATCCGAACGCATGGGCCGATTTCGCTCATATGCAATCCCCGCCGTATTTTCAGTCCTAGTAATCTACAGTTAAACTTTCATCAAGATAGCTCCATTATTTTTTGAGTTATCGTGCCTACGGACGGACGGACAGACGGACGGACGGACATGGCTATATCGACTCAGGCGTTCACGCTGATCACAAATATATATACTTTTCCATATCTAGCTCGCTAAATTTAGGTGGTTACAAACACCATACCAAAGTTAATATACCCCTTTACCTATTCTATAGGTGTAGGGTATAAAAAAAATCAGTTAAATTACGAAAGAGCGCGAGGACTAAGTTACGTGTCAAATATAAAAGGCAAAGTATCCCAGCAAAAAAAATGGGACCAAAAATTAAAATGCAAAAAATTTTAATAATAATATTTCCCCTAATTTGAAAACAAAAAAAAAGAAACGAGATCCAAACAATTGGAAAAAAAAAATCAGTTAAATTCCGCAAGAGCGCGAGGACTTAGTTACGTGTCAAATATAACAGGCAAAGTATCCCAGCAAAAAATATGGGAAAAAAAAGGGCAGGCAAAAATGTTTTTGAGATTTAGTGAATCCGACAGACAGGAAAATTTCTCCAAATTTTATAACTTTAATAATAAGATATTTCAATGGAAATATATTATAAATCATGTAGAAAAAAGGGAAAAGCTAGTGACAATAAAATTAGAGTATGTGCCAAACTATTCTTAAGTACTTTAAGTATAAGTTGCAAAAGGATTTAAACAGCCTTTTCAAAACTAATTCCGATAAATGGAGAACTTGAAGGAGATAAAAGAGAAAGATATATTATAACAGTTTGCTAAATAAGTGAAAGAAGAAAAGAATTAGTGAAAGAGCACATAAACTGCTTCGCTTTAATTGATTCTCATTATTTAAGAGAACAAACAACAAGAAAATACATCGATGGGAATTTAACAGTGGCTAAAATGTTCAGGTTGTATATTGAATGGATGATATTTTTAATTATTGCTTTAACATAGGATTTTACATACCGAAAAAAGACAAATGTAATGAATGTACAAAGTATGAAAATACGACCAACAAAGAAAAAGAAAACGTTAATGAGGAGTACAAAATGCATCTCTTTTCCAAGACAAAGTTAAGAGAATTTAAAACAAGTGATGAAAAAAAACCAAGGGTTTTTAAAAAAGCACATTTTCAAAATTATATTGTATTACATGCTGAGTTTAACTTTGGAAATATTTACTTGGAAATAGCTACTGCTTACTTATAAAATTTAGTGCTAACATTAAATATTTTTATTTTAAAGTTGTTATAGCCTTTCAACGGGGAAGGTTGCCAAGTTTCTCAAGGATCTAACTTTATCTAACTCCCCCCCCCTCTTCGTCCCCCTCTATGTTTTTAGGTTCTAGGAATTAAATTGTGAATTCCACAAAAATTTGAAATTTTACTTAGAATTATACAATCTAAGCAAAAATGGGTAAAACTGAGAGACACTTTCTTCAATTTAAGGAACCGCTTTTAAATTTAAGAAAAACATTTAACATATGTTAAAATATAATATTGGGCCTTTAAATTTTGCATATTAATAAAAAAAAAATTTGACAGGTATTCAAGTTACAGGTGCTTAAAAATAGCAAAATTTAAATTTTCGAGCCCTTATAGCTCCTAAACAGGGGGCTTGACAAAAAAATTTTGTTAACCGACTCCTACTAATATTTGAGGATCTAACTTCTCCCAAAATTTCAAGACCTTATCTTAAACCGTTTAGGAGATATGTGGGACCAAAAATTTTGCAAAAATTGAGTTTTATATAATGGTAAATTTTAGTACCGTATGGCAACCCTATACATTTAAGCGACATTTTTTTGGAAAGCCCATAAAAGCAGCTCTCTTTTACCGTTTTTCGATTGAAAATAAACCTAACAGAACTCTTGTTATATCAATTTAAATATAGGGCTTTTTTGGAATTTGCAGGGGCTGTAGCTTCGTCACCCTTCAAAATTAAGAAAAACCTTTGACACATGTTGAAATATAATTATAGAGCTTTGAATTTTGTATATTACTAAAAAAAAATTTGGACAGGTATTCAAAGTACAGGTGTTTAAAAATAGGAAAATTTCAATTTTCGAGCCCTTATAGCTCCTAAGCATGGGGCTGAACAAAAAAATTTTGTTAACCGACTCCTACTAATTTATGAGTATCTAACTTCTCCCAAAATTTCAAGACCCTAGCTTGAACCGTTTAAAGATAAAAGATATGTGTGGTCAAAAATTTTGCAAAAATTGAGTTTTGTGTAATGTTAAATTTTAGTACCGTATGGCAACCCTTAACATTTGCCTGGCAAAAATTTATAAAGTTTATGAAACCAGCTATCATTTGCCGTTTTCAGATTGAAAATATCTCCAACAGAACTCTTGTTATAACAATTTAAATATAGGGCTTTTTCCAACTTTGGGGGGCTGTAGCCCCATAACAGGTTGGGCTACAGAAAAAAGTTCTTCTACGAAATTATTTTTTTTGCAAAAACTACCCATGGTTAAAATTTCTTTACTCTATTTCAAACGGTGTAAAAGTTTTTGTAAACATACGGACAGACGGACGGACAGAGTGAAGCTATATAGGCACATTTTTACAAAATTTTTTGAAAATGTGCTAAAAACAGAAAAATTAATATCCATGGAATATATTACTACAACAACAGCAGTATTTGACTTCCAAAAAATTTTAAATGTACCATGCGATGATTCTAGTATTTACTACTATAAACGAAAATTATGTGTCTTCAATTTTACAATTTATGATATGGGTAATCATAAAGGTCATTGTTTTGTGTGGGACCGGAGTACAGCGAAAAGAAGTGCCAATGAAGTTGCAAGTTGTCTTCTCCAATATATAGAAGCACAAAATAAAAAAAGGAGTAAAATTAATTAATTTTTATTCAGATAATTGCCCGGGCCAAAATAAAAACATATGTTTATTTATTTTTTATGCCTGGGTATGTAAAACTATGAATATTTAAATAAAGCCTGTGTTTTTGGAGAAAGGACACACACAAAACGAAGGTGATTCAGTTCACGCTTTTAATGAAAAAACAAAAAAAAATAAAAAGATATACATTCCATCTCAGATTTATTAATTAATTAGAAACTGTAAGGTAACGGAACCAAAGTATGATGTTTTTAAAATGACTAGCTCACAATTTGTGAACTTTTCTAATTTTGTAAGTGTGGTCAATACAGATAAAGATGATAATAATCTGAAAGTGAAATGGAATAATATTAAAATTAATATTTTATTGGACAAGTTTTATCCGTAATTATTAAAACGGATAAAACTTGTCCAAACAAATTATTTTATAAATATTCGTTTGAAAGTGAAATCCATCAATAATATTATTTCATGAAGCCGTTGGTGGTAGAAGAAAAGGTAAAATAGAAGGACTTTCAAATGAAAAACTTTCTATTTTATACACAGAAGCTTTGAAAATCTCCGCTGAAAAGTACAGTGACTTAATTGATTCAACAGAGTACATACCAGAATATTATAGGCGTTTTTATAAAAATCTCTAGCATTCAAATCAAAATTCTGAAAATTTAGAAACTCTTGAAGAAGCTGTATAACTTGAATGTATTTGTTTTATATTATTTATGTTACTTTATATTTTTTATGTTTTTTAATGAAAAGAATTGAATTAATGAAGAAAAAAACGTATTAGTTGATCACAAAGTTTGATATTGAATCCAAACATTTCTATTGTAAATTGTACTTACGACAACATACAAAACCAAAAAAATACAAGCTGAAATATTGTAATATGACTTACGATATTTGTCTTCGGACATTTTTTAAAGGTTTCTATAATAAGTCGACATACAATTAGAAATTTTGAACGGTTGTATTAACTCTCCATTCTAATGTTCTAATAATTTTCTTTAATATTAGCTGAGTTTAACGAATTTATCTAAATAATCATTTAAAGAATTAACAAGTATATAACGTTCTCCTCTTTGCCGCTAGAACGAATTTTTTATCTAAAATACAAGTATAGAAAAAAGCAAAAGAAGAATAAAAAACTTTGAAACAATCTCCTGAAAAATTACATTTTAGACTTACGATCTACTAGAATGTGCAGTGCGACTTATATCTAATATATAAAGAAGAAAATTTGTTTGTTTATTTGTTTGTTTGTTTGTTTGTTTGTTTGTTTGTCCAGGATTCACGTGAAAACCACTGGTCCGATTGACACCAAATTTTAGAGAAATAATTTTGGGAGTCCGGGGGGTGACATAGGCTATGTCGCATTTTTATAAGTCAGCAGGTTGCGGCTCCAGAGCCGTTTTAAGCTTTTTCGTTTTTTTGATGTCGAGTCGAAACGGTTTGACCGATTCACTTGAAATTTTGCACGAATGTTCTTCTTATTACACGGAATTAATGGTATAAAACTGGTTGGAATAAATTAACCCCTTTCGGCCCGGCGGGCTTCCAAAAAATTTTGTGTTTCCGATTTGTGTCCAATTTTACAGGGTGGTTTTGCAGTCAAAAAGAGAGGCTGGCACAAATTTTTGTTGGGTTCGGTTAACCCGTTTGAGCACGAGGGCGCAATGAAGCTTTTTCAATGTTTTTGATGTCGAGCCGAAACAGTTTGACCGATTGACTTGAAATTTTGCACAAATGTTCCTCTTAGCAACCGCAATTAGTTGCATAAATTTGGTTGGAATAATTTAACCCATTTCGGCCTGGCGGGCTTCCAAAAAATTTTGCGTTTCCGATTTGTGTCCAATTTTACAAGGTGGTTTCGCAGTCGAAAATAAAGTCTGGCACAAATTTTTGTTGAGTTCGGTTAACCCGTTTGGGCACGAGGGTGCAAAGAAGCTTTTTCAATGTTTTTGATGTCGAGTCGAAACGGTTTGACCGATTGACTTGAAATTTTGCACAAATGTTCCTCTTAGCAACCGCATTTAGTTGTATAAATTTGGTTGGAATAAATTAACCCATTTCGGCCTGGCGGACTTTCAAAAAATTTTGTGTTTTCGCTTTGTGTCCAATTTTACAAGTTGATTTTGTAGTCTAAAAGAGAGGCTGCAAAAAGTTTTAGTTAAGTTCGATTAACCCATTTTCCACGACGATGATATGAAGTTTTCTATATATTTTATTTTCTTATACGATTAAAAGTATTTTATTGAAAATTTTGTACCAGCATTTTAATTAAAACCCACAGGGTTAATTTGGTTTTGACCTGTTTGTGCGTTTTGAACAAAGATTCAATGAAATTTTCAGTTTTCTTCAAATGAAATCTAAAAATCAAAAAATTCAATTTGTTATATATAATGCTTAAATACATAGTATTTTAAAACAGTTTTTCCAAAAAATAAGCCTACATTTCTCTCATCAAATCATAAAAAAACGAGGAAGAGCGTATTACAACTTTCAGGTGAGTACTAAACAAAATATAAGTTGAAAAGCGAATTTTTAAACCTTTTCTAAACCATCGACTATATTTTATTCAAGCGTTGGCAATTCAAGAAAATCCCCTTTTGACCTATAGTCATTTTAATTCAGTTAAAATTGTTCACCGGAAACCTACCATCCTCAACTATATCGTCAAGGAGCACCAAATTGTCAAGAAGCAGCATGTATAGAAAAATTAGAGATAATCGTTCAAATTGTTTTGCAAACTGTTTTTTAAAGTTTTTGTTTCGCAATCGATTAAAAGAACTCGACAAACCTTTTTTTTAAGTATTCCCCTAATTCAAAGAAGTTGTACCTACTTTCAAAAATTGGACGTAATTTACTTACAAATTTTTTTTTGAACAATCGTCGGCAGGGGTTAACAACTTTCAAGTCTGTTAGTAAATTGAACTTCATTTTCAAAGAAGAACACATATACGAAATTTGAAGTTAATCTGTTAAATCATTTCTAATATATAGCAAAGCAACGAAAAAACCTATAAAAAGCTGTTGGGCCACGATGGGTTAACGGAACTCCACAAATATTTTTTTGTGGCATTTATAGGCAAAGTAGTATCTCAAAAAATTGGCTGAAACTTGCTTTTTTACAATTTTCAAGCTTCCGGGCAACGCCGGGTAAATCTGCTAGTATATAATATAATAAAAAGAAAACAATAAAATGTAATTAAAAATTATATTCTTTATTTATATAAATTATATTATAATTATTTATTTTTTATTCTTTTATATAAATCCATTAGTTTGGAATATTTAATTTGAAATTTTAACTATTAGGAACAGTTCCTCCAATAAAATATCTAAATATTTATCTAAAAAATTATTTAAAGTATATCCGATTTGATCTATATCCATTTCGAAACGTAAATGAAAACTGACCCCAATTATTTTTTCATAAGTTCTAAGCCACTTAATAAATCCAATGCAGACTGAGCTTGGCCTTCAGTTTTTTGTAGTCTCTCATTAATAAATTTAATTGGTTTTTTAATTTGAAATTCAATGACATCAGTCATCTTTGAAAAAAGAAGATTTATTAAAATAATTAGTTAATTTTTTTTTTTCGAACAACCTGAACTAGTTTTTTAACAAATTTTCAAAAAATTTTGTAAAAATGTGCCTATATAGCTTCACTCTGTCCGTCCGTCTGTCTGTCCGTCCGTATGTTTTGAATAGATACTCAGAAATTAGTAGGAGTCGGTTAACAAAACTTTTTTGTCAAGCCCCCTATTTAGGAGCTATAAGGGCTCGAAAATTGAAATTTTGTATTTTTAAACACCTGTGGAGGAATTCACAATTTTATTCCTAGAACCTAAAGAAAAGTTTTGGGGAAGGGGAGTAGTGAGGATTATATGCTTGAGAAATTTGGCAACCTTCCCCATATAGGGGGTACTAAGACTTAAAAATTAAAAATTTACTGTTTTTATAAGTAAGCAGTAACTTAGTCACCAACGTATATATTTCTTAAATTAAACGTTAATATTAAGGCTTCAACATTATATTCCGATAAAATACTTAGTATGACACACTATATTATTTTGAAAATGTGCTTTTTTAAAAATCCTTGGTTTTTTTCATCACTTGTTTTTGTTTAGTGTTATAATCATATTCATATAATTTTCTTATTATATTTTTGTATTTAAAATCTTTGTTTCCTTTTATGTGTTCTAAATGATCGTAATTTCTTCTATGTGCAGTCGTTTTGTTAAGTACTTGATGACATGTTTTTAAGTCCCTTTCACTATACGTTATAAGTTTTTTTTTAAAATATCAATTTATATAGACCATCTGTTCCTTTAAAAACTTCATTATCAATCAAAATATTTTTAGTAATTTGATCTATTTCAAAATTGGGATTCCTAAGTTTTCGAATTTTCTTTGAGTATTACTTTTGTTGCCAGGGGTTTTAATTTCCGGTTTAAATGCTCTCACTAAATTTAGGTTAAATTATCGTCAGCATGCAATTTAATTTCCGGTTTTATTTCCGGTTTACAACATTATTTGAAAATTGCTGTTTTTGTTTGACAATATTTGTTAATTCTTTCAATGGTTTTATAATTGAAGTGAAAGCTTCTTTCCGATTATGGTCTTCCGATAGCTTCTGAACTTTTAAGGATTGAAACTTCCTTTTTAAATTTTTACAATTTTTTATTAAATCTTTCATAAGTTGTTCATCCATTTTTCAAATGTGGATTAGTTCAATCATAAACTATAAATTATCGACTGAAATGTTCCCTTGCTAACTGATAATCGCTAACTGCTGACTGGTAACTGCTATATGTTTTTTGCTAACTACTACGTGATATCTATTAAATGACCTGTTCAGTTAGTAAGTGCGAACTGCTAATAGATTTTTGGTTAGCTAAAATGTGGCCAATACATCAACATTTTTTCTATAACGTCGAAAAGCCATAATTATAATTTCAACAGCATAAACTAAATTTTTTAAATTCATTAAAAGTCATAATATCAGAATTCACATGGTCTTCATATATATGTTTTAAATTTAAATCATCTTGCTTAAATATAATTAAAAAATTAGCATTATATCTAACTAAGTGCTTTGAAATTCTTGTATATGATTGACATAAATAAAAACTATCTATTCTTGGTGACGTCCCATACAAAAATAGGCTCTTATATTATCTTGTTTATCACCTGCTACATCATCAAAAATATATTGAGTTTGGTTGTGAGGCCGACGCTTCATTACATCAACCTAAATAATATGACTATCTAAAAAAAATAATAAAACCAATCAAAAAAATGTGATATAAAGAATTTTAAAATAACGTTGATGTATATTTAATGATGTATATTAATGTAATGATTTCGAGTAAATAAATATAATATTAACCCATTTTCGGCCACTCTTCGATTTTTCGAACAGTAAAATTCACTATTTTCACATATGTTTTTTTCTATGATACCTGTATATTTTATATTAAACTTGTAAACAATAATAAATTTTGAACTTTTAGCTTTCCTTGATTCTTGAAATAAATAGGGGGCGAAAAGACCCTTATCTTTAATAATTTTTTGGAAATATTAAAACAATCTTAAAATGTATATATTCGAAAAAAGTAATAATGACATTTTGTTGTTAAAAGTCCATATTTTCTATTTCCTTTAATTAATTTTCAAGTTTTTCACACCAGGCTCCTTGGCATTCGTACAAATGCAGCTGTTCTAAAAATCGAATATTGGCCGCTATTTGAAATGGTTTGTTAGAAGTCTCCATGTTAAAAATACTATAGTTTTATAAGTTCCTGATCTTTATCCTTTTACCCTACTAAAAATGAACAAAAATAATTTGATGACCCCCACCTATATTAATTTATCAATTGTATATATTTATTTTTTTTTTCTTTTTCTAAGCTAATGCATAAACCTGAACCTGATATTGACTAATATATTTAATAATTTTTATTACCTGTATTCATAAATCATAACATAATTTTTAGCACATTTTCAAAAAATTTTGTAAAAATGTGCCTATATAGCTTCACTCTGTCCGTCCGTCCGTCCGTCCGTCCATCCGTCCGTATGTTTACAAAAACTTTTACACCGTTTGAAATAGAGAAATTTTAACCATGGGTAGTTTTTGCAAAAAAAATTATTTCGTAGAAGAATTTTTTTCTGTAGCCCCACCTGTTACGGGGCTACAGCCCCCCAAATTTGGAAAAAGCCCTATATTTAAATTGTTATAACAAGAGTTCTGTTACACATATTTTCAATCTGAAAACGGCAAATAATAGCTGGTTTCATAAACTTTATAAATTTTTAAAAGCCAAATGTTTAGGGTTGCCATACGGTACTAAAATTTAACATTACGCAAAACTCAATTTTCGCAAAATTTTTGGCCCCACATATCTTCTAAACGGTTCAAGCTAGGATCTTGAAATTTTGGGAGAAGTTAGATCCTAAAAAAATAGTGGGAGTCAGTTAACAAAATTTTTTTGTCAAGCCCCCTGTTTAGGAGCTATAAGGACCCGAAAATTGAAATTATGCTAGTTTTAAGCACCTGTAACTTGAATACCTGTCCAATTTTTTTTTATTAATATACAAAATTTAAAGGTCCAACATTATATTTTAACATATGTTAAAGGTTTTTCTTAAATTTAAAAGAGGTTCCTTAAATTGAAGAAAGTGTCTCTCAGTTTTACCCATTTTTGCTTAGATAATAAAATTCTAAGTAAAATTCAAAATTTTTGTGTAATTCATAATTTAATTCCTAGAACCTAAAAAATTAGATGATGAGGGGGGGGGGAGTTGAAGTTAGATTCTTGAGAAATTTGGCAACCTTCCCCATTGAAGGGCTATTAGAACTTTAAAATAAAAAATTTACTGTTAGCAGTAAATTTTAAAAGTAAGCAGTAACTTAGTCACCACGGTATATATTTCCAAAGTTAAACTCAGTATGTAATACAATATAATTTTGAAAATGTGCTTTTTTAAAAATCCTCGGTTTTTTTTCATCACTTGTTTATTTAAATCACAAGTAGTTTTTTACCTAAAACAAAATGTTCTTGTTTTTGTAAATTGTTCACCATACACAAAATTCAGGTATGGCAGGAACCGAGATATTTTATAATTATGATTACCCCCACTTAAGTATTAATAAAAAAATCATGATTAAAATAAATATAAAAGACCCTTGAACTTGAACGAGATGATATTGCAGAAGAAGATCAACCATCAACATCTAAAGCTTCTGAAACCAAACGCAGAATGTTCTATAAGCCGTTGAGTGCCTTTGGTGAACCAAAATGGAGCCATAAAAGAAGTTGCAACAAACAATTTTTATATGATAAGGCACCAGCCGCTGAACCACCGATCAATATTGCACAAGATTTGTTCAATAAATTAGAAAACAAGTCGCCATTAGAATTATGTGAACTATTTTTCGATGAAGAAATTTTTGTAATAAATAATATTGATTTTTGTTTAGATAGTATTAACTTCAGACGGTTCCTTCCAAATAAATTTAAAACCATAAAAAGCTTTTTACATTTTTGTGATAATGATGAACTAGATTAGAATGATAAACTGGCAAAGGTAAAGTGTCATTTAATTTCATGAATATTTTAATTTATATTTGATTGTTTAGGTGCGACCATTGTTTAGTGCCATAAATAGGAAATTTAAAATCGAATAATGAATGCACCATTAAAAACAGATAAACAATTACAACGAGGTAACCATGATTATGTATTCGATACCAGGAACAAATTGTTATTGAAAACAGTCAAACGTTGGAAGAAAGAAAATAGGAAATATAATCAATTTGGAGTTTGTTTAGGTGCAGATGTTGTACTACTTGAAAATGTTGAACAACCAAATCTACACAAAGTTTACTTTGACATTCTTTTTTACTTTATATTATTTGATGTCTTTGCTGAGTGAAAGACATTGACGGGAACAACTCGAGCTAATCGAATAATGAATGCACCATTAAAAACAGGTAAACAATTACAGTGAGGTGACCATGATTATGTATTCGATACCAGGAACAAATTGTTATTCTGTCGATGGTCTGATAATAAAGAGGCTACAATTTGTTCTAACTTTGACCAAATTGAACCAACGAAAACAGTCAAACGTTGGAAGAAAGAAAAGAAGGCCGTTGTGGATTTCAATTTTGAGTTCCTCAATAGTAAACGCCTGGAAGCTACACTATTTTATAGCAAAATATAAAAATGAAAAACCTATGCCACAAAAAAATTTTCGTGTTTTTATATCTAAGAGGCTACTATTGGCATTTGGAGAAGAATCATCTCAAGATTCTCAAGAAGAATATCTACCTTACAATTTACCAAGAGTATCAAGCACACACGTTGTTGTTTCACAAGAAGAAGGAAAATATCGCCGATGTCAATTAAAACAAGTAAAGAAACAGTCAGTCAATGCAACCGACTTAGAAATACCCCACACTTATTTGGTTCAAATTTAATGGGAAGTCCATAAGTCATTTTAAAACCATAAAAGCTGTTATTAGTTTGATCGTAAGACGTAGCTAACCAAATTAACCTTATCATGCTAAAAACATTTTCTAATTAATTTCCAAATTACTTTATCTATTTAAAAATATTAAAAAACAAAAAAACTTGAAATAAATGAAAATATATTTATTTAAATTCAATTACTAAAGTGAAAAAATTTTAATTATTAATTTTTGTGATAAAAAGCTGATCCAAGCATAATATATTTAATAATTAAAATTTTTCGAAATTGCAATTATTTTAAATTGATAGTTTATGTACCTATTAGAAAAGCTTATAGACGCAAAATATGCAATAAATGTATTCCTAAAATATAATTATAAATTTATAACTTTTCATATAGTTCATTTAAATATAACAATTCTCTGTTTCTCTGTTTTATAGATATCTTGTAGGTAATGACACTTGCTCTATTGAACTAAAATCAATTATGCCTCCTCTTAAACAATTCCAACGAACCCATATCTAGCTAAAAACTCAATAAAAACTAAAGCTAACCTCGGTATAGTATTAAAAAAAAAAATTTTACCAAAAAGAAAAAGTCAAATAAAAAATCTTTTGATAAATGTTACAAAAGAAGCTAAAGTGTCTGCTAAAAGTATAAAAAAACATTTTCAAAATTACATAGCGTTTCTTACTGAGTATTTTATAATTTATTTTTATAAAAATATATATAAAAACAAGTAAAGAAACAGTCAGTCGGTGCAACCGACTTAGAAATACAATACACCTATTTGGTTAAAATTTAATTAGATATCCATAAGTCATTTTAAAACCATCGTAAAACATAGCTAACCACCTTAACTTTATAATACTAAAAACATTTTCTAATTACTTTATCTATTCAAAAATATTAAAAATAATTTATCTATTTAAAATTATTAAAAAAATAAAAAACTTGAAATAAATGAAAATACATTTATTCCAATTTAATTACAAAAGTGAAAAAATTTGAATTATTAAATTTTGTGATATAAAGCTAATCAAAGCATAATATATTAAAATAATTCAAATTTTTCAAAATTGCAATTATTTTAAATTGTTAGTTTATGTATCTATTAGAAAAGCTTATAATCGCAAAATATGCAATAAATGTATTTCTGAAATACAATTACAAATTTAGAACTTTTCATATAATGAAATATTCTTAGGAGGCACCTGAACCACCACTACAATTAAGTCTAAATTTAGGGGACACTGGGGAAATAGCAAAAACATTCTTTGGCTTCGAAATTATACTCGTTTGGCCTCAAATCGATGAAAAGCTTCTAGAATCCGAACTCAACCAGAACCAATTCCCATGGTACTTTCATTACTAGTAACATAGAAATAGTAAAGGATACCCATGTGCCAAATTTATTTTTTATTAATTTATTTATTGTTAAAAATTTACTTTGTGATATACATGTTTTTAAATTTTATATTGCTTTTTATACCCTACACCTATAGAATAGGTAAAGGGGTATATTAACTTTGGTATGGTGTTTGTAACCACCTAAAGGAAGCGAGCTAGATATGGAAAAGTATATATATTTGTGATCAGCGTAACCGCCTTAGTCGATATAGCCATGTCCGTCCGTCCGTCCGTAGGCACGATAACTCAAAAAATAATGGAGCTATCTTGATGAAATTTTAACTGTAGGTTACTAGGACTGAAAGTACGGCGGGGATTGCATATGGGCGAAATCGCCCCATGGGTTCGGATTCTGGACCTTTTAATTCTAGGCCAAACGAGCATAATTCCGAAACCAATGAAGATAGAACCTCCAAATTTAGTATCAGGATGTCCCTTCCTATTTCCTAAGTGTCTTGTGAATTTGGGTCCCATTGGAGTAGTGGGTCGGGGACCAGCCACACATTTCCGAAGACCTTAAAGCATATCTTTAAAATTAAGAAAGATAACAACTTGAAAAAAGGTAGAAGCTTCCAATTTGCCACAAGGGTGTTCTTTACTATCTCTTGCGTGCTCCCCTAATTTGGGATCAATTGGAGTGGTGGTTCTGTACCCCTCTCAAACCTACCAAGTTTTAAAGGCTTATAATCGAAATGCCTAAAAATAGTTACTTAAAATTAGGATAGACCGTTCAAATTGTGTACAAGGGTTAACTAGTACTATAAGTACAGCGCGGACTATATAAGGGCGAAATCAGCCCAACGGTTCGGATTCCGGACCTTTTAATCGGTGTCAGGGCTAACGAACATATATAAAAAAAGTCACGATAACTCAACAACTAATGAGGCTATCTTCATGAAATTTTTGCTGTAGGTTATTGGTAATGAAACTACGGCGGTGATCACGTACGGTGAGGATTGGACAATGGGTTCGGAACATAGAACTTTATGATCGAATTTAGGCCAAACGAGCATAATTCCGAAACCAATGAAGATAGAACCTCCAAATTTGGTATCAGGGTGTCCCTTCCTATTTCGTAAGTGTCTTTGAAATTTGGGTCCCATTGGACTAGTGGGTCGGGGACCAGCCCCTCAGTTCCGAGGACCTTAAAGCATATTTTCGAAATTAATAAAGATAGTAATTTGAAACAAGTGTAGAAGTTGCAAGTTTCGCATATGGGTGTTATTTACTATTTCCTGCTCGTCCCCATAATTTGGGATCAATTGAGGTGGTGGTTCAGTACTTCTCTTAAACCCCTTCAAGTTTTAAAAGCTTATCATCGAAATTAATAAAAATTATAACTTAAAATTAAGATTGAACCTCCAATTGTGTTGGATTAACCAGTATTGAAAGTACGTCGGGGACTACATATGGGTGAAATCGGAACACGGGTTCGGGTTCTGGAACTTTTGATCGTTTGTGTAAATAAAAATTTAATAGTGAGGTAAGTAATAATTTCCAAATAATAGTATAATAGTATAATAGTATATAATAGTATATAATATAATAATTCATATTATTACTAATTCGGTAATTATATAAATTCTTTTTTATGTTATTTTATGATATGTATATATATATATAATATATTTTATATTTATCAAAATAAAAATAATAAAATAGATTTTCAATTTAATAAAAAAAAATTTATTATTTTATAAAACTTTGCGAATGTACCTACCTAAATATTATACACCTCTATGCATTTATTAACTTATAATTATATATTTTGTATGTATTTAATTAATGAGAAGATGTATATATTACATTTACTTATAAAACAAAATTATTTAAAAAAATTTTTAAGTAAAATGTTTTTCTAAATTACAGTTATTATATTATATTTAATTTTTTTTATGTTTGAATTTGCTTTAAATTAAAGATCTAGCACATTTTATATAAATGAGGGTCTAGAACGGAGTGATAGTGTTCCTTTTATCAAATTTTAAACATTAGTCTCAGGTTCAAATCCTGATGGTTGTGAAAGACACATTTTAATTTTTTAATTTGTTTTTTTTTCATTTTAAATTATTTTTTATACCCTACACCTATAGAATAGGTAAAGGGGTATATTAACTTTGGTATGGTGTTTGTAACCACCTAAAGGAAGCGAGCTAGATATGGAAAAGTATATATATTTGTGATCTGCGTGACCGCCTTAGTCGATATAGCCATGTCCGTCCGTCCGTCCGTCCGTCCGTAGGCACGATAACTCAAAAAATAATGGAGCTATCTTGATGAAATTTTAACTGTAGGTTACTAGGACTGAAAGTACGGCGGGGATTGCATATGGGCGAAATCGGCCCATGGGTTCAGATTCTGGACCTTTTAATCGGTTTCAGGGCTAACGAACAAATATAAAAAATCACGATAACTCAACAACTAATGACGCTATCTTCATCAAATTTGTGCTGTAGGTTACTAGTAATGAAACTACTTCGGGAATTGCGTAAGGTCGGGATTGGACCATGGGTTCGGAACCTGGAACTTTTTGATCGAATTTAGGCCAAACGAGCATAATTCCGAAACCAATGAAGATAGAACCTCCAACTTTGGTATCAGGGTGTCCCTTCCTATTGCGTAAGTGTCTTTGAAATTTGGGCCCCATTGGACTAGTGGGTCGGGGACCAGCCACTCAGTTCCGAGGACCTTAAAGCATATTTTCGAAATTAATAAAAATAGTAACTTGAAACAAATGTAGAAGCTTCAAATTTGGCCTAGGGTGTTCTTTACTATTTCTTCCGTGCCCCCCTAATTTGGGATCATTTGGAGTGGTGGTTCAGAGCCTCTCTTAGACCCCCAAATATGTAAAAGCTTATCATCGAAATTAATAAAACTAGTAACTTAAAATTAAGATAGAACGTTCCAATTGTATACAAGGGTTAACTATTATTGAAAGTATGACGGGACTGCATATGGGCGAAATCGTACCATGGTTTCGGGTTCTGGAACCCTTGACAAGTTCAAGGACTAAAAAACATATATCTTAAAAACACCATAACTCAAAAAATAATGCCGGTATTTTGATGAAATTTAAACTCTAGGTTACTAGTAATGAAAGTACCATGCGAATTGGTTCTGGTCGAGTTTAATTTCAAAGCCAAAGAATATATTTCCTATGTCCTATGTGTCTCCGAAATCTAGACTAAATTGTAGTGGTTCAGCTATGTTCAAAGGTACTTGCTGCATTTATGTAAAATTTATTTGAATATTTAAATGAATTATATGAAAAGGTCTAAATTTGTAATTGTATTTTAGAAATACATTTATTGCATATTTTGCGTTTATAAGCTTTTCTATTAGGTTTATAAACTAACCATTTAAAATAATTGCAATTTTGAAAAATTTGGATTATTAAATATATTATGCTTTGATTATCTTTTTATCACAAAATTTAATAATTAGAATTTTTTCATTTTGTAATTGAATTGGAATAAATATATTTTCATTTATTTCAAGTTTGTTTGTTTTTTAATATTTTCAAATAGATAAATTAGTAAGAATTTGTAATATTTTTTAATAGATAGTGTAATTAGAAAATGTTTTTAGTATTATAAAGTTAATTTGGTTAGCTATGTCTTACGATCAAATTAATAACAGCTTTTATGGTGTTAAAATGACTTATGGATATGTCCTCAAATTTGAACCAAATAGGTGTAGGGTATTTCTAAGTCGGTTGCACCGACTGACTGTTTCTTTACTTGTTTTTCTTAAACTTTAACATTAGTTTTGTTTTTTTTTCTAACTGTGATATAAACAAAACTTATAGTTTTGGTATAAAACATCGCAGTTACTTCCTAATACTGTTCAACAAAGTAAATTATTTAAAATTAAATATATTTGCATATATATATATATATATATATATACATATATAATTATATAAATACAAATATAACAGCTCGTACATATATGCGGTACGGGGGTTGAAAAATTTCACTCCTGCATTATACTATCCACAAATGAATGGTTATTCTTTAATGAATGCTTCAGTTTTTTGATAAATATATCCATATTTTAGCATCTTTTTAACTTCAATGGCAGTTTATTATAGATCCTTATTGATGACGAGAGACAACTATTTCGTGATAGCTCTATTCTTGATTTGGCATCATTTTAATTGTTTAACCTTCTTGTATTGTAATTATGAATATTGTTTCTTCTTAAACATCATAATTATTTTTTTGTACACCCCTTTTTCTATTTTAAAAATTAGCTTAAATTTTTCCAACATAATGAGTTCGGGTAACTTTAGATATCCCGTGCGTTTAAAAATCTAATTTGTTGGTGTAAGCCAGTCGTACTTATGTAAGGACTCTTAATGGCTTTGTTTATTAGAACACTAATTTCATCTTTCAACCATAATGAACAGCTGGACCAGTTACGTTAATTGTATCTGATGTGCGAAATAATATGAGAATAATATAACTTATCTGCAGTTTTTTTATTCATTATAATTCCCCTTCTTTTGAAGGCACCCAGGAGAGGCACAATTTTTTTTACTAATTTATTAATATGCTCCTCCCACTTCAGTTTTTCATCAATTACAACCCCAAGTATTTATATGCAGGAACTCTTTCAATTTTAGTATTATTTACCAAAAGATTGGGATTTATATCAACTTTATTCTTTATTTTATAAACTATAAATTTCCAATTCACCAATTTCCGTAAATCCCCAAATCAGTATTTACAAGAGTTTCAAGTTCTTTACAGGTTCTAGCATTATAGATAAGTAAAGTATCGTCAGCAAAGATGTTGTAGTTAGCTCGTAAATTCGCACACTGGATGTTATGAATGTAAAGTAAATATAATGTAGGACCAAGTACTGATCCTTGAGGAACACAAATGTTTATATTATGCTTATTACTAAAAACTCCATTAATTTTTGTAATAGTTTTTCTATTATTCAGATATGAGTAGAGTAAGTTATTAGCTGTACCCCTTATTCCAGTTTCATGCAATCTGTTAAGTAAAATATAATGATTTACTGTATCGAAGGCCTTCTTAAGATCAACAAATACCGAACAAACATAGTTTCCTTGATTCAATTTATTTACAATTAAGTTGGTGAATTCTTGAACTGCAGATTCCAATTTTCTTTTGAAAACCAAATTGATTTGTATCAAATTCTACCTTTTCAAACACTTTTCCAATACAGTTTGAGAGAGCAATTGGTCTGTAATATCCTACAACCAATGTTGACCCAGATTTAAAGATAGGTACAACTATACTTAATTTAAGACACTTAGGATATATCCCAGAACTTAAACATCTTTTTATTAAGCATACAATTATAGGTTTTATTAAAGTTGCAACATTTTTTAAATCTGAAGCTGAAACATTGTCACCTTCAGGAGAGCATGATGATGTTATATATTTCTGTTTCATCTGTAGGTTAAGAAAAGTAGACTTTTCAACGAATCTATTTTTTATTCCCTATTTTTCAGCATCAGAAATTTTATCTGCTAGTTTACTACCAATTGAACTGAAGTAAGATTGAAGAAATTTGCAATTTCAAAGCTATCACATGTTCTGATTCCATTACCGTTTATTTCTTTAATAACCTTGCTCGACTCAATTGATTTTTTTAAGATGAGATTATTTAGAACTTTCCAAATTTTTCTTTGGTCACCACCAGCTAATTGTAGTTTCATTAAAATAATTTTGTTTGGCTTTAGTTATTTCATACGTCACCTTGTTTTTTGCATTTTTAAAACTAGCTTTAATATCTATATCGTTAGGCTGTTTTTTGAAGTTTTTAAACAAATTATTCCTCTTTTGATCTCTTTTAATTGTAGAATTCACCTTTGATTTTTGCAATATTTTTATAAGGTCATCTACACTATAACATTTATCTATTTCAACTAACTTTCTTACATTTTCTTTATATTTCTTAAAATTTGTTTTGTAGATTTCCCTTTTAAAAATAGGTTCAATCTTTCTTAAAACTTTATTTAATTTGACACTAACCGCTTTATGATCCAGATTAACTATATCGTGAAGCTTTATGTCAAAGTCAAACTTTTCTAGGTCTATCAGAATATGGTCGATGATCGTAGAAGAATATTCAGTCACTCTAGTAGCAGATTCATAACTAAGTACGTTTCTTATGGCAGCTCCGTTAGATTCTAACATCAATTTATAAGATTT
Organism: Dolichopus griseipennis; assembly: GCA_963082915.1. Taxonomy (NCBI): domain Eukaryota; kingdom Metazoa; phylum Arthropoda; class Insecta; order Diptera; family Dolichopodidae; genus Dolichopus; species Dolichopus griseipennis. Next base: position 511,739 of record CAUJBZ010000001.1, on the reverse strand, counting down.
GGAGAGCTCTGTGTCTGTTAATAAATCAATATTAATATCACGCATCAGAACTATATTCTTGTATTTGTTAAAAATTAAATCCAGATGTGCTAGTAAATCGCTATTGTTATCACTTGGTTTCTCCTCCAAGTTCCACCTCCTCTTGATTCTTTATTAGAGTTGAAAGATGCAGAGAAGCCAGGTATATTAAAAAATTTTTCTTCATCTGATTATAACCACGTTTCACCAATCATAATAATGTCAATATCTATTCTGTCTTTAACAAAAAGTTCGATTTCAGTAATTTTTTTCCTTAAACTTCTAGCATTGAATGCACCATATTTATATTATTGTGTTTGTTACGTGTCTTGGTTTACTAATCATATAATTTTGCCAAGACTCTCTAATTTTTTGTAAGTGCTCTCTATATTTATTATCAATATGTTTCCTAAAATAAGATATTTTAACTACTTTTAAATCGCTCATTTCTATAAAACTATTTTGTTTTTTTAGTTGATCTATTATTTCATTTTCAGTAAATTTCAGCAGGAATTTTGATATCATATCCCTCTTTAATTATTTTTCTAGTTCCGTTTTTATTATTTCACGATATTCTTTAGGGTCCGTTTCAATTAAAGTAGTACCGTTAACTCTACTTACGATATTTTTTATTTTTAAATTTGGATCTATCTTCATATTTAAGTCTTTTTTTGTTGTGACATTTTTTTGTATTTGTTTTGGTTTCATTATTAACGGCAGATCTTTTTCCATTACAATTGGAAAGTCATTTACACAGTCTTTTTTTTTTTAAATATCAGCAAATGACACTGATTAACCTATATTTCCATGACATTCATTCACAATTAAACTTTTTGAACTTGAACAACATTGAACTTTTAAATGATTCATAACCCTTTTCCCTTTAATTTTTGAAGACTTCTGTAATTTTGTGCATATCAATTTCTTTTTTTTGAATATTTTTAATTTCATCTAACCTCTTCATGTAATTATTTTCGATGGCTCTAAGTAATTCCATAACTTCCTGTTCGTTATGTTTTATTGCCGTTTCAAAGTCTTGTTTGTACTCCTTGAGATATTCATTATTTTTTGCTACCGCTTGTTCCATATTCTGCAATACCAGGTCTACATTTTGAATGTACTAAAGACAATCATTACAGATAAATTTGATATTTTGGTTTGAACACAACATACATACTCGCGCACATTCAAATATTTTTACATACTACCGCACATTCAATTTAAAGTTTCTACATTGTTTGAAATTACTATCTATATTATTTTCGAAAATATACTTTAAGGTCTTCGGAACTATGTGGCTGGTCCCCGACCCACCACTTCAATTGGTCCCAAATTTCAAGGACTCTAAGGAAGATAGCGCCATTAGTTGTTGAGTTATCGTGATTTTTTATATATGTTCGTTAGCCCTTAGACCGATTAAAAAGTTCAGAATCCGAATCCATGGGCTGATTTCGCCTAAGGCCAATGACTTGGCGTTTACTTTGTTGTTGAGAGCTTTTTTAAGGAATGTTGTAGTGTAAAAACAGGTATGCAAATTAGATGTCGTGATAGGCGTTTGCATAATTAGTTTCCGGAAAGTGTTTGTAAATAATATAGAAGGTCAACTAGATAATGTGGAACAAGTAGATAGTGCAATGACCTAAACAGGTGTGTAGTATTTCTACCGGTTGCATGATTAGTTTCCGGAAAGTGTTTGTAAATAATATAGAAGGTCAACTAGATAATGTGGAACAAGTAGATAGTGCAATGACCTAAACAGGTGTGTAGTATTTCTACCGGTTGCATGATTAGTTTGCGGAAAAAGCTTTTGTAAATAATATAGAAGGTAAACGAGATAATGTAGGATAAGTAAGTGCAATGATCTTGTTATGATAGTATAGTAACATATAGGTTATTTTAAATAATCAAAATGTATCTTATTTTTTCAATAAAAAGCTTTCACGGTCAACCAGTTATTGTAACATAATATTAGCGCAAAAAATACATTTGTTATTTATGAGATAAATAAAATGCAGATATTGACCTTGTTATTGTATCTTGTAAATTTCGGTTGTATGTACTTGGACATAGGAATTCTGTGCGAGAAAGAGATAGCAAATTATGTCAACAATCTTGTTGTGATAGTATAGTAATATAGATTATTGTAAATAATACGAATTTATTTATTAATAAAAAGCTTTCACGGTCAACCAGTTTCGGGAAAATAATATTAACGCAAAAATGCAGGTGTTATGAGATAAATAAAGTGCAGATATTGAACTTGTTATTGTATCTTAGTTTTAAAGTAATTTATAGTATAGGTTGTATGTATAAAATCGTGAGAAAAAATTTTGTATTTAGTGATTAATTGTTATGTTTAATAAAAAATAATATGAAAAAAATTTAATATAGAACAAGATTTATTATAGATTCTTGTAAATTACTTTCTATTATGCAAATTTGAGGTATGTTATTAACAACTATGTATTATGCAAATAATTTAATAATGAATTGTAAAACGAAAAACAAGTAAATTAATTTTTATATAATATCAATTAATATAATTGAAATATAATTTGAAAAATTTTTTTTATATATATCAAGATTTATTATGTTCTAGGAAATTACTAGTATTATGCAAATTTGAGTTGTAAAATGTAAATAAGGTGCAATGTGGAGTGGCAATGTTAATTTTATTGTCTATTTGATTCATTTCGTAGTTTTTAAAAATATGTATGGAAAATTTCCTATCCCTTTTAATATTGGCATAAAAACAAGGTTAATTAGTTATATATTATCATTAACAAAAACAAAGTCGTAAAAACATACCAAATCAATACTGAGAAAAATGGCCAAGAAACAAATATTAGAGAAATATTTAGAGGAGTCTTCCAAATTCATAATTATGGAAGAAAAAAGTCAGTTTTCGAAAAAGTTTGGAGTCATGTCGAGAAAAATTACATTCAAAATAAGAAAAGCTCCAAATGAAGAAGATATATTGGCATATACTAAAGAAGCCATTAATCAAATAGTTTCATATTCGGTGGAAAACGTTGAACCGAATGATCTCATTGGTATAGTATTTTTTGCTGATAACTTTCAACAGAGAACTCCAGGTTGGATGAATTTTAAGCTTGCAAGTTCAGTGGCGTTTGATGACATTTGGGAACTAATAAATAAAATATTCTAAAGTAATTCGGAGGGCCTGAATACTGATTCTTTTCAACTAACAACTACAACTGTACGGTTGCCTTCTGGAAGTGGACGAGGGAGAAATTATTTTACTTTCAATGAAGAAAGTTTAAAACGAAGAGGCATTGTTGTCATTAAAAATAATGATAATCTTTGCTTACTCCGAGCTATTGTAGTAGGAAAAGCTTTTATAGATGGTGACATGAATTATAAAAAAATTCGCCAAGATACACAGAAGATGCAGAAAAATCTAGCATTAGAGCTGATGGTAAAAACAAAATTAAATATAACGCAAAGTGCAGGAATATCTGAACTTAAAAAAATACAGGATTCAGAAGAAAATCGAAAAATGTTTATTGATTGGTATGAACAAAGCAAAAATACCGAGTTCAATATGAAACGTGATATGATAGAATATTGCAAAAATGTTGTACATATTTTAACTGAAGCCTGCATTAAATTTAGAACACTTCTATTGGAAGAAAATAATGTATGTCCTTTCACTGAGGCTACAACCATTGCTTCAGCGTGCAATTTAATTTTTCGAAGAAATTTTTTGAAATCGGAAACTATAGGATTGATACCCAAAAAAGGTTACAGATTTGCAGACAATCAATCAAAAATTGCTATTCAATGGCTAATTTGGGAAGAGGATCAAAGAAAGATTAATATTCAACATGCAGCAAAGAAAAAAGAAGCAATTATAAAAAATATAAAAGTAGATGGTTTTTGTTCAGAAACAAAACAAATTTTTCAATTCCATGGGTGCTATTTTCATGGCCATCCAAAATGTTTTCCATATAAGAGGAATGAATCAATACAAGAGAACAAACATGATACTCTTGATATCAGATTTGAAAATACCATAACAAGAACAGAACGATTAAAATCATTTGGATATCAAGTGATCGAAATGTGGGAATGTGATTTTAGAGAACAATTGATAGAAAAAGAAGACGAGATGTCATATCTTATAAATCACCCGCTTTTAAAAATCGTTCCTTTAGAACCACGAGATGCTTTTTATGGAGGTAGAACTGGAAACACTTTTATGTATTACAAAGCAAAAGAAAATGAAAAAATAAAATACATAGATCTTTGCTCATTATATCCCTATGTTTGCAAATGTGGGAAATTTCCTGTAGGACATCCTGAAGTTTTAGTGGGCCATGAAATATGTTCTAAAGTTGACTTAGAAAATACTAATGGTTTAATAAAATGTGATATTCTTCCACCAACTGATTTGATTCACCCTGTTCTTCCAATAAAACAAAATAAAAAATTAATGTTTACGCTTTGTTTTACTTGCAGCCTTGAAACATATCTAGATGAATGCCTTCATTCTGATAAAGAAAGAACTCTGACAGGAACTTGGGTTATAGACGAAGTAGTAAAAGCTGTAAAAAAGGGGTATAAAATATTTGAATTTCATGAAATTTGGCGTTACAAGGTACGACAATATAACAAAGACAACTGTGAACCTGGATTATTTACAGAGATGATGGACAAATTTCTTAAAACTAAACATGAAGCTTCTGGATGGCCTAAAGATTGCAACACAGAAGAATTAAAACAAAATTATTTAGAACAATTTTTCCAACAAGAAAATATTAAACTTGATCCAGAAAATATTTACAAAAACCCTGGAAAAAGATCATACAGTAAGCTTATATTGAACTCTTTCTGGGGAAAATTTGGTCAACGAGAAAATCAGACAAAAACGCAAGTAATAAAAAGTCCAGCTACTTTTTATTCTATATTGACAAATCCAAGCAAAGATGTATTGCACATAATGATTATCAATTCTGACACGGTTTTAGTTAACTGGAAATATAAAAATGAAGATTTAGATTCATTGCGTACAATGAACGTATGTATTGCAAGTATTATGACACTGATTCCGTCACATATGTGTCAAAAGAAGGTGAATATGAACCTGCCCTAGGCAATTTTATCGGAGAAATGACTAATGAACTAGAATCATATGGATCTGACAGCTACATAAAAGAATTCGTTAGCGGTGGACCAAAAAATTATGCATATAAAGCATTTTCTTCTGACAAACAAAGCGATGCAGTAGTTTGTAAAGTAAAAGGAATTAAACTAGATTATAATAATTCAAAACTAATCAATTTTGAAAAAATTAAGGAAATGGTTTTATTGAACGATAAAGTCGGTGTGAATATTCTGTACAAAAATTTTCGAAGAACAAATGATCATAGGGTAATTACAGTTCCAGAAACAAAGATATACAGGCTAAAAGCAGAAAAACGAAGGTTTTATGAAAATTATAGTTCTGTACCATTTGGATTTAAAAGAAAAAAATAAAGTTTTTTAAAAAGAAGTTTAATTATTTTTTTATTATTTTTAATTTTATAAAGGAACACAAGTTTTTATTTTGCCCGAATTTTATAGTAAATGTATGTAACCGTAAACTTGAACCTTCCATCAGCGTCTTTGCCTTTTCCCAGCCATCTGCACTTTTTTCTCAATTCTTCTATGGTGACATCACTCTTTAGGTATGGACAATAGAAAATTATATTTTCTATGTCCATTCGAGCACATAAATATTTATAATGATTGTATTGAAATTGTCCAAAGTTTATCCATTTTGCTAATGCCACTGATTTTAACGTTGGTGGGTTCATGTTGTTTTGCTTCTAAATTAAAACATTTTGAGCATGTATTTTTATATCACTAAATGCTTATTAGACAAAGGAATTAATTTAAAAGAATTAGTTAATTTAAGGAGTGTTCTAGGAAATGATTTTATGTTAGAAAATTTATTTTAAAATTTCCTGGTAGAAAAAAGAGATTTATTCTTCTAACAAAGGAATTTAGGAGTGTTTTAAATTTCCTTATATGTTTAGTTCCTTGTTAAATAGTTAATGGAATTTATTATTGAAAAGAGCTTTTGAGTTGTTTAAAAAAAGATTTATTATTCTAACAAAGGAATTTGAATGGAAATAAATTCCGTCGTCGTGCCAAAAAGTCAAGTTCTAACAAAAAAATTTAGGAGCGTTTAAATTTCCTCATAAATTTAGTTCCTTGTTAAATAATTGACGGTATTTATTAAAGTAATTTAAACTATGGTAGTAAAAAAGTATAAAAGAAAAGACAAAACTTTTATTTCTATCAATTGAGTTCTACACAAAACTTAGTTTAAATAACAGTACTATAGCAAAAAAAAAAAAAAAAATAATGGTAAGTAAATTTTAAATTTTAAAAAAATTTAATAATCTATTTTTAGCACATTTTCAAAAAATTTTGTAAAAATGTGCCTATATAGCTTCACTCTGTCCGTCCGTCCGTATGCTTACAAAAACTTTTACACCGTTTGAAATAGAGAAAAGAAATTTTAACCATGGGTAGTTTTTGCAAAAAAAATAATTTCGTAGAAGAATTTTTTTCTGTAGCCCAACCTGTTACGGGGCTACAGCCCCCCAAAGTTGGAAAAAGCCCTATATTTAAATTGTTATAACAAGAGTTCTGTTACATATATTTTCAATCTGAAAACGGCAAATGATAGCTGGTTTCATAAACTTTATAAATTTTTACACGGCAAATGTTTAGGGTTGCCATACGGTACTAAAATTTAACATTACGCAAAACTCAATTTTTGCAAAATTTTTGGCCACACATATCTTCTGAACGGTTCAAGCTAGGGTCTTGAAATTTTGGGACAAGTTAGATACCTAGAAATTAGTAGGAGTCGGTTAACAAAATTTTTTTTGTCAAGCCCCCTATTTAGGAGCTATAAGGGCTCAAAAATTGAAATTTTGCTATTTTTAAACACCTGTAACTTGAATACCTGTCCAAATTTTTTTTTAGTGATAGACAAAATTCAAAGCTCTATAATTATATTTCAACATGTGTCAAAGGTTTTTCTTAATTTTGAAGGGTGACGAAGTTACAGCCCCTGAAAATTCCAAAAAAGCCCTATATTTAAATTGATATAACAAAAGTTCTGTTTAGGAACTATAAGGGCCCGAAAATTTAAATTATGCTATTTTTAAGCACATTATATTTTAATATATGTTAAAGGTTTTTCTTAAATTTAAAAGGGGTTCCTTAAATTGAAGAAAGTGTCTCTTAGTTTTACCCATTTTTGCTTAGATAATAAAATTCTAAGTAAAATTCCAATTTTTTGTGTAATTCATAATTTAATTCCTAGAACCTAAAAAACTAGAGGATGAGAGGGGGGGGGGGGGAGTTGAAGTTAGATTCTTGAGAAATTTGGCAACCTTCCCCATTGAAGGGCTATAACATCTTTTAAATAAAAAATTTACTGTTAGCAGTAAATTTTATAAGTCAGTAACTATTTTCAAGTAAATATTTCCAAAGTTAAATTCAGTATGTAATACAATATAATTTTGAAAATGTGCTTTTTTAAAAACCCTTGGTTTTTTTTTCATCACTTGTTTTCAAAATTTTCAAAATTATGCTATATTTTTTTTTGTATTTTATTTTCATTTAGGAATTTGTAGACAATCTCATAGCAATCGGAAAAGGGAAACAAGAGAGCTACAAAACGATAGATGCTCTGGTGAAGGACGTGATGTACGAGGTAGAAAAATGGAAATTTCTAAAGACCAAAAAAGGTCAGCGGGTGGTTCTATGTAGGGTAACATGCCCAATTGAAGATTCAACTAACAGCATTACTTTTTTTATGCCGGAGCGGTTCTCCAAAAAAGTAGTGTCGGAGAAAGAATTAAATGAACTGAACAGCAAGGGCTTCTATTTCAAATTTTTGGGACGGGATCCTAATAGGTGGAATATGGCTCTGTTTGAGTTAATTCCAAAAACGAGTATAGACTCGCAAGAAAAATTGTATAAATAAAAAAAAAAGTTAAATAAAAAATTTACAAATGAAATATTTTCTTTTTTTTATTTAAATTTTTCAACTTTCCAGATAATTAAATTTATAAAATTTTTAATTTCTTCCAGGACACCTTTTTTATTTATATTTTTTCAGGTTACCTTTTTTATTATTATTTTAATTTTAGGTCGGTCTCAGCAGGCATCTTCTCCTTGCAAATAAGTCTGGTAAGCACATCCAAGTCGTGCTCACTTGGCATCTTTTCTGTACATAACAATTTTGAGCCATTATCACCGCTACCTGCTGCTCCTCTAGAAAGGTCCTTAAATTCAAATTCGTAATTGAATGTTAATGTTCCTTCTAATTGGAAAATATCGCATTTTCCAATTATTTCTTTAAACGGCTCCTGTACTTCCATTTTTAATTAAAAATAATTTGAAAACTTAAATCAATTTATACTTTTTATGCAACATACATAATATTTTGCATCATACATAACACTTTCTAAAATATGCAAATTATATTTTTGCATTCTCATTAATAATTAATCACTGTATATTTTCTAAACTATGTCTAAGATTTAAAATACTTTGTAGCTACCAACATAAAAATCACTATGTAGAGGAGTTAAAATATTAGTCAGCAAGTTTTTTGCAACTCTTTCCACATTTTTTTTTTCCAGGTTAATTCATTTAAATCAACCGATGTTTCTGGAGAGTCGATATCCGGTCCCCAAAAGTCCAATATCGGCCCCCTGAGGTCCGGTCCCCTTTAAAGCGGGGCCTGAATCAGGCGCCCTCTTTATCGGTCTTTGAAGGTCCGGCATCGGTTTATGCTACTGCTAAAGGCTCCCTTCCCCTCTTTTTTCCACTCTTTTTAAATCGTATTAGTTATAAATTAGAGGATTTCAAGGTATTTTAAAATAGTAAGGCACAATTTATTGTTGGAAATAATAAGCAATATTTCTTGAAAGAATTTGCTTTGATAGCTGATGGGTCACTGATACCAATGCTGTTTATATTTAAAGAACCTTATTCATTCGAAGAGTTAAATACTGATGTTAAACAGCAAAATGAATTCAATAAAACACAAATAAATGGCCTTGACTGGGATGATGGCTTTATAGAATATTCAGCAATTAAAAATACCTTAAAGGAACATTTAAATTCATTCGACGTCGTTTACGTAAAGAGGTACAAGAAAAAGGAATTTTTAGATAAATTTGTTTCGAGTTCAGTACAAGTTATCAACTTAGATAATGACATTCCATCTCTTCAGAAACTAAAGAATTTCACAACCATTTGCCCTCACCATAACATTACTGAAAATTTAAAAAGATGTGCTGTAAAAAATTGTATGAATTTATATATGTATTTAATAAAAGAAAATAATTGGTTTTAAAAAATATTTGTTTTATTTATTGTTGACCAAGATAATTTTTCTGACAAAAACATTGGTATTTAAAATAATCTGGAATAATTACACTGAGCTATGTGTAAATTCATTGGAATGTAGAAATCTTCTTGTTCCAATCTTAGTTTATTCTTTTCAATACATCTCTCAAAATATTTGAATACATATTCTCTTATATTAAGTTCAGCTCCGTTGTTATATGACATCACTGCTTGTATAAAGTCTAGCATAAGACAAAAACGAGTGTACTCATCTAACTGCAATACAAGTTTTTTAGTGCGCTCATCATGATTAAATGTTAGCGAAAATCCTTTTGCATTTAACTTTGCTTGACTATTTTTAAAGTCGCGATAAAATGTATACCACTCCAAATAATTCATTTAGCTTATGACTTTGTTTTGTCGTTGGAAAATTATTAATGCAGCCAAATTCTCAATATTAAATCCAATTTGAATTTTTATTGTTTGTTTTTTATACAAAAAATAAATATAGCTTAATAAAAGTTTCTGCGGTGGCTCACCTTTTTCTGTTTTAAATACTTCTGAATTTGTAGATTGCTCCATTGTTTTGTTTTGGTTTAACTGATGAATTCTATTTTAGAATTTTGTATTTATAGTTTTTCTTCTACATTTTTTAAAAATTTTTCGAAATATTCTTTGTATTTTTTTATCGTTTTTAAGTGGGGATGATGCGTCGAATAAATTAAGAAAATATTTTATGCTTTTACGGGAACTTCGCATTCATAGATATACACAACAATAATGTCCACAAACAGATGTTAAATTACTTTGTAAACGCTTATTGTTGAAAACAAAACATGTTGATTGATTTTGTAGAAATTTTATAATCTCATTGTGAAACGGGGGATTTCCAAATGAATCAAAATATTCTGCACACCCTTGAACTGGAACAAATATTGCTAACCAATGTGTTCCCTTTTCATTAGAATTATCGGTATTTACCACCAAAATACTAGGTTTTAAAACTTGTTTTAGTAATTTATCAAGAGCATAAACGCCTCTAAATATTTTATGTGTTAACTTATTACATTTCAGAATCTTTGAAATCTGAAGTGTATTCATTATCTTGCAATCGTGAGATATCAATTAGTCGAGTATTTCCTCGTATAAATGCTATCAAAAATTCTGCTTTAAGTTTTCCATTTGTTAAGACTATATCGAATTTTTCAAGCAAATTTATTAAGTTATTAGTTATTTTTTCGTTATCGATATGTCCAAAAGAGTAATTCTCAATATCCGTTTTTTTCAAATCTCTGACAGGAAATTTATACTTTAATTCTTTTACAATAGTTTTACATTTTTCTTTTATACCAGCAACAGCAATATTTTTTACAAATATTGTATTGTTATCGTCCGTACAGAACGATAAATCTACTAGAGCACGTGTCATTTTGAAATGAATAGAGATGGTTCACTAAACTTCCTTTTATATGTTCACGTAGACGTTACGATTTTTATCAATTTGGTTATTAGCATCGAATTCTGCAAATACAACACAAGTTAATGTTGAAGTTAATGGAGAGCTGAGTCTTGCTTCAATCTTTACTACTCCCTGGTTTAATAAACTCTGACATGTGTCTGTTTAAAAAAAGATTTATTATTCTAACAAAGGAATTTGAATGGAAATAAATTCCGTCGTCGTGCCAAAAAGTCATGTTCTAACAAAAAAATTTAGGAGCGTTTAAATTTCCTCATAAATTTAGTTCCTTGTTAAATAATTACATTTTTTAACATTACAATTAGACGTTACGATTTTTATCAATTTCGATATTAGCATCGAATTCTGCAAATACAACACAAGTTAATGTTGAAGTTAATGGAGAGCTGAGTCTTGCTTCAATCTTTACTACTCCCTGGTTTAATAAACTCTGACATGTGCCTGTTCCCGAGCCGTCTGGTGATAAATCAAAAGCCAGTATTGTATAACCTTTTGAAAATAATTCTTTTGAAATTTAATGTCCTCTATCAGAATGATGTATACCTGTTCCGCTAAATAATGTTAAATATGCTCGAGAATTACAAGAATTATTCGATGTAAAACTTGTTTCAATTGAAGAGTTTGGTGTAGGCACTCCATTCACATATAATTGAAATTGTGTGAGATTTTGATGGTCGAAATGGTATGGATTTTTTGATCTCTTACCATTGAAATTTTCATTATTAACCATACAAAATACTAGAGCTTTTGGTATTTGCCCTATAAATATATTATCCAATGATATGTTAGATGTGTTAGCTGGAATTGTAAATGTTTTGATTTCACTTCTGGTATAAAAATATTTCGCGTTAGCCTTTTCCAATACAGTATTATGTGCTATCAATATGCTAGGATTAATTGTTAAATGTTTCATGTATAACGTAGCTTCGAGAATTTTTAAATAGCTTTCATCGGCATCGTTAAACAAAATAAAAAAATCCTGATTTTCTAGGGCTAAAGCAATTCGAATGTCAACATTATTTAAAAGTAATTTAGGAGTATTGAAGAAATCTACATGTAATTTTCCCATTAATTCTACTACAGTGGAATTGTTGTATGATTTTTGTTTTGATTTAGAACCAGAATTATTAAAATCATTTACATTTGGTTTATCCAATTCCCAACCAGATGCTTCCAGATGTGTTTGACTGGAATCTGTACCATAATTTAGTAAAGTAGTTAAGTATACTTTAAATGGTATAATGAGTCTGACGGAGTGATGTTTTTTCCATTTAGAGTTACATTACATTGTTTAATTAAAGAGTGTAATAAATTATTTACAACACTAGGTTGCGGAGCTGGCTTTGCTTCAGTTCCGGTTCCTGCTTTATCATTTGCACTCCAAACTGATCCATCTTTTTTTAATATTTGAACTTTAAATTTTATATAGGTGGAGGATAAATCTCGATATGTATCTCCATTTCCAAGTGAAACAAATTCAATAGTTGACGGTGATGCCTCTAAAGAAGCTAAAGGATTGTATGCTACCTCTTCTGAACGCAAAATACTTGTTGAACGGGTAATGACGCAAAAAGATCAAGTTCAGATTTCATACATTCCATTTTTAATTTAATATGTCGGATGTTTTACTTTGATTTTTTCGCCGTTTCGACTTCAAATGTGTCTTTTTAGAAACTGTTCGTTTTTTATTAGCTCTTTGTCTTTTTATAGTTCTTTGTCTTCCACCATACATCGAATGCAGTTGGTTAACTATTGATTTCCGTAAATTTTTTATACCGCCTTTGCTTTGATCAATTAAAGCTTCTTTTATGTTTGCACCAGATGCTATATCATTAAAAATATTTTTACTTGTGTTTACAGCCTCTTTTTTAAATAAGTCCCAACCTGATGTAAAAACTGGCTTTAAGTAACGAATTAAACTTTCGAATATATTTCCAAAACCACGACCTCTTTGTATAGCTGGATAAAATTGTAATAAAGGCCCAATATCGTTGACTCCTCCACCTACTTGAGAGGAATAATATCTCACGTAAGCTCTTTCCATGTTTGATAGGATACCATATTTGAGTAGTAGTATTTATATTGTTTTTGGGGAATCAGTGCTTTTTAAAGTGTAATACAATTTTTGTTGGATAGTAACTGGAAACAAAATTTATTTCATTACCGTATTGGTTACAAATTTTAATTGTAATTGTTTCAAAACAATTTTTTTCTACGGGTATGTAATGAACATTTTCAAATTCAATATTTGTAGGTATTCTACAATTTTCTATGTTGATAGCTCTCAACGCCCGCACTTTGCTACTTCCAAAAACAGATGATTGAATGATATCTGAATAAATCAGCACCATTCCATTCAATTCATCTTTATTATTAGCAACAGCTAATTTGAAGAGTTCAGGTAATTTTGTTTTGAAATTTTTTATATCTTTTTTCTGTTGAAATAATTCAGTTAGTAATGTTTTTACATTATAACTTTGATTAACTTTTATATAGAAACTGTCTTCATCAAAAGTCTGCAGTATTCGAATTAAATCCCCTCGGTTAGATTCTGGCACTTTTTTAAATATTACATCATCATAATTTTTAGGAGTAGAGATATATGTCAAAACTTCATTAAAAAATTCTTTGAAAACTTGATTTCGAGTAAACCTGGGATTAGGAGTTATATTTTTAATAAGCGTTGGCAAAAAATTAAACTTCCAATCATCCGAATGTAATTCCGAATCGTTATATGAATAATATGTGTAGCCTATAGATTTGGTTACTTTAATTTTTTCGAGAGGTTTTTCAATATTTGTTACAATATAAACATTATACTGTCCAATATTAATAAAAGCACATTTCTTTTTGTTAAATTCTTCTGTTTGTAGGAAATCGTTCAGATATATTTCTGAAAGACCAACTTTCCAATTTCCATTTCTTAAATCAAAGGGAATAGGTAATTTATTTTCGAATGAAAGTAAAGTGCTGTCTGGAAACAGTGTTAAATTATCATTACTAAACAATGTTACATAGAAGTCATCTTGACTATCCATCTTTGTTAACTTCTACTAAAACATAAAATGTTGAACTATTTATATGTTGTCCATTCCGGTGTTGATGAAGTTCTTAGTTTTGGACTTCTTAGTAAAGGTTTTAGTTTTCGTTTTTTTGTTTCAGGAAACTGTGAAAGTATAGTTGAGGAAATTGAACTACCGGCTGATCTTAGTGTCTTCTTTTTTTCAGGAGATGGTACAGCAACGGTAATTACATCACCGCTTGGTGTTTCAAACATTCGACAATCAGAACTTAGAGATGGTCTTTCGACTAATTTTTCATCTTTCAACATTTCAGTTTGAGCTAATTTTTTAAATGAATTTTCATCATCCAAATCATAATGTGTTAAATCGATATCCATACTTGAATTTTCTTTTTTAGGATCATATTCAAACACATCATCAGTAGCTAATGGTAAAAAATCGGTCTGTGATGATGTTGATTTGTATTTAGGTAATTCAGTTTCTGTATATGCATTTAGTTTAGAAAAAAATTTTGTTTGAGTGCCTATATCAAATGTAAGATTATTAGCCTTTTCTGGTAATTTTTTTGCGTGTCTTTTGTTAATTCCATATTTGAGGAGATTTTGCCGATAAACTTTTTTCATTTTTTGATCTAATAAATCCAAGTTTTTATCATCTTGAAATAATTTACTAAATTTTGAAAATATTTCTGGTGACATAACAATCATTCGCTGCATTATGTCTTACTGAGCAATTTTCCTATTAAAGTTGGTAAAAATCCACCATGTTGAACTAATATTTTTCGTTTGGCTTTTATACTTTTCTTTGCACAGGCTAGGAATCTTAATTTTTTTTTATGTTTTTAGCACATTTTCAAAAAATTTTGTAAAAATGTGCCTATATAGCTTCACTCTGTCCGTCCGTCCGTATGCTTACAAAAACTTTTACACCGTTTGAAATAGAGAAAAGAAATTTTAACCATGGGTAGTTTTTGGACAAAAAATAATTTCGTAGAAGAATTTTTTTCTGTAGCCCCACCTGTTACGGGGCTACAGCCCCGCAAAGTTAGAAAAAGCCCTATATTTAAAGTGTTATAACAAGAGTTCTGTTACATATATTTTCAATCTGAAAACGGAAAATGATAGCTGGTTTCATAAACTTTATAAATTTTTACAAGGCAAATGTTTAGGGTTGCCATACGGTACAAAAATTTAACATTATATAAAACTCAGTTTTCGCAAAATTTTTGGCCAGACATATCTTCTGAACGGTTCAAGCTAGGGTCTTGAAATTTTGGGACAAGTTAGATACCTAGAAACTAGTAGGAGTCGGTTAACAAAATTTTTTTGTCAAGCCCCCTATTTAGGAGCTATAAGGGTTCGAAAATTGAAATTTTGCTATTTTTAAACACCTGTAACTTGAATACCTGTTCAAATTTTTTTTTAGTGATAGACAAAATTCAAAGCTCTATAATTATATTTCAACATGTGTTAAAGGTTTTTCTTAAATTTAAAAGAGGTTCCTTAAATTGAAGAAAGTGTCTCTCAGTTTTACCCATTTTTGCTTAGATAATAAAATTCTAAGTAAAATTCCAAATTTTTGTGTAATTCACAATTTAATTCCTAGAACCTAAAAAATTAGAGAAATTTGGCAACCTTCCCCATTGAAGGGCTATAACAACTTTTAGATAAGTTAGTAGTAACTATTTCCAAGTAAATATTTCCAAAGTTAAACTCAGTATGTAATACAATATAATTTTGAAAATGTGCTTTTTTAAAAACCCTTGGTTTTTTTTCATTACTTGTTTTAATTTAGCTTTTTGTGCTGGTGAAATTTTATTATTACCATTAAATATATTGATTTCAATTTCAGCAATAGTTTTTATAATATCATCATCACAAAATTTAAGAATATTTTCACGAAATTTCTTCTTCTTACACTTTCCTAGTACATGTAATATATGTTGGTTTTTCTTCAATCGTTTCATACTTTTGACAGTTGTTCAAATCACTCGTATTACAGAAGCATATGCAATATTCTTTTGAAAAAATATTAGTTCTAATACGAAACAAATCGTTAACGTCTTGTGTTAAGTCCAACACAATATAACCATGTGGACTTGAGGTTGATTCATTATATACCCCCAGGAACCCTTTTATATTTTCCGGATATAGTTGTCTAGCAAGAGGAATAATCTGTGATTTGTCTCGAGGGTTTTTAAAAAGCACTAAATATTTACAATTTAATGAAATATCTCTTGAATATTTCCCCTGATGAAAAACGTTTTGCGTTAACAATACAATAGATAAATTACGATGGTGTGAACCATTAGTAAATAATTCGCATACCTGTTTATTTGCAGAATCTAACATTAAATCATCTAAAACAATTAATGTAGGTTTATTTTCATTCTCACTAAACTTTTCCGGAATACTGGTAAAAAATTCTATATCAGAAAAATCTATATTTTTCGGAATAGCTGAAATTTCTGGGTTACACCATTTTATTGTTTCGATTCTTGGATGTATCAATCTGTTAATATTTATAATTAAGTTGCATATAAATGTTGTTTTTCCACAACCAGATGGTCTTGCCACCATCATTGTAAATGGATGATTAAAATATATCATTATTGGTTCGCGTTTTAAAAGTAATTGAAAGATAATTGGATTTGTTTTTCAAATATATAAAAACGTGTATTAAACTTATTCTCATTTTGAAAGATGGAGGTGAAGGAGGTGGAAGAGTTTTTAAAATTATATTCCGCTGTCTTATTAAATGAGCATAAGCAACGTATTTTTCACATGTATAAATACATTCAAGAATTTTCAACAACAGAAAAATTTACGTCAATATACGGAACTCATTTGGCTCTTTGTCCTTGGGCTTACGATAACTCGTCATCTGGACCGGATACATGTAACTGTTGCTTTATATAAAATTATAAAATAGAATTGAAAAATCTGATTAAATGGTACAAACATAATGTCAAGGGCACAAATAGTATCGGAAATACATAGACCAGCCAGACGAAACTTCCGTCGAAGAAAATTTATTCAAAAAGGTTTAAACGATACATGGCAAATCGATTTAGTAGAAATGATTCCATATGCAAAGTATAACAAAGGAAATAAATATTTATTAACTGTAATAGATATCTTTTCGAAATATGCTTATGCTGAACTAATTAAAACTAAAAATGCTAATAACGTTTTACTGGGCATACAAAAGATTTTTAAACGTGCTGGAACACTCCCAAAAAATATTCAATCTGATCAAGGTAAAGAGTTTTTTAACAAAGAATTTAGAAAACTTATGGAAATAAAAAAAATTAATCATTATCATACATATTCTGAACTGAAAGCATCCATAGTAGAACGTTTCAACCGTACTTTAAAAAATGCAATGTGGAAGCAGTTTAGTTTTCAGGATAATTATAAATGGATATCTATTTTACCCTCACTTATTGAGAAATACAACTCAACATATCATCGTACAATTAAGCTTCAACCTAAAAAAGTTACAAAAGCAAACGAGAAATATATTTTGAAGAATATTTACATGCAGCCGAAATTTCATCAGAAAGCTAAATACAAAGTTGGAGATTATGTACGTATAAGTAAATACAAAGGAAACTTTGCAAAAGGTTATCAACCAAATTGGTCAACAGAAATATTTACAATTAAAGAAGTAAAACGCACATACCCAATTACTTACAATTTACTTGATTATACAAAAACACCAATTTCAGGTTCTGTTTACGAGCCTGAACTTACTCGAGTCAAAAATCCTGACACTTTTCTTGTTGAAAAAATATTGAAAAGAAAAGGAAATCAGGTTTTTGTTAAATGGTTAGGTTTTGATAAATATCACAATTCTTGGGTAAATAAAAACGATATTATATGAAACTAATTTGCTTTTTTATTTTTAATTTTTTTTTTTCACATTTATAGTCATAACTCACTTCAAATTTGCAATGTAAAAATAGCAATAGTTGACGTTTATTTATTCGCAAAATACAAAGTAGTTAATATAATAAATCAATTAACATTAACATAAATTCATATCAAACACCTGTATTTTTTCTTTAAAAATTTTTTCTGCAACACAATAAATCTATTTGATTTTATAATGTTCTAATTTGTATCTACAATAACAGAAAATTTAATTTACATTATACAAAGTAGCAGAAAATTTAATAATAACTGACTTTTTTATTTGCAAAATACAAAGTAGTTAATATAATAAATCAATTAACATTAACATAAATTTTTATCAAACACCTGGATTTTTTCTTTAAAAATTTTTTCTGCAATAAACATAACAATTAATCAATAAATACATTTTTAAATTACATTAAAACTAAGATACAATATCAAGGTCAATATTTGCATTTTATTTATCTCATAAATAACAACTGCATTCTTGTGTTAATATTACGTTAAAATAATTGATTGACCGTGAAAGCTTTTTATTAAAAAATAAAAAAAATTCTTATTATTTACAATAATCTATGTTACTATATACTATCACAACAAGATCATTGTACTTACTTGTACTATTGACAAAAGCTTTTTCCGGAAACTAATCATGCAACCGGTAGAAATACTACACACCTGTTTAGGTCATTGCACTATCTACTTGTTCCACATTATCTAGTTGACCTTCTATATTATTTACAAACACTTTCCGGAAACTAATTATGCAAACGCCAATCACGACATCTAATTTGCATACCTGTTTTTACACTACAACATTCCT
Source organism: Dolichopus griseipennis (assembly GCA_963082915.1). Taxonomy (NCBI): domain Eukaryota; kingdom Metazoa; phylum Arthropoda; class Insecta; order Diptera; family Dolichopodidae; genus Dolichopus; species Dolichopus griseipennis. The sequence continues at coordinate 493,097 of CAUJBZ010000001.1, read as the reverse complement.
TAAAAAAGCTCTCAACAGCAAAGTAAACGCCAAGTCATTGGCCTAATTTGCAATATTATTTTCCCATGCCCAAGCGCTACCATTACTACTTGCTCGTTTGGCCTAAATTCGATCAAAAAGTTCTAGGTTCCGAACCCATGATCCAATCTCGACCGTACGCAATCCCCGTAGTTTCTTTACTAGTAAGCTACACCCCAAATTTGATGAAGATAGCGTCATTAGTTGTTGAGATATCGTGATTTTTTTTATTAGTTCGTTAGCCCTTGAACTGAAAACAAGTCCCAGAATCCGAACGCCTGGACCGAGTTCGCCCATTTCCAATCCCCACCGTACTTTCAGTCGCAGTAACCTGAAGTTAAAATTTCATCAAGATAGCTCCATTATTTTTTGAGTTATCGTGCCTACGGACGGACGGGCGGACGGACAAGGCTATATCGACTCCGGAGTTCACGCTGATCACAAATATATATACTTTTCCAAATCTAGCTCGCTTCCTTTAGGTGGTTACTAACACCATACAAATGTTAATATACCCTTTACCTATTCTGTATAAATGATAATATTATAATTTAGTTATTTCAACAATTTTTTAATTATGACTAATAGTGAAATCAAAAATATAATCCCAATGCTTTCAGGAAAACCTGTTAACAAGTGCGAAATATAATGTTGGAGCTTCAATATTAACGTTTAATTTTGGAAAAACATACACTGGTGAATAAGTTACTGTTTTATAAAAACATACAAGTTCAATGGGGAAGGTTTCCAAATTTTTTCTTACAAAACTTATGATGGATCTGCCCACCCGTCTTTTGTTTCCACCTTTCCATTTTTTTAGGTTGTAGGAAATCATTTGTGAGCTCCACCAAAATTGGTAGTTTTACCTAGAATTTTATTATCTAAGCAAAAATGGTTAAAACTAAGAGACAAATTCTTCAATTTAAAGAAACTCTATCAAATTTAAGAAAAACCTTTAACGTATGTTGAAATATAATGCTGAAGCTTTAAATTTTGTATATTTGTAAAAAAAAATTTGGATAGGTATTCAAGTTACAGGTGTTTAAAAATAGCAAAATTTCATTTTTCGAGCCCTTATAGCGACTAAACAAGGGACGTGACAAAACAAATTTGTTAACCGACTCCCACTAATTTCTGAAGGTCTAACTTCTCCCATTGAAGTTCAAGACCCTAGATTGATCCGTTTAGAAGATATGTGGGGCCAAAAATTTTGCAAAAATAGAGTTTTGCATAATGGTAAATTGTAGTAGTGTATAGCAACCCTGAACATTTTCCTGTTAAACATTTTTAAAGTTTATAAAACCAGCTATTTTCTGCCGTTTTCAGTTTGAAGATCAACAACAGAAATCTTGTTAGTATAGGGCTTTTTGCAACTTTTGGGGGATTGTAGCTCTGTAACGGGTGTGGCTACAGAAAAAAGTTCTTCTATGAAATTATTTTTTTTACAATACCTACCCGTGGTTAAAATTTCTTTTCTTTATTTCAAACGATGTAAAAGTTTTTATAAACATACGGACAGACAGACGGACTGACGGATAGAGGGGCAGCCGGACAGAGTGAAACTATATAGGTACATATTTACAAATTTTTTTGAAAATGTGCTAAAAACCAATGAATGATAAAAATATTACAAAAGCAGCCAGAAATAATTCTAAAAAACAGAAAAAAAACATTACTTTTGTTAGATTAATTGCTGTACTAAAAATGGAGGTTTAATCTGTTAAAATGCTGAAATAATCTTTCTTAGACCTTGAACTTTTCAAAGTTTCCAGAACTCGAAAAAATGGTACAATTTCGCTAATGCAGTCCCCGTCATACTTTCAATACTAGTTAACCTTTGTACACAATTGAAACGTTCTATCTTAATTTTAAGTTACTATTTTTATTAATTTCGATGATAAGCCTTTAAACCTTGGGAGGTCTAAGAGAGTTACCTGAACCACCACTCCAATTAATCATAAATTAAGGGAACACGTAAGAACTAGTAAAGAATACCTTTGTGCAAAATTTGAAGCTTCTATATTTGTTTGAAGTTATTATCACTATTATTTTCGAAGATATGCTTTAAGGTCTTCGAAAATATGTGGATTGTCCCCGACCCGCTGCACCATTTGGTTTCAGTTTTCGCGCACACTAAGGGAATAGGAAAGGACATCCTGATACAATTGTTGATAATATTAATCTTTTGCCTATTTGACATTTGGACTTCTTATTAAATTATTTTCATATACACTGCATTTATACCCGTGCATATATTTATATGTCTGTCTGTCCCTCGGTCTCATAACTCAAAAACTATAGAATCTACAATTTTGAAATTTTTACAAAATATTTTCCAAACAATTTCTAGATTCCCCATTTTTATACCCTAAACCTATGAAATAGGAAAGGGTATATTAACTTTGGTATGGTGTTTGTAACCACCTAAAGCAAGCGAGCTAGATATGGAAAAGTAAATATATTTGTGATCAGCGTGACCTCCTGAGTCGATATAGCCATGTCCGTCCGTCCGTCCGTAGGCACGATAACTCAAAAACTAATAGAGCTATCTTGATGAAATTTCAACTGTAGGTTACTAGGACTTAAAGTACGACGGGGATTGCTAAATATAAAGCTAAAATGTATAAGGTTGCCATACGGTACTAAAATTTTTAAGCCAAAATTAACTTTTGCAAAGTTTTTGGCCCCATATATCTTCTAAACGGTTCAAGCTAGGGTCTTGAAATTTTGGGAGAAGTTAGGTCCTTCGAAATTAGTAGCAGTCGGTTAACAAAATTTTTTTGTCACGCCCCCCGTTTAGGAGCTATAAGGGCTCGAAAATTGAAATTTTGCTATTTTCAACCACCTGTAACTTTAACACCTGTTCAAATTTTTTTTTTAAAATATACAAAATTTACAGCTGCAGCATTATATATCAATATATATTAAAGGTTTTTCTTAAATTTGAAAGGGTCTCTTTAAATTGAAGAAATTGTTTCTTATCCTTAACCATTTTTTGTTAGATAATAATATTCTAGGTAAAATTCCAAATGAAGTTTAAAATAGATTTCCTAGAACCGAAAAAAATTAAAGAGTGAGGACAGGATAGGGGTGGGCAGATCTATCATAAGTTTGCTAAGCAAAAATTTGGGAACCTTCTCCATTAAAGGACTACTAGGTTTTCAAAATTCTTTTATGTTCTTATAAAACAGTAGCTTATTCACCAGTGTACGTTTTTCCAAAATTAAACGTTAACATTGAAGCTCGAACATTATATTTCGCACTTATTTACAGGTTTTCTTGAATACATTGGGGTTATATTCTAAGTATTTCACTATTAGTCATATAATTAATAAATTAATGAAATAACTAAATTATAATATTATCATTTATTTTTATATATAATAATATTTTCGGACCAAAAAAAATAAAACAAAAAATATTTCTTGATTTAAAAATTTCTAAATTTTAATAATTATCTTTTCTTTATTGATAGTCAAAATGAACTGACTTTACAAAAAGTTTCTTTTTTTTCACTTATTTTTAATTTTCTAAAAATGACACGTTAAACATAAAAAAATTAATATTCGAATACGATTTCTTAAGTACTTATTTTAATTAGTTATTATTACACAATCTTAAAATTATTTATTTGCTGACCTTTACTTATTCTAAATAATACAGTATAACAAGTGCATTTGGTTTTTTGTATGCAAAATGACACTTTAAAAGAAACAACAAAAAATAAATTTATAAAAAGAGAAAAAAAATTTATGAAGCAAATTTATACGGCACGAGTACGATTATGCGTTATCATCGAAATTTCGTATGAAGTTATTGGAATGGAGAAACATGTGTTTTTATAACATTATTGTGGTTTAGTTCAGAGGGGTGATCTATTGATAACGTAACACCTCCGCCCTTAAGATTCGACTCCTGGCGAATCCCACTTGATTGTATTGGAATTTTGGGTAGAGCAAATTTAAACTTTATAAAAAGGAAAATGCAAATAATAATTATTGCTGTAACTGTAATCACGTCCAATGTTAGATTTGTATACCAACTTTTGTGGTGAATGAATTTTAATTCCTCTATGTGCTTTGTGTTATTGATTTGTGTGTAATACAAATCATCCACATGAAATCGATTTGAAATTTTCGCTACAGTTATGTTGCGATTTACATAGGGTGAAATTCGGTGATGATATTCTTCTTCGGAATTTTTTTTTGATCAAAAGCTCCGAGAGAAATTTTACAGTTATAAAATTTTATTAAATTGTTTTCTTTTATTTTTATGTCGGTAATTTGACCACAATTATTATAAAGAGAGGTTTCTTTCAAATTTTTTGTTACCACAATGTTACTTGAAATTGATTTTATCTCCATTGCAAGATTTTGCTTATAATGGCAAATCATTTGATTTGTTTTCATTAAATTTGCAATACATTGATCCTCAATTGGGATCAGGTTTTTTTCTAATATGTTATATTTTTCTACATTTTCAAAAATATTTTGTTTACAATTTATAACTTTACTTAAATTAGTATCTAATTCTAAATTACTATCTTTATTTGGAACTTTAACAATTATGTTCCTATAACAATTTTCTTTGACAAAATTTGGTATTGAAATTACAAATACAATAACAGAATCATTAAACAATACAGAATTTTTTATGTAAGGTAGAGTTTCTACGGTTATATTATAATTTACAATTTCTTCCTTTGTAAGAACATCTTTTGCTAAAATTTCTAATCTACTTGACAATATTATTTCTTTTATGTTTTCAATTTGTTTTACTAAAATTTGTATGTTCTCACTAATTTCATTTTTTATAATAAAAAGGTTAAGTTTAATTTCAATTTCTTTAATATGCTTATCAAAATTATTTATTGTATCACTTATATTTCTTTGTACTAAGTTTACATGTTTAGTAATTGCTTCGACTTGATCTGAAATTTCTTTGTTTATTGATATTTGAGCATTTAAATTTTCTATGGCTTTTTTATTATTGCTTTCTATTATTTTGAAATGTTCTTCTATTTCTTCACGTTCATCATTGTCCATGACTCCAGTGAGAAATCGAAGACCGTTACCAACCAAATTTACTAAACCTCGTTTTGTAACATGGTGAGGAATTATACTACTGAATTCTTCTTTCAAGTGATTGAAATTGTATAGAAGTGTATTTGGAATGTTAGTTTTTTCTTGCAACTGGTTTATGTTAAGTTCTATTTTACTTATACTTTCTTCATACTTCGACAAATCTGTTATATGCAAAATTTTACTATAATTATGAATTATTTTTAGCTCGTGCTCTTGAAACAAAATGTATCCGTTACCGGATTTTAGTTCTGTAATTTCTATAGATGATTTTGAGAGGACTGAATATGGAAATAGCAGGAGAAGTAAAATGATAATTGCTGAAAAAAAAAAAAATGAAAGAAGAGAAATTTGTTAATTTTGAAATTTATACTTTCTTTTAAATTGATTATTATAGCGAGGGAGGATTTCATTGTTAATTTTATGATGGTCTTGACCTGTTTCTATCATTTTCACCTTCTTGTGGTAGGGTTGTAATTTTGTAACCCTATTTAACTTAAGGTAATTGGAAGGCTTACCATTGGTTTTTCCTTTATTACGTTTTCTGATAGATTTTTCTTTGATTTTTGTAATAAATTCTTTGATATAAGGATATTGGTCGAAAGAAATAACACCATTTAAAAAGTCAATGGGTCTTTTGCCAGTTGAGGTGTGAATAGTTTCGTTGTAGACTTTTAAGCTTTTGATAATGGGATCTTCGTCCGTAATTTGACCTTCTTCTTTTTGGATCGTGTTCAAAATTCGTAGGTGTTCATTCAAGGTATTATGGAATCTTTCGATATCCGCATTACTACTATGATTATTGGGAGTAGTAAAATGAACGTCAATTCCTTCTGTCTCTAAATAATTTTTGAAATTCAGGCTGTTAAAGCCCTTCTCTTGGTCGGTTACAACTTTAACAGGTTTACCGAAAGATGCTATATATTGCATAAATCCATTTTTCAAATCCACCCAATTCCTAGATTTTAAGGGAATGATTTGGGCGTGCTTTGAAAACTTGTCAATAATTGTCAAGTATGGATTTCCTTTTGTGTGAAACCATATGTCCATATGGACTACTTGTAATGGTTTTTCAGGGGTTTCTGTAATTTTTAACGGTAGATTAAAAGGACGTCTTTCATACTTTGCGATGTTACAAATATGACAATTATTTATAACATTCTGAATTTCATTTTTTAATTTAGGAAAATAGTAGCTTTTCTTTAAATTTCGATAAACATCATTGATACCTCTATGGTTTGTTTTTATGTGCTGGTCAAGAATAAGTTCCTTTATTTCAAGATGATATAAAATGTCAGTAAGTAAAAATGAGCATTTGTTTAATTTTATTAGTTTATTTTTTGAAAAATATTTTAGGTATGTATTTTGAAAAGAACTGTAAATATTAATATCTTCAATCATAATTCCTATTATTCCTTTACTAGGAATATGATTTTTAAAAACTTCAATAAAAAATTTTTCGTTAGGATTAGGATGTGTGAAAATTTTTCTTGTTCTACGATGGATTTTAAACAATTTCAATTGTTCTTGTGAACCCTTTTCTATTATGATTTGTGTTTTGTAGAAATTAAGTGGTGATTCTGATATAGGAATATATTCGGAATTGTCTTCGTCAGCTGAATGCATTGTAGCATCAGTTGATCGTATTTCGTCAACTTCCATGTTGTTTGAATTATTATCATTCGAATTTAGTCTATTTAAATTTGATTCGTTTAAATGAATCTCAACGCGTGAAAGAGCATCTGCAACATTGTTTTCGCGCCCACTTAAATATTCTATGTCAAAATTAAATTCTTCTAACTTGATTTTCCACCTTTGCAATTTTGAATTAGGTTCTTTCAAGTTATGTAACCATTGCAAGGGTTTGTGATCTGTTCTAATTGTGAATTTACGACCATAAAGGTATGGTGTAAAATACTTCACTGCCCATACTATCCCCAATAATTCTTTTTCTATCGTTGAATATCTGCATTCATGCTCATTAAGCGTTCTTGACGCGTAGCAAATTGGATGATTGTCTTGAGAGAGAACAGCCCCAAGAGCGAAGTTACTTGCATCAGTTGTTAATATAAATTTTTTTTCAAAATCAGGATAAACGAGAATAGGATCGGTGGAAATTAACAATTTTAACGAGTTAAAAGCATTTTTGTATTCTAAGTCAGAAATATTAATGTGTCTATTTTTTTTTAAGCAAGTGGTTAAAGGTTTGGCTATTTTCGCAAAATCTCTAATAAATTTACGATAATAACCGACTAAACCCAAAAATGATTTTATTTGTTTTTGAGTTCTGGGGATTGGGAACTTATTAATAGCTTCAAGTTTGTTTGGGTTGGGTTTGATTCCCTTGGTTGTAACCACATGGCCCAAGAACTCGGTTTCTTGTTTCATGAACTCACTTTTATCTAACTGAATCTTTAAGTTAGCATCTTTCAATTTCTGTAATATTCTTTTCAAATTTTCAAAGTGCTCTTCTTTACTAGTACTGAAAATTATTATGTCGTCTAAATAAACATAGCATATTTTACCTATAAAATCCCTTAAAACAGAATTCATTAGTCTTTGAAACGTTGCAGGAGCATTTTTAAGTCCAAATGGCATCCTGACGAATTCAAAGTGACCGTTATTGGTGTTAAATGCGGTCTTTTTAATGTTATCTTCTGCTATTTCTATTTGGTGATAACCTTTCGCTAAGTCCAGAGTAGTGAAATACATAGCTCTGCCTAGCTTATCTAGGATATCATCCATATTAGGGATAGGATATTTATCGTCAATCGTGACATTGTTCAGTTTTCTGTAATCAATGACAATGCGCCACTTTTGTTTGCCTGACGCATCTTGTTTTTTTGGGACAACCCATATTGGAGCCGAATATGGTGAGTCACTATGTCTAATAATTCCCTGTTTTAACATATCTTTTATTTGATCATTAACTTCTTGGCGATGTATTTCCGGATAAAGGTATGTTCTAGTATAAATTGGAAGCTCATTCACAGTTTTAATTTGATGTTTAATAGCATGAGTAAATGACAGATCATCACCTTCGTGGTAAAAGGCTTTTTCGAACTTTCTTATTAAATTCAAAAGCTCTGATTTTGTAGATGTGTCTAAATGATCACACCTGATTTCATTTTCTCCTAAAAATATTTCGTTTTGAAATACTTCTAGCTCCTTTAACGGAACTGGAATGGAGTATTCCTTTTCTTCATTTTCATTGAAGAAAAGTGGAATTATGCTTCCCGTTTTTAATTTTAGAAATTTTTCTTTATAATTAATTTCGGCTTCAAGAGGACGTAAAATATTATTTCCTATAATGCCATCAAATTTATCATGAAATTTCATTTCTAAGAATTTTATTTTTATATCAGAATTGAATTCTACGAAAGATTCAATCGTTATCAGGGTATCACAAGTGGTGATATCAGTGATAGTTTTTATATTCGCGGATTTTATTTTACTAGCATAGATAGGATTGCAAATGTTTGTATTAATTATACTCATGGAAGCACCCGTGTCTACAACAAATTTTAAGGGTCTTCCTTTTGATTGGATTGTTATATAAGGAATGGACTCTTGGTCGAGGCTGTTAATTGAAAATTTTCAACCGTTTGTACTGTATTCACTCTAGAATTAATCGTTGGAGGAACCACATCCATCGGTTCTGATTGTGAATTTGTTGCATTTCTTCTGGTATTTTGACTATTACTATGACTATTATTAAAATTGTTATAATTAGCACGACTATTGTTATCATTATAATTATTACTATTATGATTATTATTGTTAGTTCGGTTAGTATTTTGGTTATAACTATTATTGCTATTATAATTGCGGTTATAATTATTATTGCGATTAAAATTATTATAGTTAGCACTATTTGATTTATTGTAATTAGCGTTATTTCTATATTGATTTTGATTTATTTTACTATTATTTTTGTTGTTACCATAATTGAACCTACTATTATTGTTAGAGTTATTTTTATTTTTGGAATTGTTCCCAAATGGATTAAAATACGCGTAGTTTCCCTCATGTAGAATATCCATTGCCACTTCAATTGTTTCAGGATTTCTACTAAATAATACGGAACGCATTGGTTCAGGTAACTTATCTTTAAAAATCTCCAATCCGGTTTTAATATTGGCGGCAATACTAAAACTCGAATTGGGTTCTTCTCTAATTTTGTTATTTAGCCTCCTTAAAATATTTTTTATGTTATTATACAGATCTACACTGTTAGAAGTAAATGTTACATCTCTAAGTTCGTTGTAAATTTGGAGGGCACTTTTCTTTTCTCCGAAATTGTTAATTAAAACTTCCCGTATTTCAGACCAAGTTTTCGCATTATTATTTACCTCAATTACTACTCTAGCCTTATTAACTAACTTACTTTTAATTCTACTAAGCAAAATATTTTGACTACTTATATCATATTTAATAACTGAAGGAATTATTAATTCTACTAAATCTAAAAAATTAATTAAATCGTTACCTTTCCCATCGAACTCGGGCAGACGTTCAATGTATTTTAGTGGATCTATTTCCAATGTTAATAACTGTGGTTGATCTGGCATGTTGTTTTTGTAGTTGTTCGTTTGTCTCTCTGGTTCTGAATCCGAATCGGTGCTGAATTTCTTATAGAATTTGTTGCTGGTTGTACGAGCTCTTCTGATGGCACGATTTCTCTCTCTTTGGAACATAAAATTTTTCTTTCGCTTTTAATTTAATTTTATTTTAAAGTTAAAAAAAAATTTTTTATTTTAACTTTTATTAATTTTATTTAAACTTTTTGATTTAACTGTTTGTCTCTTTTTTTTAAAAAAAAAATTCCTTATATTTTTTTTTTTTTTTTTTTTTTTTTAATTTTAATAAGAAAATTTATTTTTTTAATATTAATTTTAATTATAAGTTTTATATTATTTTCTTAATATTAATTTTGATTATTTTAAGTTTTATTATAGGTAGTTATAAATATTAGAAGAAAGTTTTTATTTCTTTTCTTTATTTTTAAGTTTTAATTACTTATAAATTAAAGTTTAATTAATTATTCAATAATGTTGAATTTTCAAAATTTTAAATTAAAATTTCTTATGTTCACAGTTTTCTTTTATTGTTTTCAAAATTCCTGAAATTGGAATTTCTTATGAGTTCACTTTTTTTTGAAATTTTAATTACTAAAAAAATTAGGCACTTAATCAATTTATTTTCACTAAATAGAAAGAAATATTAATTTTTTTTTCTTTGTCCTTTATCACTGGATCCTGTTATTTTTTAGGATCCTACCGACTGCGCCAATAATATTTTCGGACCAAAAAAAATAAAACAAAAAATATTTCTTGATTTAAAAATTTCTAAATTTTAATAATTATCTTTTCTTTATTGATAGTCAAAATGAACTGACTTTACAAAAAGTTTCTTTTTTTTCACTTATTTTTAATTTTCTAAAATGACACGTTAAACATAAAAAAATTAATATTCGAATACGATTTCTTAAGTACTTATTTTAATTAGTTATTATTACACAATCTTAAAATTATTTATTTGCTGACCTTTACTTATTCTAAATAATACAGTATAACAAGTGCATTTGGTTTTTTGTATGCAAAATGACACTTTAAAAGAAACAACAAAAAATAAATTTATAAAAAGAGAAAAAAAATTTATGAAGCAAATTTATACGGCACGAGTATGATTATGCGTTATCATCGAAATTTCGTATGAGGTTATTGGAATGGAGAAACATGTGTTTTTATAACATTATTGTGGTTTAGTTCAGAGGGGTGATCTATTGATAACGTAACAATATATTTTTATAAAAATAAATGATAAAATACTCAATAAGAAACCGTATATAATTTTAAAAATGTGCTTTTTAAAAACCCTTGGTTTTTTTCACTCACTTGTTTATATTTGCCATGCAAAAACTTTATAGGTTGATCCATCCTAATTTTATCTAGAGCAATTAATTATTATAACTTATTGCTTAATTACAAAGAATTATATCTGGGTTAAAAGAATGTATTATAATATTATTGACTGAGTTCAATTTAATTTAAAGATCATTGACCAAAAGTATGAATTATAAAAATATGTGAATCATTATCGGTCACTACATTAACATTCACAACAAACTAAATAAAAAACAAGTAAAGCAACAGTCAGTCGGTGCAACCAACTTAGAAATATCCTACATCTATTTGGTTGAAATTTAGTGAGATATCCATAAGTCATTTTAAAACCATAAAAGCGTTTATTAGTTTGATCCTAAGACATAGCTAACAAACTTTTTTTTAGTTCTAAAAAACATTTCTGATTACTTAATCTATTTAAAAATATTAAAAAACCAAAAAAAATAATAAATAAAAATATATTTATTTCAATTCAATTACGAAAGTGAAAACATTTGAGTAAATAAATTTTGTGATAAAAAGCTAATCAAAGCATAATATATTTAATAATTAAAATTTTTCAAAATTGCAATTATTTTAAATTGTTAGTTTATGTACCTAGTAGAAAAGCTTATAAACGCAAAATATGGAATAAATGTATTTCTAAAATACAATTACCAATTTAGAACTTTTCATATAATTTATTTAAATATTTAATCGTTTATTAAAAATCGTGTATCAAATTTTAAGTTTCTATCTTCATGAAAGATAAGCTTTTAAATTTTGGGATTTCTTAGGAGGCACCTGAACCACTACTGCAATTAAGTTTAAATTTCGGGGACACATAGGAAATAGGAAATATATACTTTCACTTCGCAAATATACTAGTTTTGTCTCAATTCGATCAAAAGCTTCTAGAATCCGAACTCATTGTCCGAAATCGACCGGACCAATTCCCATATTACTTTCAGTACTAGTAACCTAGAGTTTAAATTTAATCAAAATAGCGGCATAATTTTTTTAGTTATGCTGTTATTAAGATATAAGTTTGTTAGCCCTTGAACTTATCAAAGGTTCCAGAACCCGAAACCCTGGTACGATTTTGCCAATATCCTCGCCGTAGGCAATCGCCGCCGTAGACTCATTACCAATATCCTTCAGCACAAATTTCATGAAGATAGCGTCATTAGTTGTTGAATTATCGTGATTTTTTATATATCTTCGTTAGTCTTTAGACCGATTAAAAGGCCTAGGATCCGAACACATGGTAGGATTTCGAACATATGCAGTCCGCGTAGGCATAACTCTGGGATACCCGTATGACCGTAATATAAACATTATATCATTCGGTTTATTACCTTTGGCAAAATTTCAAAGATTTAAAAAATTTAAAAAAAAATTTAAATAAAATTTAAGAAATCCAGCTCGGAGGTATAGAGTAATATTCATATAATGGAAGAAGTTGTATGGCAGCTACTCGAAGCCAGTGTAAACAAAGCAATATATCCATCATTCTCCTTCCCATGGATAGATGTTAATGTCCGGAAAAACTCTCACTACTCTCAGGATACCTTCTTACAACACCGTAATTTAATTAATAAACTTTGATGGTACATACTTATTCAATTACATTAATAATATTTTTTTTTTTAATTTAATTCTTTGTATTGCTACAATTGCAAATGTTGCTTTATTTGTAATTAGATGTAATTGTATATATGTTTTATTTTGATTGAGTTTTTGGTTGTACCTACTACAATAAGAGCGCATATATTTTCTATATAGATTCTATATAGTGCAAATTAAAAACTGTTGGAAGTAGTTATAAACCTATTTCTCGCTCAAGGTAAGACTTTTTTTCCTATATTTTATTTTTTTTTAAACAGGTGTTGTCAATTTATGTTGAATAAATCGTATATAATTAAACGTTTTGTTTCTAATTTTCAATTTCTAACTTTAATATTTCTCTTAGATTTTTAATTTTTTTTTTTTTTTTTGATTCTTTATTCCTTCTAATTTTATAACAAAATTATCAACTTTAACGTTAATTTTTGTAATATTCGGTTTACAAATTAACTTCCATGTCGGTGAGAGTCATCTAAATTCAATTAAACCAGCAATTCTAGCTCTATTTGAAACTCAAATTAGTGGTTACAATATTAATTTGGATATTAACGCCTACTCACTTATTTCACACTTCGTTTCTAAATGAGGTATCAAAAATAAATCTTCCAGCCCAACTTTCAATTACGTTTGGGTCAAAATCCATGTTGAAAAGCATGTTGTACATTTATGTTTTCTTTACAGATCACCCAACTCAAGTGACCATGAAACTGCTATGAAAATTGAAAATCTTTCAAACCAGATCAATGAAATTCTCGATTGTTATCCTGAAACTGATTCTAATGTTCATAACAAAGACTGGCTTCAATTTTCCAGCAGCTCTTCTCCGAGTCAAAACTCGATTGGGAAACAAGTTGAATTATTTTCCACTTTATTCCACCTTTCTCAACTTGTCAAAATCCCACTAGAATCCCTGACCGTGATGATCAAGAAGGACACCTCTCGGATCTGTTTCTAACCACACACCCTGAAAAGTATGTGGCTTCAGTTGGTTGCCCTCTGTGGGGCTCTGATCGCTGTTTGGTCAACACAAGTTTCCGGACAAGCTCGGTGTCCAACCAAAGCCTCCTCTCCCAAAAAATTAGTATGGCGCTATAACCATGCTAACTGGGAAGGTCTAAACAATTTTTACAAAATCTTTAATTGGTCACTGTATTTCCGTGGTAGAAATGTCGACTTTGCGGCAAATCCGATTAGTGAAACTATTCAACTTGGAATGAGATTATTTATACCTCACTTAATAAAATCTATTAAACGGAAACCCAAAACTTGGTTTAATCGTATTTGCAAGGAAGCCATTCTTGAAAAGACGAAGCCTTCAAAAAATACCGGGACAATGGTTTGAAGGCTCACAGGGTCAACTATATAAAGGTTCGGAAGAGATGCAAGAGAGTTATCAACAAGCAAAAATTCTTGTTCAATATAGAATCCTTTTGGACTTTTGCAAAGAACTCAAAAGAAAACAATAGTGGGTCTTCTTTTCTTCCACTTGTTGATATAAACAACCACATTGTGTCAGATTCGAAAGAAAAAGCAAATTTGTTTGACAAACGGTCCGCTTCTAACTCGTCAATGACACAATCCACTCAAAGACCCCCATCTGTTCCAGAAGTTGGCTCCTCGTTTGGTAGAATATACTTTAGGACGCAAGCAGTGATGAAAATCTTGAAAAATCTTTATACCAAAAAATCAGCTGGTCCCGACGGTATTACAACCACCGTCCTTAAAAACACATATTCGTCTATTTCAAAACCTCTGCGCAACTTTTTCCATATTTCCTTTACTTCGGTTATTCATCCTACCCAATGGAAGGTTGTACATGTTTTTCCAATTCCTAAAAAAGGTGATAAAAGTGATCTCTCTAATTACCGAACTTTTGCTATTACCTTTAACTGGTGATCTTCTGGCCTACTTGTGCGAAAAGCTTAATATTAGTCTTCATCATTCTGGCAAGTTTGATATTGTAGTTCTGAATATTTCTAAAGCTTTCGATCTAGTTTGGCATGATGCTTTATTGGCTAAATGCAGGGTTTTAAGTTTAACATCTGTAAAACTTATATCAGGCCAAAAATGGAGTATAGTGGACACATTTGGGCTGGTGCTCCCATTACGACGCTGGGATATAGAGCTTTTCGTCTTATAAATGATCCCAGTGTTACCTCAACGCTCACTCCACTAAGCCATCGTCGTACTGTTGGGTCACTGACTTTGTTTTATAGATATCTTGTAGAGACTAACACCTGTTCTAAAGAAATCAAACAACTTGGGAACTCTTTCAATCAAAAACAATGAATTATTATTGTTCAATATATACGATCTAAAATGTATGCTACTCGCGTTGAGGGTGTTGATGCTAAAAAGTCTAAGGGAGTAAAAAAAAATGTAGTAAAAAATAGGTTAACATTTGATGACTATATTGATTGCTTGAATAATAATTATGAAAAATTAATATTGCAAAATTTAATACAACCTCGAAAGCATATGGTGAGCATCATCACTCAACCAAAAATCGCTTTAAGCCCTCATGATGATAAACGGAAATTAGTAGAAATCAGTTATGAAACATTTCCGTGGGGTCATATGGACATCATGGATTTAGAATAAAATAAATTAAATTTATAAATAAAAAATTGTTTCCTAATCCCATTTAATTTAAAATAAATTAAATTTATATAAAAAAATTTAATTGTTTAATAATATTCCATCAAAAAAATTTAATATAAACAATTCAAAATTAAAATTAAATAGTAAATTCATATAATATTCAAAAAATCAAAAATAGTTCGTACTGTAAACTGTTCAGATTAGACAATGTTATTGCACTGTTGCTGTAATTAAAAAATAAAAAAAGAAAATAACAAAACAATCAAAAGGTTACTAATTATAAAAAATTATATACTATATTGTTATTTAATTTTTATATGTAGTAAGTAGTATTGCGAACAGAACTAGCTGAACCTAACAGGAACTGAACTGAATAACTGAAGTACCAACGGGTGCAGTTAGGTATTGGTTGGTTTCAATCACCTCCACCTTCCTCCACCATCATCATTAATACAGCCACTTCAATAACTAGTACAATAAATATGTATCGGTGCACAGAGTGTGGAAAATTCTTTTCTCGTAAAGATACCCTAATAAGGCATTTTAGGAACAAACATAGAGTGTTGAAGCAGATAAATGATTTAAAGAAGTTAATAAGGTTGGAAAATTCATATTACAATGTACTGAGTGTGGAAAACTCTTTAGTCGTAAGGATAACCTATTATTAAGGATAACTTAGTATTGAAACAGTTAAAGCCGGATATTTTAAGGAATGTAATTGAGGCTAGAAAAGTGTTACGCAAAAAATATGCTGCACCCAAAGCTAAAAGCTATTTTGACCAACAAGCTTTGGAACAAGAATTTAAGCCAGTCTCTAACGCTATTAAGGAACTAGCGAATGCTGTAAAATCTCTAAAGCTCGAATTTCAAAATTCAAAAATTTACCCAATACCTTTTCATTTAGTAAAAGCTTTGATGATTCTGATGCTAATAAAACTTTAATATGATTTTCATTGCATAAGGTGTACGGACTTTATATTGATTTTAATACAAAAAAAGAAAAATTGGGCTCTTTATCATTTAGTATTGATAAAGATTATAATGATATTATAATTGACAACGAAATTTTTAAAGGAACAGAAGGATTACATAACCTAATATTTGAAAATAAACAATCGGCTATAGTGGATGTCATTGTATTTGGAATAGGTATAGCTTGAACAAAACACTTTAAGCCATCTAGAAGTTTGGCAAAGGAACCACATATCCAGTGAAAATCTTTCATTTTAATTTTTAAATATGTTTTATTCTTTTGAAAAGTATCACAAGAGGCGATATAGTCTTTTATATCTTTGAACAATTCCTTCCATTTATATCTGGTTTTCTTTCAGTGAATGGTTCTAGCTATTCCTTGATGACCCCGAAAAGGTGCGTCATGGTATTCATAAAGGATTTTTATTCCGGTGCAACTTAATACACAATTAGATGTTTGTTAATTAGGTTTTGTGGTGCATTTTCACTTTGTACACTATCGGGTGGTACATCATTATTTAAATTAGCTTTACTTCTTGTTAACTTTTACTTCAACAGTTTCAAGTCGAGAGAGAGCGTCTGCATTTGTGTTTTACCATAAAGGTGCATTCTTCTAGTTTTTTCTTTATTAATCTATCTTAAAACGAACTTATTCATTCTTAAAAGACCTTAGATTTAGCTGTTTGGTCTAATAATTTAATTTAATAAAATATACAGTTCTCAACAAAAAATATAATTCAAAAAAAAAAAATAAAAATATAATAATAAATAAAAGTTATTAATACAATATTATTAATTATCATAACAATTATGACAATAATATTTTATAAGAATTTATTTATTAATTTATTTATCTATTTATTAACATTGGATTGCATTTCAGTTTTGCTTTTAAAAACGCTAATATAAGCAATATTTTTAATTTCTGCGGTAATTCGTTATAAACATTAAGACAGTTGTATAGACAATTACTTTTTTGGTTTTCTGTTCTGAAAAACTTAAATAATAGTTTGATTTATTCCTCGTATTATGGTTATGTATATCAACCATTGTATTCAGAATAAAGTTATGCTTTATTAAGTTATTTATAATTTTGAATGCAACCATATATAATTCATATTTACAAATATTAGCTGGACTAATACACCGTTCCCCGTATAATAAATATGTTGGAAATCTTCTTGGGTATTTATTTATAATTTTGATTTATTTTTTATTAAGAATATCGATTCTATATAAATTGTTTTGGGATGTTCTACTCCAAATTGGATTTAAATAATTAATATGTGAAAGAATATAGGAACAATATATAGAATAGAATGAAGCATATTTGCATTTAAAAAGTAACGAAGTTTGCGTAAAATAAATATATATGGAGCTATTTTTTTAAAACGTGATCAGCATGATCATACCATTTAAGTTTATTATCTAAGACTAAACCTAAATAATTGAATGACTTCACTATTTCTATCTGGCTACCTTTGTATGAATAATTTGTATTAGTAAAATTTCTATTTCCAAATAACATTATTTTAGTTTTTTCTACATTTAGAAGTAAACGATGCTTTTCAAGCCATTCTCAATTATTTTAAGGTCACTTCCGATAAAGGTTTTTAGATCCTGCTCGTTTATTGTAGCATATTTTATCACCGCATCATCAGCGTATAGCACAACCATCCCCTTTAGTTTTAATTCTGTCAAATCGTTCATATAAATTTTGAATAAATCTGGCCCTAAAATAGAACCCTTTGGAACCTTTTACTAATTTCTTTTGGACTACTTAACACATTTTTTATACGAACACTTTGTTTTCTATTTGTCAGGTATGATTGAAAAGAAGCAACTGATTTGCATTGAAGTTTAGTTTTGACATTTTGCATAATAAGATGTCATGATTAACACAATCAAACACTTTTTGTAGATCCAAAAAGACAAATACAACAAATTTCCTACTATCAATATTTTTACAAATAAAATGCGACAAGCCGAGGCAGGCTGATGTTGTGTTAGATGGTTTTTCAAATCCGTATTGTTTCTTACATAAAATTTTATTTTTATCCTTGAAAAAATTTAACCGAGTTTTTAAAACTATTCCGAAAATTTTTTAAAATGCTCTTAGTACCGAAATTGGTCGGTAATTTGATGCATTAGCTGTAATTGTTTGAGTGTATTTTTTAATCGCTATCATTATCATCATTATCATCATTCATCACTATCCATTTACATAAACGGGAAAGATTTATGTACAATAAATAAAATAATCAACATTGGTAATATCATAGATTTAATATTGCTAGTATGTCTATAGACCATATTACACAAAGTTGTACGAGAGAGATAAGTGGATAATATTAAATGGTTTAAACAGTTAATTACATTCAACCAGATGAGAAGTAAGTAATTAAAATAAAATATAAAACGAGGAAGATTATAGTTGCCCTTATCAGATACCCGTGATACCAGTGCATACCCACTACATTATACACAATAAAATAAACCGTTATTTGTTTCCCGTATGCTATTATATATATAACAAAAAAAATATAAATAAGTAAAATAGTTAAAAACAATTTAAGTCATTGCTGTGCTTAAAAAAAAAAATTTGAATTCGTTATCCCATTTCCATTGCAAAGAAGTTGTATGGCAGCCCCCGAACATGAAGCCGTAACATTTTGAAACTTCATATAAGTTCACGGTTCATTATAAAACTAACCTTGTGTAATTTTCATACTCGTAGTATAATTAGTTTTGAAGAAATTCATATTGGTGCAAAAAAGTTGTATGGCACCTCCCTGAAGCCTTGCTCCGATTTTAAACAAAAACGATAGGGAATCTAGAAATTGTCTAAAAATTACTTTGTGTGAAGAGATCGATTTACTTTTCGACGCTGATCCGGTACGTACCCTTGACACTACATCTAGCTCGTCTAGATCGATGCGCTACAAACGGAGGAGCAAAAATAAATGAAAGAGACAATTGCATATTAAATGGTCTACATAACTGTTACAAAATTTCTGTTTAATTGGTTTTATTTTGTTTGAAAAAATTTATCTTATGAAAAATGAATGGTCTAAATAAATAATTACTCTTATGCAGTGTAGAAGAAGTACGTATGTATAGAAATTAAGGTCGAACATAAAAACAATATTATACCAGATTAGATGGAGGCCATCGAATATTAAATAGTCTAATGTCATAAAATTTTTATTTAATTATATTTAAAGATGTTTATAAATTGTTTTTTTTTCAACAGTCACTTTTAGCTTTTTCAAACTTTCAATTCATGAATATAAAGTGAGCTCTTTTATCTACGTTTCCTCTTTTAGATTGTATTACTGATATATTACAAATGTCATCTTTACATATCTTAGCATTAATTTTATTTGCAATTTCCAGTATGAAATAATAATCCAGCAAGAACAATATTATTTTTTAATGGATGTTGTTTTGATTGATCTGGTAAGGATTCAAATTTATTGATCCTAAAATCCAAGTAATTGTTCCTTTCTTCTGTGACTGCTATTCGTTTTTTTAATAATTTATTTTCTTTGTTAATAGCAAAATTTTTTCGCACATGTCGTCGATTATTAATGCAACTGATATTCTTATTTCTACAACAACAGAGCCCAATAATTAAAAGAATGACGCCATTTTTTCCAAGTTGCACTTAGTTGGATCAAAAGATGATAATTCTTCCAATTCAACTAATTGTGTTTCATATATATTGCTAATAGTAGTTTTTTTTGATTTTCTTCTTCATCTATTATTTCTATGTCATTTACTTCTTCATCTTCTATTGCGAACGATTCGTTGCTATTAGATGAAAATTTTGAACATCTCATCAATAAGCTTCACCCGTTTTGAATGCTTCAAAAAGTTCAACTAAAATTCCGCCCATTTCACATAAAAAGAGGAACGACATTTACCACTACATAGTATTCCTTTTGATTTTCCTGCGATCTTCTTTAAACAAACAGAGCGTTGATTAACATTGGTTTTCCCATTTGATTCATTAATTTTTTTATCCCCACAAATGTTGATATTTTAGGATTATTTATGTAAGTATGTATGTATATGAATGTAAATATAAAATTAAAATTTCTCAAAAAGACCCAGTGATTTTAGTAATTAGTATTATTTATTAATTATTCATATTATAAATTAGTAATAATTGCTTTATTTGTTTATTGATTATTTCGGTGAGTGCAGAAAGTGAGAAATAAAGTTAATTTATTTAAAATTTCAATTAAAGCGCTGTAAAAAAAATCAACCTTTCTTGTCAATATAAAAACTCTCATTTTATTCGCCAGCGAAGAATTCTAGAAGTAGAATTTCTTAGGTTAAAAACCCAAACCAAAGGATTATGATCTGTTGTAACTGTGAATTCTCACCCATAAACATAAATACGGAAATGAGTCACAGTCCACACCACTGTCAGAGCTTCCTTTTCTATAGTGGAGTAGTTCTCTTCTGCTTTACTCAGAACTCGACTAGTATATGCTATCGGTAAGTCTAATTTTTTGAGGTTGCAATTTTGTGAAAGAACTGCTCCTATAGTATTAGTACTAGCATCAGTTGTTATAAAAAAATGTTCTGAAAAATTTGGGCACTGTAAAATTTGTGGTTTTACAATAGCTTCCTTTAATATTTGAAAAAATTCTTCAACGAAAGCGCCCCATGCAAATGGCACATCTTTCTTTAAAACTTTGTTTAATGGTTGAGCTAGCTTCGAAAAGTTTTTTAATAAATTTTCTATAGTAACCAGCTAATCCTAAGAAAGATTTCACTAGGTTAGGTGTAGTTGGAGATGATTTATTTTGTATAGCTTGTATTTTTTCAGGATCAGGTTTAACTCCTTTATTTGAAATTACGTACCCTAATTACATAACCTCTTTATGTAGAAATTTACAGTTTCCGCTGCAATTTTAAGTTCGATTTTTCAAGAGCTATTAATACGTCTATTAATTTTTTATTATGGTCTTCTAAATTTTTGCCATAAATAATTATATAATCAAGATATACTAGACAACGAACTCCTTGTAATCCGGAACTTTCTTCATCAATCTTTGTAAAGTAGGAGGTGCATTACGTAGATCGAATGGCATACGGTTTAATTCGTAATGACCTTGGGCAGTACTAAAAGCTGTTTTAGTAAAATACTTTGAATCACCTAGTTGTCCTAACATATCCTCGATGTTTGTCAAAGAAAAAGCGTCTGGTATGGTTATTTCATTTAATTTTCGAAAATCTACCAATACCCGCCATTTATTTTGCCAATCTGGACCGGGTTTTTTAGGTACAACTAATAGGAGTGAGCTCCAAGGACTAGAATTTGGTCGAACTATTTCACTGGAAGCCATAGCGTGTTCTTGTCTCTTCATTTCCTCTTTGTGAAATTCAGCTAGGGTCTAGTATTAATAGGTGTTTTATTTGGTTCTGTTTTAATTTCGTGGTTCATTATTGGAGTTAAGGATAATAGGTCAGCGTCCAGGTAGAACAGGTGATTGCATTCTCTACATAGATTAATTATAGAACACTTTTCTTCGAAATTTAAATGGTTCAGCTGGAGTTGGTTTTCTAGTAATTTTAGCCTATTTTCAATGATACTACTCGAATGGTTTTCTTTTAAATTATACACATTAAATGTTTTTAGTGGTTCTAGTTTAATTGGGATGTGTTTTGCAATTTCAACAGAGTGAGAATTGATATTTAAAATGTTAATATGGATAAATCCTTCTGTGGTTTGTACAATAGCATTTGAGATAAAAATTCCTTGTGCATTGATCTCTTCAAGATTTAAATGAACTACGGACATTTTTAAGTTTACAGGGTCGTATTTGATGCATTTTTTTGTTCTAGTGGTATAATCATTTTGTTTTAAATTATATTTAAATGAAATGTATAGCTTACATTATTTAATTTTAAGATAGCTTTATTATTTCCGTAATCTATTACGGTATTTGTTTCTTTTAAGAAATCTTCTCCAATTATTCAGTCTTATGGAACAGGAAAATTTGAAGGAACTATATGAAATTTAATGGGAAAATAATGGCAATTAACCTTGAGTTGCAAAGTTGTTGTGCCTAAGGTTTTAATAGGTATTTCCGAAATACCTCTTAATTCAATAGTATTTAGTTCAACATGATTACTATCATGTAATGAATGAACTTTTATTAAAGGTCCGTTAGCCTCTGAATCAATCAAATATTTGCTTTTAATATTTTCATTTCCTTCCAAAGTTAGAGTCAAAATACTGGAGAATCAGGTTTGTTAAACAACACATATGGATGAAAGTCTTTATTTTTTTAACTTAGTTTTTGATTAGGGCTTTGTTTAAAATTTTCTGTTGAAATTAAACTTTGGTTTTTATATAATTTTTTGTTTTTATTTGGATTCAAATTTTCTTTTGGAATAAGGTTTTGTTTTTTATTTTGATTTAGATTTTCTTTTGAATATAAATTTTCTTTTAAATACAAATTTTCTTTTTAATTTTTGTAGAGATTTCGATTGAGAAGCATTATACTTTTATTTATTTCAATTCGACCGCCTGAAACCTCTTTTTGGTCGGTTCAGGCTGTGGGCAGTTTCCCGAATCATTAGAGTGTATATTCGTTTCTTTTTTTGATTTGTTACATGCTAAACGTCGCCACTCCTCTACCTTATGCCCGCGCTTCTGCAAAAATTACAAATCATGTCTTATACCATGGGTATACGTGGTTTTTGGTGATAATTAGTATTATTTTTATTATTACCATTATTGTAGTTATTACTAAAAGGTTTATTAAATGGATGGTTGTTTCGTCTACAATCCTTTGTATTGTGCGTTGTAGACTTATAGTTACTGCAATAGATCTTTTGAACTCTCCAATAGCTATATCTACACCTCTGTAGAGGTCTTGTAGTCTTGCTTACCGGAGAATTACACGCAATGGATCTTTCAGTCCATTAACGAAATTATTTAAAATGGACTTTTAATTTTGTCCCCAAATAATTTTTCCCGCTTCTTCTTCAATTTCAGTTGTACTGGCTACATTCATTTCTTCTTAATAATTTTTCAGTATTTTCTGTATAAACAAAAACTGAATACCTTGGTCCTTTAGCAAAGAAAAAAACTTCATTTTGAATTATTTGTAATGACCTATGTTTCTGGAAATGAGCTGTTAGTGCTAATTTCAATGGTTCCCATTCGGTAAACTTCTTATATCTGAGAATCACATTGTACGAGGTCCTACTAATTTTGATTTTATTACGTCTAAGGAGTCAGAGTTTATATAAAAATTCCTGGGTATAATACATGTTTATTTCTAAAAACTTGAGCAGAGGAGATGGGTATACAATACAGTAAGACATTTATAGGACACCAAGTTCAATTGTATAATAAGTATAAAAACATAATTTTTGTTGGTGATACTAACATTGATTTACTCTCTGAAACAGATGTAAGCAGAATGTGTATGGATATGCTGGATCTTACTATTAACTCGGTTAATATAAAAAATACAAATGATGCTTCTAGAATTACATTAAACTCAGGGACACTAATAGACCATGTTCTTTCAGACATGGTAAACAAACATATCAAATCGATTTGGATTTGATACCACAATGCTGGATAATCCAAACTTAGATCATAAAGCAATCTATGTTGAAATTAAAGCAGTACCTAGAAAATTTAAAGGGATGGTGTACACATAAATAACTAGAACAAACAATGTTAAATATTCATATCTGCTGGAAAATCACTTGCGTGGACATAATTGCGTAAATATTGATGAATTAGTTGAAACATTAAATTATTTCAAAGATGTGTATAAGTGGATCACTGGATGTCGAAAGAAATATCAAAATTAATAGAACATAAAAATAGTTTGTATAAGAAACATAAGCAGTACCCTAATAGTGTGGAGTATAAGAGAAATTATAATGTGTTAAAAAACAAGGTGAATGCAGAGATAAAAAAAGCAAAACAAAGTTATTTTAACAGACAACTGCAAGCAGCTGCTACAAATGCTAGAAAGATTTGGAATGTTTTGAATTCTCAGTTAGTAAACCAAAAATCGTTACTAACTACTCGTCAAAAAAGTTGTTTCATATTACCAGTTATATTAGTCGTTTTATATTCAAATATTCACATATTCACACAAAAAATAGCTTATAAATACCTAACAGCTCAAAAATTAAAAGAAACTTTACACTTTATAATCAAAATAATATAAACAACAAATTTTAAACAAGAATTAAATATTTTAACATATAAAAAACAATAACAAATTAATAAAATTAAATCCATTTATCGGCAACGATGGACTTTTAATAGTAGGAGGTTGCTTAAGATTCTCTAATATTAGTTATAATGAGAAAGACCCCATCTTATTACCATTCGATTTAAGTTTCATAAAGTTGTAAATTACAAAAATTCATAAAGAATCGTTACATTGTGGTTTTCAACTAATGTCGAATATAATATCACGAAATTAGTTGTTAATAAACTCACGAAATCTCATCCGACACTTTATCTATAAATGTAATATTAATAGTTACATTATAATTAATGTTAATGACTATAGTTGACTCTTACAACTATAATCGTCCGATTAGCCATTCAGAGGTAGATTATTGTGGCCCATTTGAAATAAAGACCTACAAAGGTAAAAATTTAAACAAGGCAATTCACCTTGAGTTAGTCACGTATTAAACAGCTGAAGGGTTCATCACGACGTGGTAGAGCCGAGCAATTGTATCGAGCAATTGAGTCGAGCAATTGTACAACGGTACCAACTTTGTCTCAGCAAACAAAATTCTAAAAAAGAAGTCAACAAAACAACATTTGAAACACGTGCTAAATGGAAGCATGTTTGAATTTTCGTCTGTTGTGCCCGATTAATAATAACAGCAAGGATCTAAACTCTCTAACACCAGCACATTATTTGGTTGATGATGTATTAATGACACCACCCGAACGTACTCTACGTAACGTTAATATATCTCGTTTGAACCGTTGTGCAACACTTACAAAATTTGTATCAAACATTTTAAAAACGATAGCGGACGGAGTTTTGATGTCCATTACAATAGCGCCCTAACAAAAAATTAAAACATAAAATAGAACAATTTTTAGTGATCCTCAAAGAGGAAAACTTACCACCGTCTCGTTAGGCGTTAGGTTGTATTATAGAAACTCATCCGGGATCAGACGGTTTAGTACGAGTAGTGACGCTAAAAACCAAATCTGAAATATTGCATCGCCCGATAACTAAGATATGCATATTACCAACATAATAGCATCATTAGAATGCACTAGAACTAAACTAAATGGAATATAATATGAAAATCTAATAATAAAACTTAATCATCACCTAAATTACGGGGTCAAAACAGCTAACTAATTAATACATACTAGTATCGCCCTGTGCTCGAAATTCGAGCTATTTTTGCTTTTAAATTTACATAAAAAATTCGTTTTGTGTAATTTGTATTAGACTAATGTTACACGAAAAATAATTTCTTTTTTCCTATACGTAATGAAAATTTTGGCAACAATGCTGTCAATAATTCTTGGGCTTGAAATTTGCTTAAAAAAATATTTATAATTTTTTCAATTATAAAAACGTTGTTAAGTATTTTTGAGTTTTATTCATATAGCTTAAGCATCTTTAAAGAGAATATAATTGAATACAGTTATTACACAAAAAATGCGATTTAAATTCTAAATACATATAAATATATTGTTCTAATATATAATGTTCTGAAAATTTGATTATATTAAAACATATACATATATTTATGAACTATGTTGTATGTATTCTGAATCTTAATTAAACAGCTCTATAAATACATAATATGTACAACAAAAAAATAACATATCATAATTTATAAGTTGGTACCTACTTAGTATTATATGGAAGCTGCCAGAAGTACAAAATAATAGTCAAGTTGACAGAAGTCAAGTTTTTTTTTAAACCTCAATTTTAAGATTACACATCTACATATATATAAAGAAACTACTACATAAAAAAAGAGGAAGAGTGTAGTAGAGTAGACTGTGTCAACTCTTATGACCGTAATATATACATTTTATCATCCGGTTAATTATTTTTGGCAAAATTTCAAACATACAGATTTATTAAGTGTGGTGGAATTCTCATATAATAGAAGGAGTTGTATGGCAGCTACTCGAATCATCTGCAGGAGACCAACTAAATTTTGCTGTAACTTTGGCCATTACACTAAACTATTTTTGGCAAAATTTCAGACACCCAGCTTTATTAGGTGTAGTTTAATTCTCATATAAAAGAAGGAGTTGTATGGCAGCTACTCGAATCCTCTACAGCAGACTAACCAAAATTTTTACAGAAAATTTGGCCATTACACTAAACTATTTTTAACAAAATTTCAGACACCCAGCTTCATTAGGTGGAGAGTAATGCTCATATAAAATAAGAACTTGTATGGCAGCTACTGAAACCCACTGCAGTAGACCAACCAAATTTTGCAGAAACTTTGGCCATAAAACTAAACTACTTTAACGGCTATTACAAAAACCCGGATTTGCAAAAATTACAGGATACTAGCTCCTTTAGTTTTTGAGTTATCGTGCGGACGGGCGGACGGACATACATAGCTAAATCGATTTATTTTTCGATTCTAATCCGATCCATACACTTGAGTCTATATCTACCCCTCCTCCTCTCTGTGTCACAACGTAATGGCAAATTTATTATACTCTTTGACTATATGGTCATACGGGTATAAAAACATTATTCAATGTTTAAAATGTAAAATAAACTTTTCAATTATTAGGGCTTAACCTTACTTAAAAGATACGACGTACAATTTTTATTCGGCAGTACGTCAATACGTCTATCTACATATCCGTAAATGTAACCCTACCCCTAAATAGTATAACTGACCTTCAACAGAATTCACTTTATAAATATAAAATTTAAAACAATAAGAACAACTCAATATTCTTAATTTTGTTCTTTCTATTTTTCTTGTTTTTATTTTTCATTTTTTATTCTTATACAAAAATGCAATTAAATACATTTTTGTATAAGCAGCATAGTGAGTTCAATTGCATTTGAACCTTTTTTTTTCATTTAAATAAAATATGATAGTAATTTGATAAAAGACATATGTCGAAATTATGCCACGCAAAGTGCGATGATTTGGTAACAAATATACAAATTGTAATAAGTGATTTTCGTTTTGTAACTCGATACTGAATTTTGTTTCGAAAGATAATTTCTAATAAAAAATTAAAATTAATGTCACAATAAGTAAATTTAATTTTAGAATAAGAATTAAATAAATATGTAATATGAAACTAATGTTGTACACAAATTTAAGTTCGAACAATATTATATTATAAGTACTTGTAATTCGAACTCAAATTTGTTGCGAAAGATTTCATATAATTAGTTTAAGATATTGTAAATAATTAAAAAAAGCAGAGTCTTAAGATTCCCTTCAAAGATATAAGAAGTAAATAAAATAAATTTCTAAAAGTTAATTTGTGTTTTGTGTTTTATATATAAATATATTGCAGAACAAACATAATTGGCGCAGTCGGTAGGATCTAACTCAAAACAGAATAGATCCAGTGTTATCAAACCGAAAACAAAGTAAATAAAAAAAAAAAATAATATAAATTATTAAATTAATTTAAATAATAAATAAAATAAATAAATATAAATAAAGTATAAATAAAATATCTAAAACTATAGGTAACAAAAAAAAAAAAAAAATTATATTAATTAAAAATTTAATTAAAAAAAAATTACTGAAAAAAAAAAAAACACTAATATAAATAAATATAAATAAATAATATACTCTATGCCAAAAGTAAAAACAAGTGGTTTTAAAAGACCCCAAGTTTATAGTGTACCACAAACCACTAATAATAAAAATAATAATAATAACAATAGTGAAGTGAGTGATGCAAAAACTATGGCACAAAATAATGCGTCGGTTTATTCTCTGACCATCGATCATCTAGTAAAAGATGCTCAGAGAATTCACGAATTTAGAGGAGACAATGAATATGCTCTCACATCATTTATAAGAGAGGTAGACACTATACTACCTCTTTTTGATGCAAGTCCTACCTCTTCTTGATGTCCAACAATCAAAGACTATGTATTTCAGAGGATAATAATAAACAAACTTCAAGGGGAAGCACTAAATGTATTGCGGTGTCTAGGCGATGCAAACTGGGACCAAATAAAAGCTGAATTGGTGAACGCCTTCGGATTAAAGAAATCATATCATCAACTATTCCACGAAGCTCTTTCAATAAAGAAAAAAACCGTAATTGAATATTATTATAAGTTAAAAATAGTTTTAGCAAAATTAAATGAAGAATATGAGTTTGATTCATCTAACCCTACAGAATTTCAACCAAAGTTTAATGAATCAATAATTTTAAAAACATTTATAAATAATATTGAGCCACACTTGGCTACATTAATTCTAAGTAGAAAAATTTAAAAAAATAAGAGAAGCATATGATTTGTTAGAAAGTTCAGGGTTAGTAAAAGATAAAGTAAATTTAAATTTCCAAAACAATACTTTTAATAAATATAATCAAAATAATCAATAGAAATAAATATAACAATCATTCTAATTATAAGCAATATTGAAACTATAATTTTAACAATAGGAATAATAATAACAGAAATTTTGATAATACAAATTTTACACAAAACCGATTCAATAATAATCATACTAATAATAACCACAATCATACTAACAACAATTATAACAATAGAAATTTTTATAATACAACACAAACTCGACATAATAATAATAACAATTATAACAGAAATTCTCATAACACAAATTCAACACGAACCCGATACACAAATAATAATAATAGACAAGATGTACCTATGGAAGTAGAATATAACCAAAAAGAGGTAAATTTTCTCTCACCGCCTTATAAATTTACCTACCAATATACTACTCACTATTAATAATACAAAAATTAGATGTTTAGTAGATACTGGGTCTTCTACTTCACTTCTTAACGAAACACTTTTACCCCAATATAAAAGAAATATTTTAGTTAAACCTATAAATTTTAATACTATTAATAATAAAATATTAATAAGAAAAGAAATAAAAACTGATTTACCTTCAGAATGAAGATGCATTTATGATTTGCAAACTTACAGATTTCCGTAATAAGAATTTTGAAGCCATTATAGGTCAAAACCTACTTAAACCATTAGAGGCCATTATAGACATGGAAAACGAAGTGTTAAGAATAAATAATAGCGAAATAAAATTTATTAATAGTTGTCCATATAAATTAGAAGAAATTTATCAGTTAGAAAAAAAGAATTTAAACGATCCAAAATTTAAAATGCTTTTTCAATCTTTAAGTAAAGAAGAAAGTAATACTTTGAATCATTTGATAAAGTCATACAAAGATCTTTTCTATAAAGAAGGTGATCAATTAACTTCCACTCCAAACATCCAACATCAAATAATAACTAAAACCGATAGACCTATATTTTTAAAAATATACAGATATCCAGATACAGATACACGTATCCATGAACAAGAGATATCCATACAAATCTCAGACATGCTTAAGCAAAATATAATAAAGGAAAGTAATTCTCCTTATAACAGCCCTTTATGGATTGTGCCTAAAAAAGAAGATAACGCTGGCAAGAAAAAATGGCGCCTTGTCGTAGATTATAGGAAGTTAAATGAACAAACGATTGACGATAAATTTCCTATACCTAATTTTGAAAATATATTAGATAAATTAGGAAATTCGCAATATTTTACTACACTAGATTTAGCTAAAGGTTTCCACCAAATCTCAGTGAAAAAGGAGACCGTCCAAAGACAGTATTTTCCACACATGGACATTATGAATATAAAAAGATGCCGTTTGGATTAAAGAATGCTCCGTCAACTTTCCAACGCCTTATGAATAATGTTCCTAAGGACTATATCAATAAAATATGTGTATGTTATTTAGATGACATCCTTATTTTTTCTACTTCATTAGAAGAACATAAAAATAGTATAAAAAAAATATTTAAAAGTGTAAATTTTTTGCCAAACAGACTAAATACCTAGGGCATATATTAACTCTAGAAGGAGTAAAACCAAATCCCAAAAAAGTGGATGATATTTTTAAATTGAAGCTTCCAACCACACAGAAGCAAATAAAATCATTTCTAGGTATAACGGGATATTACCGTAAATTTATCAAAGACTATGCCAAATTGGTAAAACCATTGACAAACTATCTAAAAAAGAATACTAAAGTAAATATAAAAGATTCAAATTATATAAATGCCTTTGAAAAATTAAAAAGAGTTATAACAGAAGATCCTATACTCAAATATCCTGACTTTAATAAAAACTTCTCATTAGTGACCGATGCTAGTGCTTTTGCTATTGGTGCAACCTTGCAACAAGATTCATACGCAATATGCTTTGCTAGCAGAACGTTGAATGATCATGAGAAAAACTACTCTACGATCGAATAAGAACTCCTTGCCATTGTTTGGACAACCAGTTATTTTAGACCCTATTTATATGGTAATAAGTTTAAACTCTTGACAGACCATCAACCATTAAAATGGTTGTACTTAAAATCTCAAGGAAAGGATATAAATCCTAGATTGAATAGATGGTTGTTAAAACTAGGAGAATATAATATGGACATAGATTACATAAAAGGCAAATTAAACAAAGTAGCAGATTTTCTAAGTCGAATAGACACAGACAAACATGAAATAAATGTACTAGAAAATAGAGAAGAAAATCTTTACAATTCTGACAACCAATCTGAAACAGCCTCTACTAATTATTCACTTGAAAATAACATAGATTCCTCAGACTTGCAAAGTGTATCTGAAAATACAAATCATAATGATGATATTCAAACTGCATTTAGTAGCAATAGCAATATCTCAATGGAAAACAACATAAATACTTCTGACTTTCAAAGTGAATCTGAAAATTTATATCATGAGAATAATGAAAACCCTTCTGACCAAACTATCCATTCTCAAGAAGAAGAAGCAAACGACCACTTCCCAATTTTAGATTCAGTAGTAAATAGATTTAAAATTCAAATTATCCTTACTGACAACAAAGTAAGAGATTTTGAGAAAATTTTCAATAATAAAAGGATATTTTTGAATTCCGAAAATATAAATAACAATATGAGTGATATATGTAGAAGATATATAGGCAAAGGTAAAATAGGAATTTTTACTGAATTAAATAATCATAAATATAATATTGTGCAAAGAAAATTAATTGAACTATACGGGAACTGTCATAATATAAAATTCGTTAGATGTAATTATTTTGCCAAAGATATGACGACAGAAGAAGAGCCTCTCAAACAAATACATAAATATCATAAAAACGAAACAGGCCATACCGGTATTAACGAAAATTATGAAGGTTTGAAAAAGGTCATATATTTTTCAAAATTAAAAAATATTGTCAATAAATATATTAATAATTGTGATATCTGTAATCGAGTTAAATATGATACAAGACCAATAAAGAGAAAATTCGAACTTACAGAAACACCTAAAGATATTAAAGAGATCATTCATATGGACATATATACCAATACAAAACAAAATTTTTTAACATTTGTGGATCGTTTCTCTAAATATGCCACGGTTTTTCATCTGAATGATAGAAACAACCAAACGATAATAGAAAAACTAAGGGAACTTAAAGCACAAAGAGGGAATTTCAAAAAATTAATAACTGATAACGAATTTAATAGCGTTAATATCAAAGATTATCTTAGAACCGAACAAATTGAACTCCATCTAGTTAAATCTATGGTTGTTAGGGAATTCCGATATTGAACGATTGCATAATACCATTGGTGAAAAAATTAGGGTTTTAGGTATTGTAAATAAGGAACTAAGCATTATCGAAAAAATGTATAAAGCTATCGAATGGTATAATAACAGTTACCATTCGGTTACAAAAGAAAAGCCTATTAATATACAAGAGGGAAAATGTAATAAAAGTAAAATTTATGATCTTTTAAAAAAGGAAAAACTTAGATACATCAGTAAACTTAACACAAAAAGAAGAAATTACACAGAACATAGAACCGAACATATTAAAAACTATAAAGAACAACCTAAATTCAAAAAATCCAAATTGGAGAACATACACCTATCAAGTATTAAAAGAAATTATAAATTTTCAGGTTAAATTGATATTCACAATATTCCTAATGTTGTCGACCATACTGACGACCACCCAGGCCCATCTCACCTTTGAGAAGGTCGAGTCAGACTTTGGATACATGGAGGTCAAAATAGAAGATGTAATCTTAGTAGAAAATTATGATACAATTTTACATATAATTAATCTAAGGAAATTGAAAAAATTTTAGATGATCTAGAAAATAATATAAAAATGTCTGAAATAGGAAATAAATCAGCTCTTTTAATGCATCAATTAAATTTCGTAAAAAATAAAATTAGAACATTAATCCCACATAAACATAAACGAGGATTTCTTAATTTGGTTGGCACTGTACACAAATGGTTATACGGCACCATGGATGATAATGATCGACAAAAAATAGAAGATCATTTAAAAGTAATAGACCAAAACAAAAATAATATTATAGAAAATTCACACTCTCAAATCAAAATTATTATTAATTTCAACAACACTTTCATATAACTAAAACAAATAATCGAAAATGACAGATCATTAATCAACGATACACTGAACGAAATAGAAACCCAACATAAAAAACTATACAAACAATTACTTTACACAGACTTTGTACTACAGCTAAAAATTTTACAAGATAACATTGAACACATACAAGACAATATTGCTTCAGCTTGACTAGAAACAATACACAGCAACATACTTACAAACGAAGAAATCTTAGAATACGATATAGATTTTAATAAGTTGCATAATATTAAACTAGCTACTGTAACTGATAATAAAAATAATATTATATTTGTTATTAAAGTTCCTAATAAAACAATTGTTCTACCTGAAATACTAGTAATACCAGTAGGAGATAAGTTCAATAATGAATTAGTATTTGAACCACAAGAAATTGTAAAGTATAATAAGAAAATTTATAAGTTTGAAAACAATAAAGAATTAAAAAATTTACAAATATTAAAAAATTGTATATATAGTAGAAATTGTTTAAAAATATATAATAACATAACAGAAATAGTTGTTTTAAAAACAGGACTAGTACTTACAAAAAATCAAATCAATTCAATCTTTAATAATACTTGTGATGAACGTAATTTTAAACTAAATGGAAATTACATTTTTAATTTTAACAACTGTTCAAAAGAAATAAATGGAAATGTATATAGTAATAATTTAAGAGAATTTAAACAAATTTTTATAATACCAAAATATTTGGATATGAACGAAGGGATTAATTTAAATTTAACATTTGTTGAATAATAATAATAGCAACTCTGAAATAATCTACTACATTTGAATTATATAAGATTTACAGCAGATGTCACTCTTTAATTATATAACAATTTTGTAAATGTCAATCATATTATTCTATAAATGTCAATTTTCCTTTAATGTCATTTTTGATTATATCCTTCTTCTTAATTTTTACATCGATAAATAAAGACGTGTATATTTTGTAATCTGGGTTTTTATTATTAATCCTGCCATATTTAATAAGTTATGGGCCCAGACTATAAAGAATAAAGAACCGGAATATTAATATATATTTATTTTATTGAAAATGACGGCATTTTCTGGAAAAATTCCATTATTTAATGGTGAAAATTTTTGTACTTGGAAGCCGCAAATGGAAGGGGTTTTACACAAAAACCGGCTTCTGAAATATGTTTAGGGAAAGGAAAAAACACCCACTGATAACGATGCAGAAAAATTAGAAATTTTTAATAATTGTGATATGGATGCCAGATGTGAAATCATTATCGCCATGGAACCTGCTCAAGTTTCATTATTTAAAAATTTAAAAACATCTAAAGAAGTCTGGGATTTTTTGGAAAATAATTTTAATAGGAAAGGTACTCGTCAGAAGGTGGAAGAATTTCGTAAGTTGCTTAATAACAAAATGTCAGAAAGTGATAGTATGGAAGAATATTTAATTGAGTTTAATTTATCTATGCTAAAATTGATGAAGATTTGCTAGCAGTCATATTATTAGATAGTCTACCAGAATCATACAAAGATATACAGGCAGCATTTGACGCATCTAAAGATTTTCCGACTATTGACACATTACGTTCAAGATTATTAGAAGTCAGCGATAAGAAAAAGGGTTATCAACAAAATACCGATAATGCAATGAAGGTTAAGTTTCAACCAAAAAGATTCGTCAAACCAGGTACGTCAAATTAAATTTTCCGTATAATTGTCATCGTTGTGGTAAAAAGGGACATATGAAGAAAGATTGTAGGGTAAATTTAGAAAAAGAAAAGTCACGCAATGTGGAAATTTGTGAAGGTTTTATTGCCTCAGAGCTAAAATTAACCACAAAAATTATTAATGAAAATGTAAATAAGGCAAGGCATGTATTGATCGAAAAGAATTGGGCTACGTCGCATATGTGTTGTGATGAAAATTATTTTATAAATATTGATAAAAATTATTCTGGTAAAGTACATTTAGCTGATGAAAAATTAGTTGATATTATGGGTATAGAAACTGTCAAATTAGATATGAAAATAAATAATAAAATAAAAACAATCTATCTTTATAATACTCTGTATGTCCCAGAATTACGAAGTAATTTAATTTAAGCCAGTAAAGCTACTGATAATGGGTGTACAGTTTTAATTGAAGGGAATAGAGCAAAACTTTTAAAAAATAATTACATTTTACTTGAAGCCTCAAAAGTTAATGGATTGTTTTACGTCAATGTGATTGAACATTTAAATAAAATTAATAATGCTACTGAAATATGTAAAAATATTAAACGAATGAATTTATTAGAAATATGGCATAAAAGATACGGCCATTTAAATGTAGCATCACTTAAAAAATTAAAAAATAACGAAATGGTATCAGGGTTACCAGATATGCAGTACACTGGTATTGATTGTGTCGCGTGTATAAGAGGTAAACAAACTAGATTACCATTCCCAGTAAAAAATGAAAAATCTTCTAACAATATTTTGGAATTGGTTCATACTGATTTGTGTGGACCAATGAGAACTGAATCAATTGGTAAAAGTTTATATTTTGTTACATATATAGACGATTATTCTCGAAGAGTTTTTGTTTATTTTTTAAGAAGAAAAAGCGATTATTTAGAAAGTTTTAAAAATTTTAAAACTATGGTTGAAAATAATACTGGTAGAAAAATTAAAATTCTGCGAAGTGATAATGCTAAAGAACTGATAAGCAATAATTTTAATAATTATTTAAAAGAATGTGGTATACAAAAACAACTTACGGTTGAATATACACCGCAACAGAATGGTGTTGCGGAGAGAATGAATAGAACGCTTGTTGAAATGACGCGATGTTTTTTAATTGAAGCTAAATTACCAATATTTTTATGGGCTGAACTGATCCACACTTCAGCGTACATACGTAATCGTTGTCCAACTGTTTTAAATTTTGAAAAAACCCCAGAACAAATTTGGACTGGTCGAAAACCAGCTGTTAGCCACTTAAGACAAATTGGATGCCGTGCTTTTGCTTTAAATAAAAAGATTGGTTTATCAAAACTTGATCCAAAAAGTGAAGAATATGTACTCGTTGGCTATTCAGATGAAGCAAAAGCTTATCGTTTATGGAAAAAGGGTACTAGAAATATAATTAAAAGCCGAGATGTTCGTTTTATTGAAAAAATTTATGATGATAATAGTAATAACGAAGAGATTATAAATGAAGAATATGAAAAATTTTATGAATTTGAATTTATTGGTTCTAAAGAAATTAGTAAAGAAAGAGAATCGAATGATATAAAAAAATCTGATAAACGTAGCGATATAATACAAATAGTTTTAGTTGCTAAAGGATTTGCTCAAATATACGGAATAGACTATGTCGAAACTTACGCTCCAGTTGTACGTCAAAGTTCTCTTCGGTTAATATATGCTTTAAGTGTTGAACATAATTTAAAACTATACCAACTTGATGTGTCAACTGCTTTTTTGAATGGAACACTGGATGAAGAAATTTTTATGACGCAACCGGAAGGTTTTATTGACGAGAAAAACAAAGATAAAGTATGTCGCTTAAACAAAGCTATTTATGGCCTTAAACAGTCTAGTCGTCAATGGTATAAAACCATAGATTTAAAATTAAAAGAATCTGGATTTTTACAATCCCGTTATGATCATTGTATGTATTATAAAAGAAATTTTAAAGAAATAACAATTTTAGCAATTTACGTAGATGATATCGTAATTGCGTCAAATGTTTAATATGCTGTTAAAGATATTAAACAAAAATTAAAAGAAAATTTTGAAATGCATGACCTTGGTGAACCATCACACTGCATTGGCCTTGAAATTCAACAAGATCACAATAGCATTTCAATTTCTCAAACCGGTTATATCAACAACCTTTTAAACAAGTACAATATGCAAAATTCGAAATTTTCCAAAATACCAATGCAATCGAATTTGAAATTAGAAAAAAATCCTAAATCAGTATTCGAAAAAGATAAAATTTTTAGCAGACCTGATATAACATGTAGTGTAAGCAGATTAGCTCAATTTTCTCAAGATCCACGAAAACAACATTGGAATGCTATCCTATATTTATTGAAATATTTAAATGAAACTAAAGAAACAAAAATAACTTATCGAAAAACTGGGTTACCATTGTTGGGTTATGTCGACGCAGACTGGGCACAAGACATAAACGACAGGAAATCTCAAAGTGGTTTTTGTTTTATTCTTTCAGATGCAGCTATTAGCTGGGAATCACGGAAGCAGCGTGTCGTAGCAACATCTAGTGCTGAAGCAGAATATATTGCACTGACTGAAGCCAGCAAAGAAGCTTATTATCTTCAATTCTTACTCAAAGAGTTGGGATTTGGTTCTGAAAAAGCAACAGATATTTTCTGCGATAATCAAAGTGCTCAACATATAGCAAAATCCGGTGGTCACCATTCTAGAACAAAGCATATAGATTACAGGTATCATTTTATTAGAGATGCCATTGAAAAAGGTGTCATCAATGTGAAATATCTACAAACTGACCAAATGCCAGCTGATGGTCTTACTAAAGCCGTACCAAGAATCAAACATGTTTTTTGTTTTCAACAATTGGGAATGAACCTTTGAATTTTACATTATTTCAACGTTGAGGAGGAGTGTTGAATAATAATAATAGCAACTCTGAAATAATCTACTACATTTGAATTATATAAGATTTACAGCAGATGTCACTCTTTAATTATATAACAATTTTGTAAATGTCAATCATATTATTCTATAAATGTCAATTTTCCTTTAATGTCATTTTTGATTATATCCTTCTTCTTAATTTTTACATCGATAAATAAAGACGTGTATATTTTGTAATCTGGGTTTTTATTATTAATCCTGCCATATTTAATAACATTCAATGACATAATAATAGAACAAATAAAAAACATAGAAGAAATAAAAGAAATAAAGTATCATAAAAATAATTGTTATATTTATTTAAGTTTAATGATCTTTGTAATTTCTATAATAATAATTATAACAATATTTGTAATAATATTCTTTAAAAAATTTAGATTATTTAAGTTTTCGACTCAGGAGAGTCTTAATCATAAGGAGGGAGGAGTTGCGCCACAGCTGGTAACCCTACCTCTAAATAGTATAACTGACCTTCAACAGAATTCACTTAATCTATCTATATATATAAAAGGGAATGTTTGTTTGTATGTTTGTTTGTTTGTTTGTATGTAGCGAATAGACTCCTAAACTGCCCAGCCGATTTTCATGAAAATTTGTATATAGGGGTTTTTGGGTACGGAAAGAAATCGTGGCCCAAAAATTTTGCTCTAACGGACCGCCAAGTTGGGGCTGTGGTGCAAGTATTTAAACTTCTTTGTTCTAAAATGAAAACGGTTTGACCGATTGACTTCAAATTTTGTATACGTGATGCTCTTTGAGAATTGAGTAGACACTATTGACAGTTTTGGAATTTGTTAACCCATGTCGGGCCGACGGGTGGTCAAAAAAAATGTTGGGTCCAAATTTTGTCCGATTTTACGAAATTCTGCTTTGGTTTAAAAGAAAGCCCCAAAAAAATTTTTGTTGAGTTCCATTAACCCATTGCGGCCCAACAGCTTTTTATAGGTTTTTTCAATACTTTACTCTAACTTCGAAACGGTTTGACCGATTGACTACAAATTTTGTATACGTGATGCTCTTTGAGAATTGAGTAGACACTATTGACAGTTTTGGAATTTGTTAACCCATGTCGGGCCGACGGGTGGTCAAAAAAAATGTTGGATCCAAATTTTGTCCGATTTTGCGAAATTCTGCTTTGGCTTAAAAGAAAGCCCCAAAAAAAATTTTGTTGAGTTCCATTAACCCATTGCGGCCCAACAGCTTTTTATAGCTTTTTTCAATATTTTACTCTAAATTCGAAACGGTTTGACCGATTGACTTCAAATTTTGTATACGTGATTCTCCTTGAGAATTGAGTTGACACTATTAACAGTTTTGGAATTTGTTAACCCATGTCGGGCCGACGGGTGGTCAAAAAAATTTTGGGTCCAAATTTTGTCCGATTTTACGAAATTCTGCTTTACCTTTAAAGAAATCCCCAAAAAAAATTTTGTTGAGTTCCATTAACCCATTGCGGCCCAAAAGGTTTTTATAGGTTTTTTCAATACTTTACTCTAAATTCGAAACGGTTCGACCAATTGACTTCAAATTTTGTATACGTGATGCTCCTTGAGAATTAAGTTGACACTATTAACAGTTTTGGAATTTATTGACCCATGTTGGGCCGACGGGGTGTCAAAAAAAATGTTGGGTCCGAATTTTGTCCGATTTTATGAAATTCTGCTTTGGCTAAAAAGAAAACCCAGAAAAAAATTTTATTGACTTGCATTAACCCATTGGGGCCAACAGCTTTTTATAGGTTTTTTCAATACTTAACTCTAAATTAAAAACGGTTTGACCGATTTTCTTTAAATTTAGTATACGTGCTCCCCTGTGAGAATTGAGTTGACACTATTAACAGATATGGAATTTGTTAACCCATGTCGGCCCGAAAGTTGGTCAAAATAATTTTGGAACTAATATTGTCAAAATTTGCGAAGTACTGCTTTGGCTAAAAAGAAAGCCCCAAAAAAATTTTGTTGAGTGATTTGGAAGCAAATTACGTCCAATTTTGCGCAATACTGCTTTGCCCAAAGAGAAAGTGTAGTTCCGTTAACCCAGTGGGGCACAGTGGCTTTTAATAGATTTTTGCGTTACTTAACTCTAAAGTAGAAACGATTTGACCGGTTTACCTCAAATTTTATATGTGTGAAGCAACTTGAAAATGGAGTTGAGTCTGTTAACAGTCGGTCTTGCGATTTTTCAAAAAAAATTTTTGGAAGTAAATTACGTCAAAATTTGGAAAGTAGTTGGTACTGCTTTGAATTACAGGAAGTTTCAAAAATTACTAGAATAATCCTAGAAAAATCGTTTTAAAAAGATTGCTTTCACACATTTTAAAATTTACATGTGTAAACCGTGTGAAGTTTTGTGTTAACTTTTTGCAGTAACATCAAATTCAATTAAACCACCATTGAGAGGCGCAGCAACGCGCACCGGGTATTAGCTAGTAAAATATAAAATTTAAAACAATAAGAACAACTCAATATTCTTAATTTTGTTCTTTCTATTTTTCTTGTTTTTATTTTTTCTTGTTTTTATTTATGTAATTAAATACATTTTTGTATAATCAGCATAATGAATTCAATTGCATTTGAACCTTTTTTTTTATTTAAATAAAATATGAAAGTAATTTGATAAAAAACATATGTCGAAACTGTGCCAGACAAAATTCAGTACTATAATTTGGTAACAAGTATACATATTGTAATAACTGATTTTCGTTTTGTAACTCGATACTGAATTTTGTTTCGAAAGATAATCTATATGTATAAAAGCGAAAGTTTGTCAATTGGTTTGTTTGTTTGTATGTAGCGAATAGACTCCTAAACTGCCCAGCCGATTTTCATGAAAATTTGTATATAGAGGTTTTTGGGTACGAAAAGAAATCGTGGCCCAAAAAGTTTGCACTAACGGACCGCCAAGTTGGGCTGTGGTGCAAGCATTTACACTTTTTTGTTCTAAAATGGAAACGGTTTGACCGATTGACTTCAAATTTTGTATACGTGCTCCCATGTGGGAATTGAGTTGACACTATTAACAGTTTTAGAATTTGTTAACCTAGGTCGGGCCGACGGTTGGTCAAAAAAAATGTTGGGTCCAAATTTTGTCCGATTTTAAGACATTCTGCTTTGGCTACAAAGAAAGCCTCAAAAAAAATTTTGTTGAGTTCCATTAACCCATTGCGGCCCAACAGCTTTTTATAAATTTTTTGGTTACTTTACTCTAAATTAGAAACGGTTTAACCGATTTTCTTCAAATTCTGTGTTCCGTTTTGAGAATGAAGTTAACTCTTTTAACAGACTTGGAATTGGTTAACCCATGCCGGCCCGACGATTGGCAAAAAAAAAATTTGGAAACAAATTACGTCCAATTTTCGCAATACTGCTTTGCTCAAAGAGAAAGTTAAGTTCCGTTAACCAATTGGAGCACAGTGGCTTTTTATAGATTTTTGCGTTCCTTAACTCTAAATTAGAAATGATTTGACCGGTTGACTTCAAATTTTATATGCGGGAAGCAACTTGAAAATGGAGTTGAGTTTGTAACAGTCGGTCCTACGATTGGTCAAAAAAAATTTTTGGAAGTAAATGAAGTCAAATTTTGGAAAGTAGTTTGTACTGCTTTGATTACAGAAAGTTCCAAAATTACTCGAATAATCCTAACAAAATCTTTTTAAAAAAATTGCTCTCACACATTTTAAAATTTACATGTGTAAACAGTGTGTAATTTTTGTGTTAACTTTTTGCAGTAACATCAACTTCAATCAAACTTCCATTGAAAGGCGCAGCAACGCGCACGGTGTATTAGCTAGTTTCTAATAAAAAATTATAGTTAATGTCACAATAAGTAAATTTAATTTTAGAATAAGAATTAAATAAATATTATGTAATATGAAACTAATGTTGTACACAAATTTAAGTTCGAACAATATTATATTATAAGTACTTGTAATTCGAACTCAAATTTGTTGCGAAAGATTTCATATAATTAGTCTAAGATATTGATTATAAATGCGATTGTAAAAAATTAAAGAAAGCAGAGTATTAAAGAAATAAGAAGTAAATAAAATTAATTTCTAAAAGTTAATTTGTGTTTTGTGTTTTATATTTAAATATATTGCAGAACAAACATAATTCGCGCGTACAGTATTCAATTTATCGAAAAATATTAATTTGAATTTTTTACTTTAGTACTTGCAAAAAATGTATTTAATTTCATAGGCATTTTGAATTATTTTGAGCATAAGATATTGTTAATAAAAAATTAATTTAAAAAAGTATTATTTTTTAAAACATAGTAGAAATATAAGAAAAACCAATAATAATATTTTTATACATTTTGTCAATTTGTAAATTTTAACAAGTAAAAAAAACCAAGGGTTTTTAAAAAGCACATTTTAAAAAATTATATAGGGTTTCCTACTGAGTGTTTATCATTTTTATAAAAATATATATTAAAATAAATGATAATATTTTAATTTAGTTATTTCATTAATTTACTAATTATATGACTAATAGTGAAATACTTAGAATATAACCCCAATGTATTCAAGAAAACCTGTAAATTAGTGCGAAATATAATGTTCGAGCTTCAATGTTAACGTTTAATTTTGGAAAAACTTACACTGGTGAATAAGTTAC
Source organism: Dolichopus griseipennis (assembly GCA_963082915.1). Lineage (NCBI taxonomy): Eukaryota > Metazoa > Arthropoda > Insecta > Diptera > Dolichopodidae > Dolichopus > Dolichopus griseipennis. The sequence continues at coordinate 450,939 of CAUJBZ010000001.1, read as the reverse complement.
TGTTTTACAAAAACATAAAACTGTTAATTTTTTAAAACCTAATAGCCCTTCAATGGGGAAGGTTCCCAAATTTTTGCTTAGCAAATTCATGATTGGAATTTTACCTAGAAATTTATTATCTAACCAAAAATGGTTAAAACTAAGAGACAATTTCTTCAATTTAAAGAAACCCTTTCAAATTTAAGAAAAACTTTTACCGTATGTTGAAATTTAATGCTGTAGCTGTAAATTTTGTATATTTGTAAAAAAAAATTTAAACAGGTTTTCAAGTTACAGGTGTTTAAATATAGCACAATTCGCGCGTACAGTATTCAATTTATCGAAAAATATTAATTTGAATTTTTTACTAAAAATTAAAAAATTTTGTAAAAATGAGCCTATATTGTTTCACTCTGTCCGTCCGTCTATCCGTATGTTTACAAAATCTTTTACATCATTTGAAATATGAGAAAGAAATTTTAACCACGGGTAGATATTACCAAAAAAAAATTATTTCGTTGAAAAATTTTTATCGGTAGCCCCACCCGTTACGGAGCTGCCGCCCCTTTAAAGTTGGAAAACGCCCTATTTTTAAATTGTTATAACAAGAGTTTTGTTATGTGTATTTCCAATCTGAAACGGCAAACGATACCTGGGTTTATGAACTTTATAAATTTTTAAAACCCAAATGAGTTAGGTTTGCCATAAGGTACTAAAATTTTCAATTATGCAAAACTTATTTTTGCAAAATTTTTGGTCCCACTTATCTTCCAATGGGTTCAAGTTAGCGTTTTTTCATTTTTGCATTTTTGCAAAATTTTTGGTCCCACTTATCTTCCAATGGGTTCAAGTTAGCGTTTTGAAATTTGGGGAGAAGTTAGGTCTTCCGAAATGAGTAGGAGTCCGTTAACAAATTTTTTTTGTCACGCCCCCTGTTTATTTATTTATTCCGAGCTTAATTCAAGCAAGTTACAATAATTTATATTAAATTAATAAACGAAATTTAAACATTAGAAAAAACAAAAAAGAAAGTAAAGATTATAGAAATAAATAATTTAATAATTAATTTTACATCAAAAAAAATTTTTAAGAAAGAAAAAAAAATAAAGTGTGAAAAAAAGTTAAAAATTATACTGATTATATTTAAAAAAACAAAAAAGCTTCAATTAAGAAGACAAAGGTCAAAGAATGTAAGTCCAAAAATTTCAAGAACACAAATACAAGTAATTTTTTAATGATTGTTTAGTTTGGGAAAAGTTAATATGGGATTTGTATATATTACAGAGAGACATTATTCTATTAATTGGTTCATATTTACCATAGTTAGTTCGGTGAAACTGTAAATTAAACAAATTAGCAGATCTTAATATAGAATGCGAAGAAAAATTAAGTTTAGCGAGTAGTTGAGAAGAAGAAATGTTGCCTTTAATTAATTCAATTAGAAATATAATATCTGCAACTTTACGGCGCTTTTCAAGTGTATTGAGATGTATTAAATTTATTCTATGTTCGTAAGGAGGTAATCTAAAAGGGTCCTCCCAAGGAAGAAGACGTAAAGTATACCTGAGAAATTTTTTCTGAACCGATTCAATTCTATTTATATGGACACCATAAAATGGACACCAAACTTGACTGGCATATTCTAAATTAGGTCTAACCAGGCAGGTATAAAGAGATTTTAATACATAAGGGTCTTCAAATTCCCTTGCCCAACGTTTAATAAAACCCAGCATAGAATTGGCTTTATTTAATATATCAGAATAATGAAGTTGAAATGAAAGTTTACTATCAAAGATTACCCCTAAATCTTTAATTGAAGTGACTTTTGAGATAATTTTATTATTAAAAGAATATACATAAGAAATTGGACTTAAGCGGCGTGTAAAACTGATTGAAGCACCTTTGGTAACATTGAGCTGGAGATTATTGTTGGAACACCAATTGTAAAAAGATTTAGAACAGCTTGTACGGCTAATGCATCCTCCAAATTTACAATTTTTTTGAAAAGTTTAATATCATCGGCATAAATTTTAATGTGAATATTAATTATTAAAGAAGAAACATCATTAATAGAAATAATGAAAAGTAAAGGTCCAAGATGGTCACCTTGAGGCACCCCTGTGGGAGCTGCAAACTCAGAAGATATCGAGGATCTAAAAGAAACACTATATCTACGATCAGAGGGAAAAGAATTAATCCAATCTATAAAATAAGTCGGAAATCCTAATTTATTTAGCTTAAAAATAATAACATTATGTGGAAGAAGATCAAAGGCTTTGCTAAAATCTGTATATATTACATCTGTTTGGAAGCCATCTTCCATATTATTAATAAATGTAGATGTAGATTCAACAAGATTAGTAACGGTTGATTTAAGCTTTACAAAGCCATGTTGGAAAGGCGATAAAAAACAAGTACAATGATCATAAATAGAATCAAATACAATTAGTTCAAAAAGCTTAGGTATAGAAGAAAGTTTAGCAATTGGACGATAGTTAGTAACATCGTTTTTAAGATTTTTTTTATGAACTGGCCTAATTATGGCAGTTTTCCAAATAAAAGGGAAGATAGAAAGGAAGAAGCTAAAGAAGAATTAAATAAGGAAGAAAGAGGACCAGATAATGAAGATGAGCAGTTATTTAAAAATATGTTAGGGATGCGTCAATCCCAGGACTAGTGTTACTATCATGTTTTGTCAAATAGTTAAATACCAATTTAGAGTCAATATGAATATTACCCAGTGTAGTATTAGGAAAGTTTGATAAATGCCAAAAATTATCTTCATTTAACAAGAAAGCGGGCAAAGAATAACTACTTGAGAAGAAATTACGGGAAAATTCTGAAATATCATTAGAATCTATACTACTAGAATTTTTATAATTCATACACATTGGATACTGATCACTTTTTCTTTTGGAATTAACAAATTTCCAAAAGAGTTTTGGATTATTTTTAATATTTAAAGACATGTTTTGCACATAATTAGAATATAAATTATCAGACATTGTTTTAAATTCATTAAAAAAATTTATGAAAACATTAAAGTCATAATTATTATTGCTTTTAATAAATTTACGCCAGGCTTTATTTTTTCTACTTTTTAATTTTTTAAGACTTTTAGTAAACTATGGCGGACTGGATTTATAACTATTGTCTACAACTAATGGAACATATTGTGAAATAATAGAATGAACAATTTTATAGAAATGATTAACTGCATCATTTAAATTAAAAGAGGTTAAAAACGAGAAATCATAACAACTTAAATAGTTATTAATAGCATCACAATTGGCTTTATGAAAGTTAAAACGATAAGAAAGTTCAGAATCAATAATTGGAGGTATGAGAAAACAGAGAGACGAACAAATTGGAGGATGATGCTCATCAATTTCAACTAGTTCAAATGGACAGTTAATAATAGCAATATTCATCCAATTTGTCGCAAATAAAAGATCTAACTGTCTACCACGATTATTACAGATTGAAGATACTTGTTGAAAATTAAAAGAGTTAAAAGAGTCAATTACAAAGCTAACTAATTCGTATGGAATGAAGTATGATTCCTCATCATGCGGAACCCATTTAATGTTAGGAAGATTAAAGTCACCACAGAGAATTACATCATCATTAACATTAAGTTTACTGACTAGTGAATCAATTTCTAAAATATATTTAGTATACACTTCGATACTAGAACCCGGAGGAATATAACAGTTTATAATAATTACATTTTTTTGTTGTAGTTAAATTTTAACAGCAATTACTTGGATAATATCTGTAGGATCACATTGAGAAAGTAGCAATTGCGATGAACAAAAAGTATTTTTAACAGTTATCAATACACCACCGCCTTTAGGAACATTATAAGATAAACGACAATCATATCTATCTTTCCTATAAACAGTGTAAGAAGAAGAGAAAATTTCAAGATTATTAATTGAGGAAGTTAGCCAGGTTTCTGTTAAAACGAATAGATCAAAATCTAAAGCAGTAGAATTTAAGAAAACTTTTTTAGTTTTTGTGCGAAGACCTCTTACGTTTTGATAATAAATAGTTAATTTAAAAAATTATTAGGATGAGTGGGTTCCGCAAGACTAATATTAACTAGACTTTTTCTCGCTTGGAAAGGGACGAAAGTACTTATCATGCTTTTCTCTCACACGTTGAAGATAGTTAATTCTATTAGATGAGATATGTGAAGCAAAAGATTGCAAGTCAGTTAGAGCATTTTCAGCTGAAATATTATATCTCTCATGATATTTTATAAAACCCCTGTTTAGGAGCTATAATGGCTCGAAAATTGAAATTTTGCTATTTTCAAACACCTGTAACTTGAAAACCTGTTTAAATTTTTTTGTACAAATATTTACAGCTGCAGCATTATATTTCAACATATGTTAAAAGTTTTTCTTAAATTTGAAAGGGTATTTTTAAATTGAAGAAATTGTCTCTTAGTTTTAACCATTTTTGGTTAGATAATAAATTTCTAGGTAAAATACCAAATTTTTATGGAGTTCACAATTCATTTCCTAGAACCGACATAAATTGAAAAGTAAGGACAGGAGGGGATGGGCAGATCTATCATAAATTTGCTAAGCAAAAATTTAGGAACCTTCTTATGCACCAGTGTATGTTTTGCCAAAATTAAACGTTAACATTGAAGCTCCAACATTATATTTCGCACTTATTTACAGGTTTTCTTGAATACATTGGGGTTATATTCTAAGTATTTCACTATTAGTCATATAATTAATAAATTAATGAAATAACTAAATTATAATATTATCATTTATTTTTTTATATATTTTTATAAAAATAAATGATAAAACACTCAGTAGGAAACCCTATATAATTTTGAAAATGTGCTTTTTAAAAACCCTTGGTTTTTTTTCTTACTTGTTTTATATGATTATTACTCTGTACTTATTACAGATACGTGTCTGAAATTTTGTCAAAAGTAGTTTAGTTTTATGGCCAAAGTTTTTGCAAAATTTGGTTGGTGGATTCTACAGCAGTGGATTCGAGTAGCTGCCATACAACTTCTTATTTTATATGAGCAGTACTCTACACCTATTAATGTTGGGTGTCTGAAATTTTGCCAAATATAGTTTAGTGTAATGGCCATAGTTACCGGAAAATTTGGATGGTCTACTGCAGTGGATTCGAGTAATTGCCATACATTTTCATATTTCACATGAGTATTACTTTATACATAATAAAGCTGTATGTTTGAAATTTTGCCAAAAGTAATTAACCGGATGATATAATGTATATATTACGGTCATACGGGTATCTCAGAGTTGACACAGTCTACTCTATACAATCTTCCTCGTTTTGTTTGAATATACTGTGTGTTTCAAAAAAAATTGTTTAAAAAACATATTATTTTCAAATATTATATTTTTAAAACTTAATCGTAGGAACATAAGAAAATACAATTACAATATTTTTGTACGCTTTGTCAATTTTAAAACTTTAAAACTCGGAGATACAGTACGTCGCATAAGTTACATAATCATTCAACCTTGATTAATAAAAGCTAAAATTTATTCATTCAACTTTTATGAATGAATTAATCAATAAAGGAAATGCAATTCAGCATTTGCGTTAATTTACTATGGTTAATTAAGTTTGAACAAAATTAATAAAAAAAAAACACTGGATTAGCATTTCGCAATTAGTAATAATAAGTAATAACAATAATGTTTTTTATAATATTAAGAAATGCTTATCTTAACAATAATTTATTTGTAATTTTTAATATAAGTTAAAATTAGGAAAAATAAAAAGTAGTCTTAAGACAACACTAAAAAAACAATATCGTTTTCATTTATGTTCTAAAGAACATATACATATAAAAAACGTAATTGGCGCAGTCGGAATAATTATGCTGAATTACTGGATCAATGCAGATCATTAAAGGTAAGTTCTTTAAGAGAACTTTTTAATAACGTAAGAGAAATAAATTATAAACTTAATGAGTTGTATGAATTTGATGATATGAAACCTGAAACATATCATCCTAAAAATAGTGATAAATATTTAGTAGATATTGTAAGTAGTAAAATTCATGATTTTTTAAGAGGTAATATACCTGAAAATTCTAGCTTAATTGAAATATATAATAAATTTGAAAAACTTAAACTTTTAGATAACGAAGATGCGGTAGAAAAACAAAGAAAGAAATTTAATTCCTTTAAAGTAAAAAATCAGGCGTTTAACAGTAAGGGTTCTAGAAATTATGATAACAGCTTAAATTTAAATAAACCTTCTCATAGTTTTAATAGTTCCTTCCAAGTAAATAAACCTTCTCATAATAATAACAGTTTGTCAAATAACAAAAACTCCACAAATAACTTTAACAGCAGGTTCAATAATTATAATAAAACTAATGATAATAATAAATATTATAATAATAATCAAAATTTTAACAGTAGGTCAAATAATTACCAAAACAATAATCAAAATTTTAAAAATAATTTTAACACTAATCAACACAATGTTTCTGGTCAATATCATTCTCAAAATAAAACTCCTAATTCATATCAGACAAAAATTTTTTCAAACCAAACTAGAAGAAGTTCAGATCAAAATGACGCAATGGAAATTGGTAATTTAAATAAAGACCAAGACGTAAATTTTCAATAAATGCCTCGGAACCAAAAATACCTATTATAATAATTACTTTAGGTAACCAACAAATCAAATGTCTTATTGATACTGGATCAGCTACCAGTGTCATTAAACCAAATATTCTTAACGAATATAAAGAAGAAAAATTAAATAAAATAGTTTATTATTCAACCATTAATGGTACGAATAAAATTCCAGAAAAATAGTAACACCCATGCCAAAAGAATTTAAATTCTTTCGTAATATAACCTGGAAAATTATAGATTTAAAAAACAAAAATTATGATGCAATAATGGGCCAAACTTTTTAGTACCTTTTAAGGCTAAAATAAATTTAGAAAGTAAATTCATAGAAGTAAATAATATTAAAATTTTGTTTGAAGAATATAATTATCCGTATATACTTAACGAAATATGTTCTTTAAACACCGTCTCAAAAAATCTTTTCGATAAAATTAATTTTGATCATTTAAATATAGAAGAAAAAGAGAAATTAACTAATTTATTAAAAGGGAATGAAAATTTATTCTTCAAAGAAGGAGAAAAACTAACATTTACGAACCAGATAAGACACGAAATAACAACTACAACAGAAAGACTAATTTACTCGAAAATTTATAGATACCCACAAATACATGAAAAAGAGATTGCAAGACAAATTCAAGAAATGCTCGAACAGGGAATTATTAAAGAAAGTAACTCCCCTTGCAATAGTCCGTTATGGATTGTCCCAAAAAAAGGCAGACAACTCCGGTGAAAAAAAAATGGAGGGCTGTCATTGATTATAGGAAGCTAAATGAAGTTACTGTGGATGATAAGTTTCCCATACCTAATATCGACAGTATATTGGATAAACTTGGAAGAGCACAGTATTTTACTACTCTCGATCTTGCTAAAGGCTTTCACCAAATTTTAATGAAAGAATCCGACAGCAAGAAAACAGCTTTCTCAACACCATTTGGCCACTAGGAATACTTAAGAATGCCATTTGGCCTTAAAAATGCGCCAGCAACCTTCCAAAGGTTAATTAATACGGTTTTACGAGAATATATCAATAGAATTTTTTATTTTTTTTTTTTTTTCTTATTACTCCTCTTGGGAGCATAGGATATCTACTAGGCATCTCCACCTGACTCTATTCGGAGCAGTTATCTTTGCTTCCTCCCATATTTTCTCAATTGAAGCTAGCTCTTCTGAAATCGTTCGCCTCCAGGTGTTATTAGGGCGGCCTCGTCTTCGGGTTCCTTGTGGGTTCCATTCTAGTGCTTCCCTTGCTATGCTATCTTGCGGTTTTCTCAGTGTGTGCCCTATCCATTTCCACTTCTTCCTTTTGATCTCTTGCCCAATTGGTTCTGCTTTGGCAAGTTTCCATAGGTCCTGGTTACTTATTATGTTCGGCCAGTATATTCTGCATAATATCCTTAGACATTTGTTGATGAAGACCTGTAGTTTCTGTGTGATGTTGTTTGTAACTAACCAGGTTTCACTTCCATATGTTAAGGTGGTCTTTACGCAGGTTCCAAATATCCTTAATTTTGTCCCTCTGGACATTTGTGCGCTTTTCCATACTGGCTGCAGGCGACCGAACATTGCCCTGGCCTTTTTGATCCTGCTTTCGATGTCGGCGTTTATGTTACCGCTGTTATTTATGATGCAGCCTAGGTAGTGGAAATTATCTACATAGTCGATTGGTGTGTTGTTTATCACCGGACGGCGTGGGTTGTTGATGTTAATGGCCATCGCTTTCGTCTTTTCGATATTTATTTCCAGGCCCACACTTCGAGCTTATGTTGCTAGATGGTCTATTTTAGCTTGCATATTATTTATTGTGTGTGATAGCAGGCAGATGTCATCGGCATAGTCCAGATCTTCTAATTGCCTGAAGAGATTCCATGTTAATCCAGTTCTTTTGGTACTAATCTCTTTCATTATGTCATCTAGCACTACTGTGAAGAGGATTGGTGACAGTGGACAACCCTGTTTTACTCCTATGTTGGTGATGAATGGTTCGCTGGTATTACCATTGTGGAGTACTGAGAGTTGTGTCTCTTCATACATGTTCTGTATTATTTCTATTATTTTTTCCGGCACATTTCGGTTTCTAAGTGCTTTCCATATGGCTTTTCTGCTTATACAATCAAACGCTTTCTTGAAATCGATGAAAACCAGGTATAATGGGGCTCGCCATTCTATTGACTGTTCAACGATGATTCTGAGCGTATTAACCTGGTCTATGCAACTTCTATGGGGACGAAAACGTGCTTGTTCATCTTTTATTTGGTTCTCAAGTTTCTCTTGCAGCCTTGTTTGTATTACTGTTGCCATAATTTTGTAGATTGTGTTTAGCACTGTTATGCCTCTCCAGTTGTCGCACTTGGTCAGATCACCTTTCTTTGGAAGTTTGATGATTATTCCATTTTTCCATGTGACCGGTAGTCTGCCCTCATCCCATGCTGTTGTGATGTGAGGTTCTAAAAGCTCGGCTGATGTTTCTGGATCTATTTTTATAATTTCAGCTGGGAGCCCATCTACGCCTGTTGCTTTGTTTATTTTTAGCTTTCTAAAAGCTTTCTAGCACTGTTATGCCTCTTTGATCTCTATATCTCGATATCAATAGAATATGTGTAGTCTATTTGGATGATATTCTAATATATGTAGTCTATTGGATGATATTCTATATTCGTTAGAAGAAAATTTAACCAACTTAAAAATAATTTTTAATAAATTAAGACAAGCTGGGTTAAAGATCCAGGTAGATAAGTGCAATTTTCTAAAAAAAGAAACAGAATTTCTAGGTCACATTCTGACTTCTGAAGGAATTAAGCCTAATCCAAAAAAAATAGAAATCATTCAAAATTTAAAACTGCTAACCACCCAAAAACAAATTAAGTCGTTTCTAGGCATAACTGGATATTATAGGAAATTTATAAAAGATTATGCCAAAATATCCGGTCCTATAGTTAAATATCTTAAAAAAGAAAGTAAAATTAACATAAATGATCCGAGCTATATCACAGCGTTTGAAAAACTCAAAGAAGTTATTACAAATTATCCTATTTTAAGATATCCTGATTTCAGTAAGAAATTCAAACTTGTTACTGATGCAAGTAATTTAGCAATTGGAGCCGTTCTTACACAAGAAGGCCACCCAGTTGCATATGCATCCAGAACACTTAATGATCGCGAAAAAAGGTACTCAACTATCGAAAAAGAAGTTTTAGCGATAGTATGGGGAACCAAATATTTTCGGCCATATTTGTTTGGCAATGAGTTCGATCTGCAAAAAGATCATCAACCAATTAAGTGGCTTCACATTAAAAATACCGGTAAAGATATTAATCCTCACCTACAGCAATGGTTACTTCAATTAGGCGAATACAACATTAAAATTGATTATAAAAAACGAAGAGAAAATAAGGTAGCAGACTTCCTTAGTCGAATTAACTCGGAAACAAATGAAAATAACTTGTTCGAGACGAACAATCCTAATAAGGAACGGTATGTAAATGAAGAATCTCAAATTAACATAGAAAATCTTAGTACTTCACCACATGATTCGTTGGATGTAACAATGCATTCACAAAGAGAAGATCTTAATGATCCTATTCCTATACTTGACACAGTAGTGAACCGCTTTAAAATTCAAATTATTTTTACGGAACAAAAAGAAAAAGAATGTGACGAAATTTTCAATAATAAGAGAATATATGTTGATAAAAATGATCTAGAACAACAAACAGACATTTTTACAAAGTATATTACTAAAAAACATGAAATAGGTATATACTCCGAATTGAATGATCAAGAATATAATAAATTACAGAAAGAATTGATTAAATTATTTCCAAATAGAAATCTTATAAAGTTATATAAATGCAGTTATTTTGCTAAGGACTTCGACAACGAAGACGAGTTAAGAAAACAAATTTCAATTTTTCATAAGAAAGAATCAGGACATTGCGGAATAATAACAACCTATAAAGATTTAAAAACTAAGATATATAACCCGAAATTGAAATTTAGAATTCATGAAATTATAAACAACTGTGATATTTGTTCAGGAGCAAAATATGATAGAAAACAGATAAAAAATAAGTTTAAAACGAGGAAGATTATAGTTGCCCTTGTCAACTTTTAGATACCCGTGCATAACCACTATGGTGTATAAAATAAACCGTAATTTACTTCCCTTATACATTTAACTCATTACTCCATAATTTTGACGTAAAAAAAAAAAATTAACAAAAAAAAAAAAACAAAATTTTCATTCGTTGTCCCATAACTTTAGCTAAAAAAAAAAAAAAAAAACAAAAAAATAAACAAAAAAAAAAAAAAAATGGCCCACCCAAAAATTCCGATGGTCCGAGTGATGTCCAACTTTGCCAACTAACTTGCCCTATTACTTTACCTGCCCAATTTTAATTTTAACCTTGTAGCTTCATTAGATTCACAGTTATTGAATCGCAAACTTTGTATGGCAGCCCCCCGAAATTGGGGCCCTAACATTTTGAAACTTCATATAAGTGCTCGATTCATTATATAACTAACCGAGGGTAATTTTCAGCCTCGTAGTATAATAATTTAAAGAAATTCATATTGGTGCAAAGAAGTTGTTTGGCAGCCCCCCGAAAATGGGGCCCTAACATTTTGAAACTTTATATAAGTGCTCGATTCATTATATAACTAACCGTGTGTAATTTTCATCCGCGTAGTATAATTAGTTTTGAAGAAATTCATATTGGTGCAAAGAAGTTGTATGGCAGCCCCCCGAAAATGGGGCCCTAACATTTTGAAACTTCATATAAGTGCTCGATTCATTATATAACTAACCGAGGGTAATTTTCATCCGCGTAGTATAATTAGTTTTGAAGAAATTCATATTGGTGCAAAAAAGTTATATGGCAGCTCCCCGAAGCCTTGGGCCGATTTTAACCAAAAACAATAGGGAACCTAGAAGTTGTCTAAAAATGACTTTGTGTGAATTTCAAGACTCTAGCCCTTTTAGTTTTTGAGTTATCGTGCTGACACACGGACGACGGACGGACGGACGGACAGACACATATAGCTAGATCGACTAATTTTTCGATTCTGAGCCGATACGTACCCTTGACACTATATCTAGCTCGTCTAGATCGATGCGTTACAAACGGAGGAGTAATTTTAATATACCCGATGTTCATACATGTATGCACGGGTATAAAAAGTACCTACACAATAAAATTAATACCATATTTGATTTTTTCGTGTGACCAATAATAAAACAAAAAAATTAAAATTATTGTATATAGTCATATAGAATATGTATATGGTTACAATTATATTTTTTTGAAAAACATTTTTGAATTTTGTTATAAAAATAATAACAAAAAGAAAGAAATGAATAAATTAAAATTTCTTATATAAAAGGATTTTGTTACAAAAAGAATGATAAAAAAAAAAAGACGAATTCAAAAATAAAATATTTCTGCCACAATATGGATTTGAACCGGGACGTTTTCATCAATAGTCTAGCGCCCTAACCACTGTACCATACAATGATTAATAATTTGATAACATTTTCTTTGTTTTGTATTTAGTTTCTATTTAGTTATTAAGTTTGAAAATATTATATAAATTTTAAAAATATATATAAATGTTGGTGAGGTGAGGTGTGCTGTTTACATTTTGCATTAATGAAAATAAATTGTATTTTGTTTTTGCATTTAGTTTCAATGTATTTCTATATATAAAATTTTTTGCATTTAGTTTCAATGTATTTCCATTTATAAAATTTTTGGTAACAGAATTGAAATAACTTGTTGCATATAATCAAATTGTTTATGTAAGAGAGAGTAAATAGTGCGTACCTAAATAGAATCAAAAAGAAAAAAGATTCCTAGTCAAAAAAATTAATACTATATTATTTGATTTTTACGTGTATGACAAATAATAAAAAAAAAAATTTAAAATTATTGTATACTTATATTTATTAAAATAAATGAGAGTTTTCTGTAAAATTTTTTATAGAATAAGAGTTTCTCACATAAAAAAAATTATATTTAATTACAAAAAGAATAAATAAAAAAAAAAAGATGAACTGAAAAAAAAAACATTTTATTTGTACGGGTATCAATATGCCCGGACTAAGATTTGAACCGGCACTTTGCTATAAAAAGGCCGACGTCCTTACCACTAAGCCATCGATGGAACATTTCTTGCTTCGTTTTTATTTTCTGTTTTCTTGTTTTTGCATTTAATTTCAAAGAGAAAAATAAATTATAAATGTAAATGATGGTGAAGTGAGGGGAAGTGTGTACATTTTTTAATAATGAATATTAAATTGTTTTTTTTTTTTGCATATAGTTGTATTGCAATGTATTTCTATATATAAAATTTTTGTCATAAAAATTTAAATAATTTTTAAATATAATCAAATTATTTATGTAAATAATGCGTACCTACCTAAATAGAATCAAAAAGAAAAAATTAATACGATATTTGATTTTTTCGTGTGGCAAAATAAAACAAAAAAATTAAAATTATTGTACATAAAATATGTAGGTATATGGTTATAATTATATTTTTTTGAAAAACATTTTTGAATTTTGTTATAAAAATAATAAGAAAAAGAAAGAATTATTCATTTCTTATATAGAATTAAAATTTCTTATATAAAAGGATTTTGTTACAAAAAGAATGATGAAAAAAAAAGACGAATTCAAAAATAAAAAAGTTTTCCCACAACATGGATTTGAACCGACATCTTTCTATTAGAAGTCTAGCGCCCTAACCACTGTACCATACAATAACTAATAATTTGATAATATTTTGTTTATTTTGTATTTAGTTTCTATTTAGTCATAAAGTTTGAAAATATTATATAAATTCAAAAAATATTTTTAAAAGTTGGTGAGGTGAGGTGTGCTGTTTTTAGTTTCAATATATAAAATTTTTTGCATTTAGTTTTAATGTATTTCGATTTATAAAATTTTTGGTAACAGAATTGAAATAACTTGTTACATATAATCAAATTGTTTATGTAAGAGAGAGTAAATAGTGCGTACCTACGAAGAATCAAAAAGAAAAAAACAAAAAAAAATACCTAGTCAAAAAAATTAATATCATCATATTATTTGATTTTTACGTATATGCCAAATAATAAAAAAAATAATTTAAAATTATTGTATATATACCTAGTATATGTATTGTTTTGTAACACATTTTTGAATTTTAAAATAAAAATAATAACAAAAAAAAGGAAATTAATAATTATTAAAATAAAAAATGCGAGTTTTCTGTAAAATTTTTTATAGAATTAAAAAAAAATAAAAAAACGTTTTGCCCCAAGATGGATTTGAACCCACAAATTTTTATTAAAATCGTACTGCCTTAACCACTGCACCATGTAATGAATAATAATATGATAACATTTTGTTTATTTTCTATTTAGTTTGTATTTTTATTAGTAATTTTTTTTTTTAGTTATTAAGTTTGAAATATCCAAATAAATTCCCCAAAAATTTGTATGGCAGCTACCAGAAGCCTTTATCCGATTTTAACCAAAAACAATAGGGAACCCACAAATTGTCTAAAAATTACTTTGTGAAAGTTTCAGAACTCTAGCTCTTTTAGTTTTTGAGTTATCGTGCTGACGGACGGACGGACACACATGGCTAGATCGATTCGTTTTCCGATGCTGATTCGATACGTACCCTTGACACTATATCTAGCTCGTCTAGATCGATGCGTTACAAACGGAGGAGTAATTTTAATATACCCGATGGTCATACATGTATGCACGGGTATAATCACAGAAACTCTTAAAACAATAAATGAAATTGTACATATAGATATTTATACAAATAGTGAAAATAATTTTATTAACGTAATTGATAAGTTTTCAAAATATGCTAACAGTCTGTATTTAGAAGATAGAAACCATATAACTATTTTAGAAAAATTAAGACAAATAATAACAATTAGGGGTAAAATGAAAAAGTTAGTTTTCGATAACGAATTCGCGTCAAAATTAATAAAAGACTTTTGCGAAAAAGAAAACATAGAGTATCATACAACAAAACCAAATAGCCATACAGGCAATGGTAATGTTGAAAGACTTAACGGGACTCTAACAGAAAAAATCAGAGCCTTAAATTTAGAAGAGAAATTGCATATTAGAATTCAAATTCTTAAAGCAGTAGAAATGTACAATAAGTCTTATCATTATACTATTAAAACAATACCCCTTCATGTTCATAATAGAGAAGTAGATTTTAAAAAAATTTATGACAGATTAATTAAAGCAAAAGAATATTTTATTCATAAAAGAAACAAAAATAGGGAACAATACGACGAACAAAGAAAAGTAGGTTTTATAAAAAATTATAAATCTTTAAGGCACAAAGAGCAGCCAAAATTTAGAAAATACAATTTAACTAATGTACATGAAATCAACATAAAACGTCCATTTAAATTTACAGATCAAAACCATCAGCCTCAAGAAAATATTCTCGATAATACTTCTGGTACTAATACCAACTTTAACACACCAGAAAATGACCATTGAAAAAATAGAAGCTGAATTAGGATATACTGAAATTAAAGTAGATACAGTTGAAATAGCAGATAAATTCGAAATTATAATACATCAAATATATCCCAAGGAAATTTTAAATTTAGTGAGTAATTTAGAATCAACTTTAAGTACTTTAAAATTTGAAAATCATAAAGATTTTATTAAACATAAAATTAATAGAATTAAAAATAAAATAAATACACTCTTACCAATTAGACATAAGACCACGAAGACCAAATAAATATCGAAGAGTATTTTAATATTGTAGATCAAAATAATCATAATTTAATAAAAAATCTTAATCAACAAATATCAATTAATGACAATTTCAATCAAACTTTTTCGCAGTTAAAAAGTATAATTGAAACAGATAGAAATAAACTATTAAATATGTTAAATGAGGTTAACGTTACTGAAAGAAAACTTCTTCTCGAAAATCTCTTCTTAGAACAAATGTTTAAACTTGACTATATAGAAAGACAAGTTGAACATATTCAAGATAATATAGCCTCTGCAAGGGTAGGTATCTTACATCCAAATATTTTAAACGATGAAGAAATAACCGCTTATAAAATTGATTTCGATAAACTTTCTAACATTCGTCTAGCTGTTGCAAAGCACATAGATAACTCAATAATTTTCGCAATAAAAATCCCAATTCACAGCATTATAGTTAGTAAAAATATCCTCATACCTATAACAAATTCACAGAATTTATAAGTAGATTCTGATATGGAATATATTATAAGGCACCAAAATCAGGTGTTTACCTATTCTGAAGGAAAATCATTAATTAAATAAAAGTAAAAATTGTATTATTCTAAAAAATTGTGAATTTTTTAATAAACATAATGAAGAAATTCTATTTATAGAAAATAATATAATTATAATTAATAACATTAAGTTTGCAAAATTGAAAAGTACTTGTGATGAAAGAACTACGCAACTTAAAGGTAACTATTTTATAAATTGCAATAACTGTACCGTTGAAATTAATGATAGAGAATTTAACAATAAACTTAGAATGTTTACAGAAAAATTTATAATACCTAAATATGAAAAATATGTAACATTAAATAATACTAAACTTTCATTTGACAAAATTCAAATTAATTATGAAAATAATATTAAAGAAATCGAAGAACTTAAATACCACAATACTTTATATTACACTTTTAATATAACAGTAATAATAGTACTAGTATTGCTCATAATAATTTAAATTTTTTATGTATTGTACAAAAATAAACAGTCAAAAATCAATATTGTAAATAAAACTTCAGAAGATACAAATTTTCAAGATATATTAAAAACGTATACTAATTACTTTAAGTCATTTTATATTATTAAATTCATTCATAATAATAATAAAAAAAAAAAAAAACAAAAACCAAATTGTTTTTTCTCCTCCCTTTATAATTTGTTAATGTAGGTTAGTTATTATTTTAAGGTTAACTGTCTAATGTTACACTATTTTTACTTTAAGTTATAAAACAAAAAAAGAAAAAAAAAAACAAATATAATAAAAATTTTTTTTTATTTTTGAATATAATATATAGTTAGTTATATGTACTTTAACAATAAAAATTTTCAATCTATGTATACTTTTCATAACTATATCAAAACCAAAATTTTTTATACATTAATACAAGTAATTGTACAGTACTTTACGCTTATAACGACCATGACGGGACGGAAAATATTCGCCGTAATGAACGAATGTCCTTTTAAAAGAATGTTGTGAACTTTGAACAATTAGTATAAGACTTGAACATTCTAGAGTGTGCTAATTCTAGAATGGACAATTCAAACTCATTTGTTAGAATGTTATTTGATGTGTCAGACTCAAGCCTTTGTATAATGCTTTTTCTTCTAAAGAAATTTTTTTTTTGTATTTTTGTTGCTTTGATTTTTTTTTATATTTAAAACTAAATAAGAAATACTAAATTAATCACCAAACAACATTATTAGTTATAATAATTTTAAATAAAAGAAATATGAATGTAATACACAACTCTCATTTTTAGGTAGAACTTAATACTTTGACAAAAAGTGTAACGTTTATTAAAATGGAAATTAATAGGATGAAGCATATTTTTATTTTACTTTGATCTAATAAATACTTAACATAACAAATTCTAAAAACTAAAACCATTATCTGTCAACATCTTACGCCGTAAACATAAAATTGTTAAAACCGAGTTCGTTATAAATAAAAACTACTTTATAAAGAAAATGTATTGCTTTTATTCGAACAGAACATATTTTTTTACCAGAATTTTAATTCTCGTTCACTTCTTAGATAAAGAAAAATAAACAAAAACAAAACAAAAAATTTAAATCTCCTTGTTCTTTGAACATTTGAACTAAACAAAAAAAAAAGATATAAGTCGGCGCCTATAATATTTTGATTGAGCTGCGAGTCATAACCGAAAATGAATTACATTTACACAGAAAGTCAGCGCATAATATTAGAGTTATAAGGCACAACTTTAAACAGCGTGACCATTAAATTTAAATTTACGTTAAGTTAATGACGGGTTTTCACTTGAATAAACTGAAAATTCTATTATTAATACGAAAAAAAACAAAATATTTCTTTTGGTTGTTATTTCATTAAAATTGGTCAAATCATTTCCCCTGAAAAGGGATGTTTATATTTGATTGGGAAAAAATAAGCCGATTAAATATTATGATTTGAATCCTGCTTAACCATAAATCTAACTAAAATCTAACTTAAATTAATAATTTAAAATATAAACCCTTAATGAACTTTAATTAAAACAAATTAATTAATAAATTTAAGAACTTATAATAAAATACAAAAAAATTTTAACTAAAGCGAATGAAATAATAAATTATAATAAAATTTAATGAAAATTAATTATAAGGGTTTAATCTGTATTTATAATTAAATCTTTAACAATATCGATATAACATTAATAAATAATGTCAATAACATGATTTCATAACAAAATTTTAATTTAAGCTTAGACTTATAATTAAACTAAAACTATCTGATGAACCAAAAAGTCTAAAAAAAACAACATGAAATTGATTAATAATTACCAATAATATAATTACTGAAAGTAATTAAATAACTATCCATCGGTAAAAGTAAATCAATTTCAGCATATTTGAGAAACACTTTAACTGAAAATATTTGAACAAAAATACTTTGCAGAAATTATCTAAAAAAAAAAAAAAAAAAATAATAGGAAAAAAAACATATTAGAAAACTTAAATATAAGAAAATAATTAAAAAAAGAGACTAATTTTAAATCATCAAGATAACCGAAATAAAAATATTTAAGTAAATGCCTAACGTAACAATTTACACATCGCACAAATAATTTAAAAGGTCATATTAATCTTCAAGCAATAATATATTAACAGTCATGTAAAACAAAATCCGCAAAAGTACAACTAATTAAACATGAAATAAAATTAAAATATATCACTACCATACACTAAGTTACATATTAACTAATAAAAACACAAGCGTTAAACTGAGGCTCTATTATTAAAACAAAAATAACAAAAAATGCAATTTCATAACATTGCGATAAGCAAGATTTTCTAATTACGAAAAAATTAATGTTTCCATACTTCTATGCCTATAATTCGTATGACAAGAAGTATTCAGCCTACAACGTTAATAGCTAGATTAGAGTGTGATAGAAGTGCCAAAGCCGGCAGAATTATCGATTATCAACCTAAAATTAAAAGGAATATTATGAAAATATTTTATATTATACTTATTATATAAACAAGCATTATACATACCTGGGTTTGCTCCATTAAATTCCAAAACCTGAAAAATAACCTGCACACAAACCCACAAAGAATTTGTATACTTTTTGATAATATAAATTTATACTTATCCAATCATTTGAATCAGCAATGCTCCAGGTCCTGTTGGTACAACTCAGCATCCATCTTGCAGAGATCAATTTACTTTATATATTGCTTTTCATACCCTACACTTATGGAATCGCTTAAAGGGTACTTTAACTTTGGATGCGAGTTAGATATGGAAAAGTATATATTTTTGTGATAAGCGCGACCTCCTGAGCCAATTTAGCCATGTCCGTCCGTCCGTCCGTCCGTCCGTAAGCACGATAACTCAAACACTAATGAACCTATCTTGATGAAATTTTAACTGTAGGTTAGTTGTACTGAAAGTACGGCGGGGAATATATATGGGCGATAACAGTCCGTAGATTCGCATTCTGGACCCTTTGACCGGTCTAAGGTCTCAAGAACATATTTAAAAAATCACGTTAACTCAGCAACGAATGACGCTATCTTGGTGAAATTTGTACTGCAGGTTACTAGTAATTAAACTACGGCGGGGATTGCGTGTCGGCGAGATACCTCCGTGGGTTCGGTTGCTGGAAATTTTAGAACGAACTAAAGCCAAACGAGAATAATTTCGAAACCAATAGAGAAAGAACGTTGGTCTCTTTCTATTTCCTTAGTTTTCTTGAAATTTGGGATCAATTGGATTAGCGGTTTCGGGTATACAACGCCAAAGACCTTAAAGCATGTCATCGAAATTAATAAAGATAGTAACTTGAAACAAATGTAGAAGCTTAAATTTTGATATAAGGGTGTTTTTTTACTATTTCATGCCTGTCCTCAAAATTTGAAATTAATAAATATGGTAACTTAGAATAAATATAGAACTTTCCACTTTAGTACAAGGTTTAACCAGTTATGAAAGTACGGCAAGGACTGCGTATGGGCCAAATCGGACCATGGGTTCGGGTTCTGGAACTTTTTATCGTTTCAAGGGCTAAGGAGCATTTATCCAAAAAACACGAAAAAACTAATGGGCTATCTTGATGAAATTTTAGCTGTAGGTTACTAGTACTGAAGGTATCGGGGGCTTGCATATGGGTGAGATTGACCCATGGGTTCGGATTCTGAACCTTTTGATGAGTCTAAGGGCTAAAAAACATACATCAAAAATTACGATGACACTATTTTGATAAACTGTAAACCCTAGTTTACTAGTACTGAAAAAAGTAGCGCGGGGATTGCTTATGGTCAAAATCGGACAATGGTTTAAAATTCTAGAAACTTTTGATCGAACTAAAGCCAAACGTGCATAATCTGGAGACCAATGAAGATAGAACCTTAAAATTTGGGGCACAGATGTATCTTCTTATTTTTTTTGTGCCCTTGAAATTTTGGACCAATTGGAGTAGTAGTTCGGGTTCCTCTCACACTCTTACAAATCTTTAGCAAGAATATCTTCCAAATTAATAACCTGAAATTTGGAACACGAGTGTTCTTTCCTATTTGATTTCTTAATACTCGCACATTTTTAAAAGGCTAAAAAGGTTATTTTATTACATTTTAAAATTAAACATATTATGTTTTATATTTTATAATAAATCAATAAAAATTTCATATATCAGATATTTTATTGAATTATTACAATAAGTGATAACTGATTATGAAATTGCGTACGATACTTAAGTTGTTTTCAAAGGTACTTGCTGCATGTATGTAAGGTTAATTTTGATATTTATATTTGCTAAACATAAATATGTGCAAGCTTACTTTGTTAATTAATTTAAATCATTAATGTTTAAATTAATGATTAAACTTTGACATACTATTTTGTCTTTATACCCATATGACTATATAGTCAAAGGGTATAATAAATTTTCCATTACGTTTGTGACGCAGAGAAGGAGGGGGAGTAGATATATACCCAAGTGTATGAATCGGATCAGAATCGAAAAAAAAATGATTTAGCTATGTATGTCCGTCCGTCCGTCTGTCCGTCTGTCCGTCCGTCCGCACGATAACTCAAAAACTAAAAGAGCTAGGATCTTGAAATTTTCGGAAATTCAGTTTTTTGCAGTAGCCGTCTCACATTTAAATCCAGCCATTTTGGTCCATGGTTTCGTGTAGCTGCCATACAACTTCTTTTTTTGTATGAGTATTACTTTCCAACTAATGAAGCTGGGTGTCTGAAATTTTGCCAAAAATAGTTTAGTGTAATGAGCAAAGTTTCTGCAAAATTTGATTGGTCTGCTGTAGAGGGTTCGTGTAGCTGCCATGCAACTCCTTCTTTTATATGATCATTACACTACACCTAATGAAACTGGGTGTCTGAAATTTTGTCAAAAATAGTTTAGTTTTATGGCCAAAGTTGCTGCAAAATTTGGATGGTCTACTGCAGAGGGTTCGGGTAGCTGCCATACAACTCCTTCTTTTATATGAGTATTCCACTACACTTAACAAAGCTGTATGTTTGAAATTTTTCCAAAAGTAATTATCCAGATGATATAATGTATATATTACGGTCATACGGGTATCCCAGAGTTGACACAGTCTACTTTACTACACTCTTCCTCGTTTTTACTCTAATTGCGTTATATAACATTTTGTCTCTTAAAGATTATATAAAATTTTGTGCCTCTATTAAACTTTAAAAGTAATAAGTTCTTTTATAATAAAGTTTGTATTATTTAAAATTAAATAATTCTTTTATGAAAAAATTTTATTTTTAGGACAAACTCTTAAAGTGGAAAAAAGGAATAAATTTTGTGAAATCAATAATATTAATATAGGATGTAAAGCTGACAAAAATATGGTAAATGCATGTTTTTTTCTACGTTCGATCTTGCTAGTGGATTCCACCAAATTGCGATATAGAAATGATGTACAAAAAACAGCTTTTTCTGTTGATTGAGGATATTATGAGTATATAAGAATGCCTTTCGGCCTAAAAAACGCTCCATCAACTTTCCAAAAAGTGATATGAAGAGTTTCGTTTCGAAAAATTGATTTTTTTATTTATTTTTTTACTTTATTTTCTTTGTCTTTAATATTTTTTTTAACTAGAAAATAATTGCGCTTAAACTCAATAAAAATAGTATTATTAAAAATAAAAACGAAATTTCTGTTTTCTTTTCAAATTTGAATTTGATATTTGACTATTAACATATAATTTTAAACTTTTTGAATTTTTTGACATTTCAGTGAGTTGCATTTTTATGTACTGTTTATTTGGTTTGT
This sequence comes from Dolichopus griseipennis, assembly GCA_963082915.1. NCBI lineage: Eukaryota > Metazoa > Arthropoda > Insecta > Diptera > Dolichopodidae > Dolichopus > Dolichopus griseipennis. The sequence continues at coordinate 428,736 of CAUJBZ010000001.1, read as the reverse complement.
TACCAAAAAAAAGAGGTTTTTTATAATTAAATTAAAACTTGTAAAATATATTAAGTTTAAAATATGAAGAGTGAAAAACAAGAAACATCGAATCATCGAAACATCCGATGTAATACGGAAATTAAAAAAATTTGTGCTTTACCTATATTGCTCGTGCTTTGATTAAAAAATAAAATCTTATTTTGATATCTTGAATATTACCGAATAAAGAAAACGAAAACGTTCGAAAAAATTCGTTCAGAAACTTTCAGAATATTTGACTGAATCACACTTTATAATTTTTTTTTTGGTTTTTGTTAAGTTTAAATTTTAGTTTTGTTTTTACTATTAGCCGTTCAAAATGAAAAAAACTCCAAACGATGATCGTAAAGATTCATTTCAAGATTCTTGGAAATTTCTTTATGAAATGATTGAAAAAAATGGCCAAGCACATTGTGTTTTATGTCTCACATCTGTAGTTTTTCGTTCATCATCAGTCAAACGTCACTTTCAATCCAGTCATTCATCGATTGCAAAACTAAGTTTGGAAGAAAGAAAACATTTTTTTTCGAAAAAAAATGAGAATCTTCACTGCCAATAAATTAATATCACTAAATTCGTAAAATCGACAAATAATATAACTGCCGCTAGTTTTAATATAGTAAACGAAATTGCTGAACACGGAAAACCATTTACTGCTGGTTATTTTTTTAAAACTACTCTTTTGAATTGTGCTGAAAAACTTTTTGAAGACTTCGATAATAAAGATAAAATAATTATGCGCATTACAATCGTTCAACTAAGCCCAAATACGGTTAAAGATGAATTCACGTGATGAATGTTGTTAGTAAAATAATCAATTATATTGTTGCTAATGATTTGTCCAAAAGACAATTTAAAAAGTTAATGGCAGATTTAAATGTACCATATGAAACTTTTCTTATGTATAATCACGCTCGATGGCTAATCACGCTCGCATTATCTTTAGAAAGATTTGTTTTATGTTTGGATGAAATCCGTCTTTTTTTACATGAAAAAAAAAAAAAAATTTTCAGAACTTAAAGTTAATGTTCTTAACTGATTTTACTATGCATTTGAATGAATTAAACAAGAAACTGCAGGTTTATGGAAAATCATTGAATATTTTATTTGGACACATTAATGCTTTTGAAATGAAACTAAAATTAAATGGAAATGACTTAAAAAAATTAAAAAACAAATTATGAAGAATTGAAATATTTTCCAAATTTAAAATTGATTATGAAAAATACTGACATAGGAGAAGAAAACCTGCAAGATATTTTTCGTAAAATTATATTAAGCACACAAGAATCATTTGAAAATCGATTCCAACATATTAAAAAAATCGAACATTTAATTAAACTTATCCGATATCCTGACAAGTTTATTCTGGACAATAATTTCGGTGAATTTAGAAGGCTAGACTTTGACGATTTTGATAATAAACTGCTAGAATTCCGAGCCAGTTTGATTGGCGCGAAAAATTTATCGATTGGAGAAAAATGATCGAAAATCAATTAAGAGAAAATGATATAATATTTAACATGGACGATGAAGTTCTAAAGTTGTGGCAAAGTCTTCCAAATCAGTTTTCATCATTAAAACGGCTAGCATCATTAAAAGGCTAGTACTGTATTAACAGTATTTCCTTCAACTTACTTTTGCGAATTATTATTTTCTCAAATAAATGTAATTTTAACCAAAACCAGAAATAGAATGGCTAGTGACAATTCCGAGGCTTGTGTTGCCTCTTTGCGTCGCAATTTATACAAAAAATATCTCACACTGGACAACAATAGAAAAAATATTGTGTTCCTTACTAATTTAAGTAAAGTTTTATATACTGTTTAATTTTTGATACTTTTTATTTTAAGTTGTTTAATTCTTATTATATTTTGTTTAATTAAATTTTTGATAGTGAAGAATATATCTGATATTTTTGTTTTCTTTTGATTAAATATATTTAATTTTTTTTTATATAAATTTATATTTAAATATAAATGAAAACAAAGTATAAATGAAATTAATAAAAATTAATATAAAAACGAATAATTACATATCAATTTTTTACTTTTCAATACTAATTTATTTTATGGAATAGATTCGGCACGCCGAAATAATGCTTTGAAAAAAACCATCTTTTTTGGCACGATAACTAAAATCTAATTGCGATCACTGACTGAATGCTTAAAAAACGGGAAAAAGGGTAGTATTGATTGAAGCATATGTAAAAACTTTTACTTTGTGCAAGGATCTGCTAATAAATTATCCAATACTACAATTTCCAGACTTTTCTAAACCATTTATAGTGACAACAGATGCGAGTAACTTTGCGATAGGGGCTGTTCTTTCTCAGGGCACTAAACAACTCAGAACAAAATTATTCCACGATCGAAAAGGAATTATTAGCTATCGTATCGGACTTAAAAATCCTTTTAGAAACAAACAAAGACGTACAATTCATATGCCAAACTTTGCTGAACAAAATTTAATAAGTATTTTTAAACAAAATCTAGCTTTTAATAAATTATCAACTATATAAAGAGATGATGAAACATTCCAATTAGTACAACGCATTTATTCAGAAATTTTTCAGATTCAAAAACATTTAAATTAGTTAAATGTATAGATATCCTAATAGCTGTAACGGACAACGACGAACAAAGTAAATTGATATCAGATTATCATAATAAAAGTAACCACCGAGGTATTAATGAAACTACCATGCATCTTAAAAGAGAATATTATTTCCTTCTTTATTATTCATATTGACATTTACAGTATAAATAATAAACAAATATTAACAATAATAGATAAATTATCCAAGATCGGAGCAAGTTATATCGTACAAGCTAGAAATAGTTTAACTATAATAAAATGTCTTAAACATTTTTGCAGCCTACACGGCATCTCTGTAAAATTAATTACCGATCAAGGTGCAGATTTCACTTCTCCTTTTTTTAAAGATTTTTGTTCACAATATAATATTCAACATCATGTAACTAGCTTCTAGCAAAGTACTAGCAAATCACCCGTAGGATGCAGAAATACAGAATAATTTTTAAAAATAAAAAAATAAAAGATCATGAATAAATACTTAATGAAACAATTATAAAATACAACAATGCCATTCATTCCGCAACCAAATTAAAGCCATATGAAGTTTTCTACGGTAAAATTTTAATCTAATATATATAGGAGAAAATTTATTTGTTTGTTTGTTTGCTTGTCCAGGATTCATGTGCAAACCGAATCGAGGCTGCCACAAATTTTTGTTGAGTTCGATTAACCCGTTCGGGCACGAGGGCGCAATGTAGCTTTTTCATTGTTTTTGATTTCGAGTCAAAACGCTGTGACCGATTGACTTAAAATTTTGCACAAATGTTCCTCTTAGCAACCGGAATTAGTTGTATAAATTTAGTTAGAATGAATTAACGCATTTCGGCCTGGCGGGCTTCCAAAAAATTTTGTGATTCCGTGCGGCTGCAAAAAGTTTTAGTTAAGTTCGATTAACCCGTTTTCCACAACGACGCAAAGCCTTTCTTTTCGACTGCAAAACCACCCTGTAAAATTGGACACAAATCGGAAACAAATAATTTTTTGGAAGCCCGCCTGGCCGAAATGGGTTAATATTTTCAAACCATCTTTATACAACTAATTCCGTTTGCTAAGAGGAAGATTTGTGCAAAATTTCAAGTCAATCGGTCAAACTGTTTCGGCTCGACATTAAAAACATTGAAAAAGCTTCATTGCGCCCTCGTGCCCAAACGGGTTAACCGAACTCAACAAAAATTTGTGCCAGCGTCTCTTTTTGACTGCAAAACCACCCTGTAAAATTGGACACAAATCGGAAACACAAAATTTTTTAGAAGCCCGCCGGACCGAAAGGGGTTAATTTATTCCAACCAACTTTATACCATTAATTCCGTTTAATAAGAAGAACATTCGTGCAAAATTTCAAGTTAATCGGTCAGACCGTTTCGACTCGACATTAAAAAAACGAAAAAGCTTAAAAAAGCTCTGGAGCCGCAACCTGTTCACTTATAAAAATGCGACATAGCCTATGTCACCCCCCGGGCTCCCAAAATTATTCCTTTAAAATTTTGTGACAATCGGACCAGTGGTTTTCACGTGAATCCTTGACAAACAAACAAACAAACAAATTTTCTTCTTTATATATTAGACTAGCAGATTTACCGTGTAAAAACACAAGCTTCAGCCAATTTTTTGAAATACTACTTTGCTTATAAATGAAGCCACAAAAAAATATTTGTGGAGTTCCGTTAACCAATCGTGACCCAACAGCTTTTTATAGGTTTTTTCGTTGCTTTGTTATATATATTAGAAATGATTTAACCGATTAACTTCAAATTTCGTATATGTGTTCTTCTTTAAAAATGAAGTTCAATTTACTAACAGACTTGGAAGTTGTTAACCCCTGTCGACCCGACGATTGTTCAAAAAAAAATTTGTAAGTAAATTACGTCCAATTTCTGAAATTAGGTACAACTTCTTTGAATTAGGGGAATGCTTAAAAAAATGTTTTGTCGAGTTCTTTTAACCGATTGCGAAATAAAAACTTTAAAAAACAGTTTGAACGATTATCTCTAATTTTTCTATACATGGTGCTTCTTGAGAATTTGGTGCTCCTTGACGATAGAGTTGAGAATGTTAGGTTCCCGGCGAATAATTTTAACTGAATTAAAATGACTATTGCTCAAATGGGGATACTAAGTTTGCCATTATGTCATTATACTATGTCAATAGTAGTTATCTTGAATTGCCAACGTTTGAATAAAATATAGTCGATGGTTTAGAAAAGATTTAAAAATTTGCTTTTCAACTTATATTTTGTTTAGTACTCACCTGAAAGTTGTAATGCGCTCTTCCTCGTTTTTTTATGATTCGATGAGAGAAATGTAGGCTTATTTTTTGGAAAAACTGTTTTAAAATACTATGTTTTTAAGCATTATATATAAGAAATTGAATTTTTTGATTTTTAGATTTCATTTGAAGAAAACTGAAAATTTCATTGAATCTTTGTCCAAAACGCACAAACAGGCCAAAACCAAATTAACCATGTGGGTTTTAATTAAAATGTTGGTACAACATTTTCAATAACATACTTTTAATCGTATAAGAAACTAAAATTTATAGAAAACTTCATGGCGTCGTCGTGGAAAACGGGTAAATCGAATTAACCAAAACTTTTTGCAACCTCTCTTTAGACTGCGAAATCAACCTGTAAAATTGGACACAAATCGAAAACACAAAATTTTTTGAAAGTCCGCCAGGCCGAAATGGGTTAAATTATTCCAACCAAATTTATACAACTAATTACGGTTGCTAAGAGGAACATTTTTGCAAAATTTCAAGTCAATTTGTCAAACGGTTTTGACTCGAAATCAAAAACATTGAAAAAGCTTCTTTGCGCCCTCGTGCCCAAACGGGTTAACAGAACTCAACAAAAATTTGTGCCAGACTCTATTGTCGACTGCGAAACCACCTTGTAAAATTGGACACAAATCGGAAATACAAAATTTTTTGGGAGCCCGCCACGTCGAAATGGGTTAAATTATTCCAACCAACTTTATACCATTAATTCCGTTTAATAAGAGGAAGATTTGTGCAAAATTTCAAGTCAATCGGTCAAACTATTTCGGCTCGACATCAAGAACATTGAAAAAGCTTCATTGCGCCCTCGTGCCCAAACGGGTTAAACGAACCCAACAAAAATTTGTGCCAGCCTTTCTTTTCGACTGCAAAACCTTCCTGTAAAATTGGACACAAATCGGAAACACAAAATTTTTTGGAAGCCCGCCGGGCCGAAAGGGGTTAATTTATTCCAACCAACTTTATACCATTAATTCCGTTTAATAAGAGGAAGATTTGTGCTTTCAAGTCAATTGGTCAAACTATTTCGGCTCGACATCAAGAACATTGAAAAAGCTTCATTGCGCCCTCGTGCCCAAACAGGTTAGCCGAACCCAACAAAAATTTGTGCCAGCCTCTATTTTTGACTGCGAAACCTTCCTGTAAAATTGGACACAAATCGGAAACACAAAATTTTTTGGAAGCCCGCTGGGCCGAAAGGTGTTAATTTATTCCAACCAACTTTATACCATTAATTCCGTTTAATAAGAGGAAGGTTTGTGCAAAATTTCAAGTCAATCGGTCAAACTGTTTCGGCTCGACATTAAAAACATTGAAAAAGCTTCATTGCGCCCTCGTGCCCAAACGGGTTAACCGAACTCAACAAAAATTTGTGCCAGCGTCTCTTTTTGACTGCAAAACCACCCTGTAAAATTGGACACAAATCGGAAACACAAAATTTTTTAGAAGCCCGCCGGACCGAAAGGGGTTAATTTATTCCAACCAACTTTATACCATTAATTCCGTTTAATAAGAAGAACATTCGTGCAAAATCTTTGATGGGCGCGAAAAACAAGATAAGTCCATTTTTGCCAAAAATGAGATAAATGAAGCATCAGAATGCTACAATGAAATGCCATATTCTGTAAAAACCTGATAAGTCTATCTATTGTGTATACTGGTTAAAAAAGCAATGCGCAAAACAACATTGTTGAATTCTACAAAAAAATGGGCGGTAAAAGTAATATAAGTGGACTTATACTATTTTAACCAAAAAACTATTAAAATTATGGATATATCATCACGGACTTGTACTTAATTGACCAATCAATACCTCTATTGATAAACTTTAAAAATGAGTTTTTTGTGTGTCTACATATAAAAAAAACCTTATTTGAATGCAGCAATACAATTTCAATCAAATACCTATATAAAAAAATATACATATAATGTTATTAATTTCTATAACATTGTATTTTCAAACATTGAAACAATCATAGAAACAAACATTGTCTATGGCATTGTATTTTCAAACATTGAAACAAACATAGAAACAAACATTGTCTATGTCAATATTTGTTTTTGTTATGTGCTAAAAAATCCGTTACATTTTGTTTTCGGAAAACAATAATAATATTTTTAGTAGTATTCGATAAAAACTAGTCGAGGTGTCAAGATCAATATAGAATATTAATTAAATATAAAAAAAAATATTTGTAAAAAGTGTTACTTTGATTTTGATTACAGTATTTATTAAAACGTCATAGCATAATATTAATAATTATTTAGGTCCCTATATATTTATCAATTAATCATGTTTTCAAACAAAAGTCGGGCGGCAAAAATGGTTGCACTTGCTTTGAAAAAAACAAAAGGTAAACTTCAGTTACATTAAATATTTATAAAGTGGAGCAATATTCAGTACTTATTATTTTTTTAAAACTAAACCTTTTATAAGGCTCCGAATCTATTAGATTAGAACATAAATTTTTTTTTTGTAATGTTTTTATCCCTGCAGATATACCACATACAGACCCTGGATGCAACTCAAATGTTGATTTAGGAAATATTCCTTCCACAAGTAAGGAAACTGACACCTTATTAGACTTTTACAGTGATAATTCATTAGTGGATCAAGATTATTTACCAAGTTCATCAACGTCTAGCTCTGGTTCTAATACTGATGTTCGAATGACTAACTTTTCGGATGAAATTGAACACAATTATGATGATAATATTTCAACATCCACAAATTTTCCTCAAAAAAAATTTTGTAGAACAGTTAGAAATGAGAGGAAATTAAAACGGAACACGGGACAAGAATATGTAACGTTAACTGGAAAGGTAGTTAAAAAACGGAAAATGAAATCGGTAAACTGTCGTTGTAAATGTAAAGAAAAAATTTCTGAAGTTGATAGAAGGAGCCTTTTTGAAGAATATTGGTCTTTAGCAGATTATTCTAAGCAAACCGTTTATATGGGTAGTTTAATTACCGTATCTCCTACTAAAAGAGTGAGAAAACGACCAAATATTTTGGATGAGAAAAGAAAAAAAAGAAACATAACCAATAAATTTCACATTAAAGTAAACGGTAAATTAATTAAAGTTTGTCGGGAATTTTTCCTGAAAACTTATGATATAACTCCATCGTTCGCAACTAATGTTGTAAAAAATTTATTGTTATCAACTTCTGGTGTTCCAGTAAAAAATAAGAGAGGGCATGGAATAAAGAAAAATAAGCATTCCGAAGAAACTATTGCTGCTGTAATAAAACACATTCGCTCATTTCCTTGTTACGAGTCTCATTATACTCGACGTACTAACAATAAAAAATATTTACCTAACCATCTTAATTTACAAAAAATGTTCTCATTGTATTGTGAACAAACTTCTAATCCTGTGTCTAGGAAAATATATGCAAAAGAATTTCATAAACTCGAATTAAGATTCAAAATTCCACAAGTGGAATCAGTATATCACATGTGTGTATCACATGTGTGGCATGTGATAAAGTATCACATGCCACACATGTGATGCTTTACAAATTAAAATTAAAACTGAAGTTGTATCTGAAACCAAGGAAGTCTATGAAAAAGAACTTAAAGAACATCATAATCTGGCGGATTTAGCATACAACACCAAAAAAAGCAGACAAGGAACGAGCTAAAGAAAATCTAACATTAAGAACTTTTGCGTTTGATCTTCAGCAGTGCTTACCGACGCCATATATCACAACTCGTCTATTGCTTTTTACAAACGCCAACTTTGGACTTTTAATCTAACGATCCATAATCTTGCAACCGGCGATGTAAAATGCAATATGTGGCATGAAGGTGAAGGAGGACGCGGAGCCAACCAGATAGCAACAACGTTATATGAAGAGCTCATGAATCTGCCTGATGAAGTAAATCACGTCACTCTTTATTCTGATTCATGCGGGGGTCAAAATAGAAACTCGCATGTATCAGCAATGTTCTTGTGCGTAATGCAAAATAAACCAACCTTAAATTTAATCGATCATAAGTTCATGATCAGTGGACATAGTCACATGGAATGCGATATAGATCACGGTTTAATCGAAAAACAGAAAAAAAAAACTGAATGCCCTATATCGCATCCATATGATTGGTACCAATTGGTTAGAACAGTGGGAACCAAAAAAAAGTTTATTGTCAATGAAATGACCCACGATAAATTTTATGATTTTGCTTCTTTTCTAAAGTCTGAACTAGTTTTGAGAAAAAAGGATTCAACTGGTGAAGTGTTTAAATGGCATGATGCAAAGTGGTTAAGATATACAAAAGCACCAGGGGAAATTTCTTTTAAGACCACTTTGGATCAAAATGTGCCTTTTAAAACTTTATCATTTTTAAGGCGTGGAAATCCAAGTCCGGTACTTAAATTGAAGAAATTATATTCAGACACGTTGCCTATATCAAAAGAAAAAAAACAAGATCTGTTAAGTTTACTTCCATTGATCAGACCGGATTTTCACGACTTCTATAGGCAACTTAAAGTTTCCAATTCAGCTATTGACTCTCTGCCGGACATTTTATTTTTTTTTTATTCTTGTTATGTTTTACTAATTGAAAAAGTTTCTATTTTAGTTTGTTTTATTTTTGTTTTTTTATTTTAAGTTTTATATTTGAAAGTAATGTTAAAAAAGATTAAAAAATTGAATTAAATTTCTTTATTATTTTAATTTTTCGTTTTAATATTTAAATATTCGTAGTAAGATAATATGGTCAAAACAGTATAAGTCCATCATATGCCAAAAATTATTTAGCTCAAATAAGAATAAGTCCGTTATTTTTTTATTAATAAGCGATTTAATAAAAATTATTTTACTAACTTAAAAGGTTTTAAAATAACAGTATTTAAGCAAAATTTTGAGAACATTGAGACGAAAATACCAAAAATATTAAGTTTTTTTGCTCTACTGCAAAATATACTTTTTGGACTTATCTTGTTTTTCGCACCCATCAAAGAAATTTCAAGTTAATCGGTCAAACCGTTTCGACTCGACATTAAAAAAACGAAAAAGCTTAAAACGGCTCTGGAGCCGCAACCTGCTGACTTATAAAAATGCGACATAGCCTATGTCACCCCCCGGGCTCCCAAAATTATTCCTTTAAAATTTTGTGACAATCGGACCAGTGGTTTTCACGTGAATCCTTGACAAACAAACAAACAAACAAACAAACAAATTTTCTTCTTTATATATTAGACTAGCAGATTTACCGTGTAAAAACACAAGCTTCAGCCAATTTTTTGAAATACTACTTTGCTTATAAATGAAGCCACAAAAAAATATTTGTGGAGTTCCGTTAACCAATCGTGACCCAACAGCTTTTTATAGGTTTTTTCGTTGCTTTGTTATATATATTAGAAATGATTTAACCGATTAACTTCAAATTTCGTATATGTGTTCTTCTTTAAAAATGAAGTTCAATTTACTAACAGACTTGGAAGTTGTTAACCCCTGTCGACCCGACGATTGTTCAAAAAAAAATTTGTAAGTAAATTACGTCCAATTTCTGAAATTAGGTACAACTTCTTTGAATTAGGGGAATGCTTAAAAAAATGTTTTGTCGAGTTCTTTTAACCGATTGCGAAATAAAAACTTTAAAAAACAGTTTGAACGATTATCTCTAATTTTTCTATACATGGTGCTTCTTGAGAATTTGGTGCTCCTTGACGATAGAGTTGAGAATGTTAGGTTCCCGGCGAATAATTTTAACTGAATTAAAATGACTATTGCTCAAATGGGGATACTAAGTTTGCCATTATGTCATTATACTATGTCAATAGTAGTTATCTTGAATTGCCAACGTTTGAATAAAATATAGTCGATGGTTTAGAAAAGATTTAAAAATTTGCTTTTCAACTTATATTTTGTTTAGTACTCACCTGAAAGTTGTAATGCGCTCTTCCTCGTTTTTTTATGATTCGATGAGAGAAATGTAGGCTTATTTTTTGGAAAAACTGTTTTAAAATACTATGTTTTTAAGCATTATATATAAGAAATTGAATTTTTTGATTTTTAGATTTCATTTGAAGAAAACTGAAAATTTCATTGAATCTTTGTCCAAAACGCACAAACAGGCCAAAACCAAATTAACCATGTGGGTTTTAATTAAAATGTTGGTACAACATTTTCAATAACATACTTTTAATCGTATAAGAAACTAAAATTTATAGAAAACTTCATGGCGTCGTCGTGGAAAACGGGTAAATCGAATTAACCAAAACTTTTTGCAACCTCTCTTTAGACTGCGAAATCAACCTGTAAAATTGGACACAAATCGAAAACACAAAATTTTTTGAAAGTCCGCCAGGCCGAAATGGGTTAAATTATTCCAACCAAATTTATACAACTAATTACGGTTGCTAAGAGGAACATTTGTGCAAAATTTCAAGTCAATTTGTCAAACGGTTTTGACTCGAAATCAAAAACATTGAAAAAGCTTCTTTGCGCCCTCGTGCCCAAACGGGTTAACAGAACTCAACAAAAATTTGTGCCAGACTCTATTGTCGACTGCGAAACCACCTTGTAAAATTGGACACAAATCGGAAATACAAAATTTTTTGGGAGCCCGCCACGTCGAAATGGGTTAAATTATTCCAACCAACTTTATACCATTAATTCCGTTTAATAAGAGGAAGATTTGTGCAAAATTTCAAGTCAATCGGTCAAACTATTTCGGCTCGACATCAAGAACATTGAAAAAGCTTCATTGCGCCCTCGTGCCCAAACGGGTTAAACGAACCCAACAAAAATTTGTGCCAGCCTTTCTTTTCGACTGCAAAACCTTCCTGTAAAATTGGACACAAATCGGAAACACAAAATTTTTTGGAAGCCCGCCGGGCCGAAAGGGGTTAATTTATTCCAACCAACTTTATACCATTAATTCCGTTTAATAAGAGGAAGATTTGTGCTTTCAAGTCAATTGGTCAAACTATTTCGGCTCGACATCAAGAACATTGAAAAAGCTTCATTGCGCCCTCGTGCCCAAACAGGTTAGCCGAACCCAACAAAAATTTGTGCCAGCCTCTATTTTTGACTGCGAAACCTTCCTGTAAAATTGGACACAAATCGGAAACACAAAATTTTTTGGAAGCCCGCTGGGCCGAAAGGTGTTAATTTATTCCAACCAACTTTATACCATTAATTCCGTTTAATAAGAGGAAGGTTTGTGCAAAATTTCAAGTCAATCGGTCAAACTGTTTCGGCTCGACATTAAAAACATTGAAAAAGCTTCATTGCGCCCTCGTGCCCAAACGGGTTAACCGAACTCAACAAAAATTTGTGCCAGCGTCTCTTTTTGACTGCAAAACCACCCTGTAAAATTGGACACAAATCGGAAACACAAAATTTTTTGGAAGCCCGCCGGGCCGAAAGGGGTTAATTTATTCCAACCAACTTTATACCATTAATTCCGTTTAATAAGAGGAAGATTTGTGCTTTCAAGTCAATTGGTCAAACTATTTCGGCTCGACATCAAGAACATTGAAAAAGCTTCATTGCGCCCTCGTGCCCAAACAGGTTAGCCGAACCCAACAAAAATTTGTGCCAGCCTCTATTTTTGACTGCGAAACCTTCCTGTAAAATTGGACACAAATCGGAAACACAAAATTTTTTGGAAGCCCGCCGGGCCGAAAGGGGTTAATTTATTCCAACCAACTTTATACCATTAATTCCGTTTAATAAGAGGAAGATTTGTGCTTTCAAGTCAATTGGTCAAACTATTTCGGCTCGACATCAAGAACATTGAAAAAGCTTCATTGCGCCCTCGTGCCCAAACAGGTTAGCCGAACCCAACAAAAATTTGTGCCAGCCTCTATTTTTGACTGCGAAACCTTCCTGTAAAATTGGACACAAATCGGAAACACAAAATTTTTTAGAAGCCCGCCGGACCGAAAGGGGTTAATTTATTCCAACCAACTTTATACCATTAATTCCGTTTAATAAGAAGAACATTCGTGCAAAATTTCAAGTTAATCGGTCAAACCGTTTCGACTCGACATTAAAAAAACGAAAAAGCTTAAAACGGCTCTGGAGCCGCAACCTGCTGACTTATAAAAATGCGACATAGCCTATGTCACCCCCCGGGCTCCCAAAATTATTCCTTTAAAATTTTGTGACAATCGGACCAGTGGTTTTCACGTGAATCCTTGACAAACAAACAAACAAACAAATTTTCTTCTTTATATATTAGACTAGCAGATTTACCGTGTAAAAACACAAGCTTCAGCCAATTTTTTGAAATACTACTTTGCTTATAAATGAAGCCACAAAAAAATATTTGTGGAGTTCCGTTAACCAATCGTGACCCAACAGCTTTTTATAGGTTTTTTCGTTGCTTTGTTATATATATTAGAAATGATTTAACCGATTAACTTCAAATTTCGTATATGTGTTCTTCTTTAAAAATGAAGTTCAATTTACTAACAGACTTGGAAGTTGTTAACCCCTGTCGACCCGACGATTGTTCAAAAAAAAATTTGTAAGTAAATTACGTCCAATTTCTGAAATTAGGTACAACTTCTTTGAATTAGGGGAATGCTTAAAAAAATGTTTTGTCGAGTTCTTTTAACCGATTGCGAAATAAAAACTTTAAAAAACAGTTTGAACGATTATCTCTAATTTTTCTATACATGGTGCTTCTTGAGAATTTGGTGCTCCTTGACGATAGAGTTGAGAATGTTAGGTTCCCGGCGAATAATTTTAACTGAATTAAAATGACTATTGGTCAAATGGGGATACTAAGTTTGCCATTATGTCATTATACTATGTCAATAGTAGTTATCTTGAATTGCCAACGTTTGAATAAAATATAGTCGATGGTTTAGAAAAGATTTAAAAATTTGCTTTTCAACTTATATTTTGTTTAGTACTCACCTGAAAGTTGTAATGCGCTCTTCCTCGTTTTTTTATGATTTGATGAGAGAAATGTAGGCTTATTTTTTGGAAAAACTGTTTTAAAATACTATGTTTTTAAGCATTATATATAAGAAATTGAATTTTTTGATTTTTAGATTTCATTTGAAGAAAACTGAAAATTTCATTGAATCTTTGTCCAAAACGCACAAACAGGCCAAAACCAAATTAACCATGTGGGTTTTAATTAAAATGTTGGTACAACATTTTCAATAACATACTTTTAATCGTATAAGAAAATAAAATTTATAGAAAACTTCATGGCGTCGTCGTGGAAAACGGGTTAATCGAATTAACCAAAACTTTTTGCAACCTCTCTTTAGACTGCAAAATCAACCTGTAAAATTGGACACAAATCGAAAACACAAAATTTTTTGAAAGTCCGCCAGGCCGAAATGGGTTAAATTATTCCAACCAAATTTATACAACTAATTACGGTTGCTAAGAGGAACATTTGTGCAAAATTTCAAGTCAATTTGTCAAACGGTTTTGACTCGAAATCAAAAACATTGAAAAAGCTTCTTTGCGCCCTCGTGCCCAAACGGGTTAACAGAACTCAACAAAAATTTGTGCCAGACTCTATTGCCGACTGCGAAACCACCTTGTAAAATTGGACACAAATCGGAAATACAAAATTTTTTGGGAGCCCGCCACGTCGAAATGGGTTAAATTATTCCAATCAACTTTATACCATTAATTCCGTTTAATAAGAGGAAGATTTGTGCAAAATTTCAAGTCAATCGGTCAAACTATTTCGGCTCGAACCAAAGAACATTGAAAAAGCTTCATTGCGCCCTCGTGCCCAAACGGGTTAAACGAACCCAACAAAAATTTGTGCCAGCCTTTCTTTTCGACTGCAAAACCTTCCTGTAAAATTGGACACAAATCGGAAACACAAAATTTTTTGGAAGCCCGCCGGGCCGAAAGGGGTTAATTTATTCCAACCAACTTTATACCATTAATTCCGTTTAATAAGAGAAAGATTTGTGCAAAATTTCAAGTCAATTGGTCAAACTATTTCGGCTCGGCATCAAGAACATTGAAAAAGCTTCATTGCGCCCTCGTGCCCAAACGGGTTAGCCGAACCCAACAAAAATTTGTGCCAGCCTCTATTTTTGACTGCGAAACCTTCCTGTAAAATTGGACACAAATCGGAAACACAAAATTTTTTGGAATCCCGCCGGGCCGAAAGGGGTTAATTTATTCCAACCAACTTTATACCATTAATTCCGTTTAATAAGAGGAAGATTTGTGCAAAATTTCAAGTCAATCGGTCAAACTGTTTCGGCTCGACATCAAAAACATTGAAAAGCTTCATTGCGCCCTCGTGCCCAAACGGGTTAGCCGAACCCAACAAAAATATGTGCCAGCCTCTCTTTTTGACTGCAAAACCACCCTGTAAAATTGGACACAATTCGGAAACACAAATTTTTTGGAAGCCCGCCAGGCCGAAAGGGTTAATTTATTCCAACCAGTTTTATACCATTAATTCCGTGTAATAAGAAGAACATTCGTGCAAAATTTCGAGTGAATCGGTCAAACCGTTTCGACTCGACATCAAAAAAACGAAAAAGCTTAAAGCGGCTCTGGAGCTGCAACCTGTTGACTTATAAAAATGCGACATAGCCTATGTCACCCCCCGGAAAAATTTGGTGTTAATCGGACCAGTGGTTTTCACGTGAATCCTGGACAAACAAACAAACAAACAAACAAATTTTCTTCTTTATATATTAGACTAGCAGATTTACCCGGCGTTGCCCGGAAGCTTGAAAATTGTAAAAAAGCAAGTTTCAGCCAATTTTTTGAGATACTACTTTGCCTATAATGCCACAAAAAAATATTTGTGGAGTTCCGGTAACCCATCGTGGCCCAACAGCTTTTTATAGGTTTTTTCGTTGCTTTGCTATATATTAGAAATGATTTAAAAGATTAACTTCAAATTTCGTATATGTGTTCTTCTTTGAAAATGAAGTTCAATTTACTAACAGACTTGAAAGTTGTTAACCCCTGCCGACGATTGTTCAAAAAAAAATTTGTAAGTAAATTACGTCCAATTTTTGAAAGTAGGTACAACTTCTTTGAATTAGGGGAATACTTAAAAAAAAGGTTTGTCGAGTCTTTTAATCGATTGCGAAACAAAAACTTTAAAAAACAGTTTGCAAAACAATTTGAACGATTATCTCTAATTTTTCTATACATGCTGCTTCTTGACAATTTGGTGCTCCTTGACGATATAGTTGAGGATGGTAGGTTTCCGGTGAACAATGTTAACTGAATTAAAATGACTATAGGTCAAAAGGTGATTTTCTTGAATTGCCAACGCTTGAATAAAATATAGTCGATGGTTTAGAAAAGGTTCAAAAATTCGCTTTTCAACTTATATTTTGTTTAGTACTCACCTGAAAGTTGTAATACGCTCTTCCTCGTTATTTTATGATTTTATGAGGGAAATGTAGGCTTATTTTTTGGAAAAACTGTTTTAAAATACTATGTATTTAAGCATTATATATGTATAACAAATTGAATTTTTTGATTTTTAGATTTCATTTGAAGAAAACTGAAAATTTCATTGAATCTTTGTTCAAAACGCACAAACAGGTCAAAACCAAATTAACCCTGTGGGTTTTAATTAAAATGCTGGTACAAAATTTTCAATAAAATACTTTTAATCGTATAAGAAAATAAAATATATAGAAAACTTCATATCATCGTCGTGGAAAATGGGTTAATCGAACTTAACTAAAACTTTTTGCAGCCTCTCTTTTAGACTACAAAATCAACCTGTAAAATTGGACACAAATCGAAAACACAAAATTTTTTGAAAGTCCGCTAGGCCGAAATGGGTTAAATTAATCCAACCAAATTTATGCAACTAATTGCGGTTGCTAAGAGGAACATTTGTGCAAAATTTCAAGTCAATCGGTCAAACAGTTTTAACTCGACATCAAAAACATTGAAAAAGCTTCATTGCGCCCTCGTGCCCAAACGGGTTAACCGAACCCAACAAAAATTTGTGCCAGCCTCTCTTTTTGACTGCAAAACCACCCTGTAAAATTGGACACAAATCGGAAACACAAAATTTTTTGGAAGCCCGCCGGGCCGAAAAGAGTTAATTTATTCGAACCAGTTTTATACCATTAATTCCGTGTAATAAGAAGAACATTCGTGCAAAATTTCAAGTGAATCGGTCAAACCGTTTTGACTCGACATCAAAAAAACGAAAAAGCTTAAAACGGCTCTGGAGCCGCAACCTGCTGACTTATAAAAATGCGACATAGCCTATGTCACCCCCCGGACTCCCAAAATTATTCCTCTAAAATTTGGTGTCAATCGGACCAGTGGTTTTCACGTGAATCCTGGACAAACAAACAAACAAACAAACAAACAAATAAACAAACAAACAAATAAACAAACAAATTTTCTTCTTTATATATTAGACTAGCAGATTTACCCGGCGTTGCCCGGAAGCTTGAAAATTGTAAAAAAGCAAGTTTCAGCCAATTTTTTGAGATACTACTTTGCCTATAAATGCCACAAAAAAGTATTTGTGGAGTTCCGTTAACCCATCGTGGCCCAACAGCTTTTTATAGGTTTTTTCGTTGCTTTGCTATATATTAGAAATGATTTAACAGATTAACTTCAAATTTCGTATATGTGTTCTTCTTTGAAAATGAAGTTCAATTTACTAACAGACTTGAAAGTTGTTAACCCCTGCCGACGATTGTTCAAAAAAAAATTTGTAAGTAAATTACGTCCAATTTTTGAAAGTAGGTACAACTTCTTTGAATTAGGGGAATACTTAAAAAAAAGGTTTGTCGAGTTCTTTTAATCGATTGCGAAACAAAAACTTTAAAAAACAGTTTGCAAAACAATTTGAACGATTATCTCTAATTTTTCTATACATGCTGCTTCTTGACAATTTGGTGCTCCTTGACGATATAGTTGAGGATGTTAGGTTTCCGGTGAACAATTTTAACTGAATTAAAATGACTATAGGTCAAAAGGGGATTTTCTTGAATTGCCAACGCTTGAATAAAATATAGTCGATGGTTTAGAAAAGGTTTAAAAATTCGCTTTTCAACTTATATTTTGTTTAGTACTCACCTGAAAGTTGTAATACGCTCTTCCTCGTTTTTTTATGATTTTATGAGAGAAATGTAGGCTTATTTTTTGGAAAAACTGTTTTAAAATACTATGTATTTAAGCATTATATATAACAAATTGAATTTTTTGATTTTTAGATTTCATTTGAAGAAAACTGAAAATTTCATTGAATCTTTGTTCAAAACGCACAAACAGGTCAAAACCAAATTAACCCTGTGGGTTTTAATTAAAATGCTGGTACAAAATTTTCAATAAAATACTTTTAATCGTATAAGAAAATAAAATATATAGAAAACTTCATATCATCGTCGTGGAAAATGGGTTAATCGAACTTAACTAAAACTTTTTGCAGCCTCTCTTTTAGACTACAAAATCAACTTGTAAAATTGGACACAAAGCGAAAACACAAAATTTTTTGAAAGTCCGCCAGGCCGAAATGGGTTAATTTATTCCAACCAAATTTATACAACTAAATGCGGTTGCTAAGAGGAACATTTGTGCAAAATTTCAAGTCAATCGGTCAAACCGTTTCGACTCGACATCAAAAACATTGAAAAAGCTTCTTTGCACCCTCGTGCCCAAACGGGTTAACCGAACTCAACAAAAATTTGTGCCAGACTTTATTTTCGACTGCGAAACCACCTTGTAAAATTGGACACAAATCGGAAACGCAAAATTTTTTGGAAGCCCGCCAGGCCGAAATGGGTTAAATTATTCCAACCAAATTTATGCAACTAATTGCGGTTGCTAAGAGGAACATTTGTGCAAAATTTCAAGTCAATCGGTCAAACTGTTTCGGCTCGACATCAAAAACATTGAAAAAGCTTCATTGCGCCCTCGTGCTCAAACGGGTTAACCGAACCCAACAAAAATTTGTGCCAGCCTCTCTTTTTGACTGCAAAACCACCCTGTAAAATTGGACACAAATCGGAAACACAAAATTTTTTGGAAGCCCGCCGGGCCGAAAGGGGTTAATTTATTCCAACCAGTTTTATACCATTAATTCCGTGTAATAAGAAGAACATTCGTGCAAAATTTCAAGTGAATCGGTCAAACCGTTTCGACTCGACATCAAAAAAACGAAAAAGCTTAAAACGGCTCTGGAGCCGCAACCTGCTGACTTATAAAAATGCGACATAGCCTATGTCACCCCCCGGACTCCCAAAATTATTTCTCTAAAATTTGGTGTCAATCGGACCAGTGGTTTTCACGTGAATCCTGGACAAACAAACAAACAAACAAACAAACAAACAAACAAACAAACAAATAAACAAACAAATTTTCTTCTTTATATATTAGACTAGCAGATTTACCCGGCGTTGCCCGGAAGCTTGCAAATTGTAAAAACGCAAGCATCAGCCAGTTTTTTGAAATACTACTTTGCTTATAAATGAAGCCACAAAAAAATATTTGTGGAGTTCCGTTAACCCATCGTGGCCCAACAGCTTTTTATAGGTTTTTTTGTTGCTTTGTTATATATATTAGAAATGATTTAACCGATTAACTTCAAATTTTGTATATTTGTTCTTCTTTGAAAATGAAGTTCAATTTACTAACAGACTTGGAAGTTGTTAACCCCTGTCGACCCGACGATTGTTCAAAAAAAAATTTGTAAGTAAATTACGTCCAATTACTGAAAGTAGGTACAACTTCTTTGAATTAGGGGAATGCTTAAAAAAATGTTTTGTCGAGTTCTTTTAACCGATTGCGAAACAAAAACTTTAAAAAACAGTTTGAACGATTATCTCTAATTTTTCTATACATGGTGCTTCTTGAGAATTTGGTGCTCCTTGACGATAGAGTTGAGGATGTTAGGTTCCCGGCGAATAATGTTAACTGAATTAAAATGACTATTGGTCAAATGAGGATACTAAGTTTGCCATTATGTCATTATACTATGTCAATAGTAGTTATCTTGAATTGCCAACGTTTGAATAAAATATAGTCGATGGTTTAGAAAAGATTTAAAAATTTGCTTTTCAACTTATATTTTGTTTAGTACTCACCTGAAAGTTGTAATACGCTCTTCCTCGTTTTTTTATGATTTGATGAGAGAAATGTAGGCTTATTTTTTGGAAAAATTGTTTTAAAATACTATGTTTTTAAGCATTATATAAAGAAATTGAATTTTTTGATTTTTAGATTTCATTTGAAGAAAACTGAAAATTTCATTGAATCTTTGTTCAAAACGCACAAACAGGTCAAAACCAAATTAACCATGTGGGTTTTAATTAAAATGTTGGTACAAAATTTTCAATAAAATACTTTTAATCGTATAAGAAAATAAAATTTATAGAAAACTTCATGGCGTCGTCGTGGAAAACGGGTTAATCGAATTAACTAAAACTTTTTGCAGCCTCTCTTTAGACTGCAAAATCAACCTGTAAAATTGGACACAAATCGAAAACACAAAATTTTTTGAAAGTCCGCCAGGCCGAAATGGGTATAATTATTCCAACCAAATTTATACAACTAATTGCGGTTGCTAAGAGGAACATTTGTGCAAAATTACAAGTCAATTTATCAAACGGTTTTGACTCGAAATCAAAAACATTGAAAAAGCTTCTTTGCGCCCTCATGCCCAAACGGGTTAACCGAACTCAACAAAAATTTGTGCCAGACTCTATTGTCGACTGCGAAACCGCCTTGTAAAATTGGACACAAATCGGAAATACCAAATTTTTGGAAGCCCGCCAGGCCGAAAGAGGTTAAATTATTCGAACCAAATTTATGCAACTAATTGCGGTTGCTTAGAGGAACATTTGTGCAAAATTTCAAGTCAATCGGTCAAACCACTTTGACTCGACATCAAAAACATTGAAAAAGCTTCATTGGGCCCTCGTGCCCAAACGGGTTAACCGAACCCAACAAAAATGTGTGCCAGCCTTTCTTTTCGACTGCAAAACCACCCTGTAAAATTGGACACAAATCGGAAACAAATAATTTTTTGGAAGCCCGCCGGGCCGAAATGGGTTAATTTATTCCAACCAACTTTATACCATTAACTCCGTCTAATAAGAAGAACATTTGTGCAAAATTTCAAGTTAATCGGTCAAACCGTTTCGACTCGACATCAAAAAAACGAAAAAGCTTAAAACGGCTCTGGAGCTGCAACCTGTTGACTTATAAAAATGCGACATAGCCTGTGTCACCCCCCGGGCTCCCAGAATTATTCCTTTAAAATTTTGTGACAATCGGACCAGTGGTTTTCACGTGAATCCTGGACAAACAAACAAACAAACAAACAAATAAACAAATAAACAAACAAACAAATTTTCTTCTTTATATATTAGACTAGCAGATTTACCCGGCGTTGCCCGGAAGCTTGCAAATTGTAAAAACGCAAGCTTCAGCCAATTTTTTGAAATACTACTTTGCTTATAAATGAAGCCACAAAAAATATTTGTAGAGTTCCGTTAACCCATCGTGGCCCAATAGCTTTTTATAGGTTTTTTCGTTGCTTTGTTATATATATTAGAAATTATTTAACCGATTAACTTCAAATTTTGTATATGTGTTCTTCTTTGAAAATGAAGTTCAATTTACTAACAGACTTGGAAATTGTTAACCCCTGTCGACCCGACGATTGTTCAAAAAAAAATTTGTAAGTAAATTACGTCCAATTTCTGAAAGTAGGTACAACTTCTTTGAATTAGGGGAATGCTTAAAAAAATGTTTTGTCGAGTTCTTTTAACCGATTGCGAAACAAAAACTTTAAAAAACAGTTTGAACGATTATCTCTAATTTTTCTATACATGGTGCTTCTTGAGAATTTGGTGCTCCTTGACGATAGAGTTGAGGATGTTAGGTTCCCGGCGAATAATGTTAACTGAATTAAAATGACTATTGGTCAAATGGGGATACTAAGTTTGCCATTAATTCATTATACTATGTCAATAGTAGTTATCTTGAATTGCCAACGTTTGAATAAAATATAGTCGATGGTTTAGAAAAGATTTAAAAATTTGCTTTTCAACCTGTATTTTGTTTAGTACTCACCTGAAAGTTGTAATACGCTCTTCCTCGTTTTTTTATGATTTGATGAGAGAAATGTAGGCTTATTTTTTGGAAAAACTGTTTTAAAATACTATGTTTTTGACCTTATACATAAGAAATTGAATTTTTTGATTTTTAGATTTCATTTGAAGAAAACTGAAAATTTCATTGAATCTTTGTTCAAAACGCACAAACAGGTCAAAACCAAATTAACCATGTGGGTTTTAATTAAAATGTTGGTACAAAATTTTCAATAAAATACTTTTAATCGTATAAGAAAATAAAATTTATAGAAAACTTCATGGCGTCGTCGTGGAAAACGGGTTAATCGAATTAACTAAAACTTTTTGCAGCCTCTCTTTAGACTGCAAAATCAACCTGTAAAATTGGACACAAATCGAAAACACAAAATTTTTTGAAAGTCCGCCAGGCCGAAATGGGTTAAATTATTCCAACCAAATTTATACAACTAATTGCGGTTGCTAAGAGGAACATTTGTGCAAAATTACAAGTCAATTTATCAAACGGTTTTGACTCGAAATCAAAAACATTGAAAAAGTTTTTTTGCGCCCTCGTGCCCAAACGGGTTAACCGAACTCAACAAAAATTTGTGCCAGACTCTATTGTCGACTGCGAAACCACCTTGTAAAATTGGACACAAATCGGAAATACAAAATTTTTTGGAAGCCCGCCACGTCGAAATGGGTTAAATTATTCCAACCAAATTTATACAACTAATTGTGGTTGCTAAGAGGAACATTTATACAAAATTTCAAGTCAATCAGTTAAACCGTTTTGACTCGACATCAAAAACATTGAAAAAGCTTCATTGGGCTATCGTGCCCAAACGGGTTAACCAAACCCAACAAAAATTTGTGCCAGCCTTTCTTTTCGACTGCAAAACCACCCTGTAAAATTGGACACAAATCGGAAACAAATAATTTTTTGGAAGCCCGCCGGACCGAAATGGGTTAATATTTTCGAACCATCTTTATACAACTAATTCCGTTTGCTAAGAGGAAGATTTGTGCAAAATTTCAAGTCAATCGGTCAAAGTGTTTCGGCTCGACATCAAAAACATTGAAAAAGCTTCATTGCGCCCTCGTGCCCAAACGGGTTAACCGAACCCAACAAAAATTTGTGCCAGCCTCTCTTTTTGACTGCAAAACCACCCTGTAAAATTGGACACAAATCGGAAACACAAAATTTTTTGGAAGCCCGCCAGGCCGAAAGGGTTAATTTATTCCAACCAGTTTTATACCATTAATTCCGTGTAATAAGAAGAACATTCGTGCAAAATTTCGAGTGAATCGGTCAAACCGTTTCGACTCGACATCAAAAAAACGAAAAAGCTTAAAACGGCTCTGGAGCCGCAACCTGCTGACTTATAAAAATGCGACATAGCCTATGTCACCCCCCGGACTCCCAAAATTATTCCTCTAAAATTTGGTGTCAATCGGACCAGTGGTTTTCACGTGAATCCTGGACAAACAAACAAACAAACAAACAAACAAACAAATAAACAAACAAATTTTCTTCTTTATATATTAGATTACTTAAAAAATACCAAAAGAAATTTATTTATTTTAGTTATTACAAAATCGGTATATTATTTGGTAAATGTTCGTACTGAATGTACAGAATAATTTCAACTAATGTTCGGTTTTATATTACTATATTTAACGTTAAAATAATTTCAAGTGCAATTGACCATTATTGTGCTGACTTTTGTATTTGATATATTTTGTTTTTATATTATTTAAAATAAAAGTTGAAAGTGGTTCAAATGCTATTGACCGTAATTATGCTTAGTATACAAAAATGTGGCTAATTACATTTTTGCATGAAATGGAAAAAATGAAGAATAAAAAGAAAAACAATAAGTAAAAATGTGAAATTATTCTTTTGTAGATATTTGTTTATATTTTAAATTTCATAAATATGAAATTGAGTTTTCTTATTTGGAGGTTCATTTATTATTATATTGGTGGGGTTTACCGACTGTGACGTAACTCCTCCCTTCTTAAGATTAAGACTCTCCCGAGTCGCAAATTTAAATATTTTGAATTTTTTAAAGAATACTAGTAAAAATATAGTTATGGTTATTAACTTATTACTATTAAAATTATAAAAATTATGAGACTTAATAAATGTTTATTTTTATGATATTTTATTTCTTTTATTTCATCAATACTTTTTACTTGTTCTAACATTATGTCATTGAAGCTGATATTTTCATCAATATCACGGTTTATATTTAAATAATTTGATAATGTAAAGCTTTGTTTGAACTCTCTTAAATTACTATTAAAAACATTTCCATTTATATTTATTGAACAGTTATTAAAATTAAAGATATAATTTCCATTTATTCTGAACTTTCGTTCATGACAAGTACTATTGAAATTTACATTAATCTGATTTTTGGATAAAATTAACCCTATTTTTAAAACAATTATTTCTGATACATTATAGAAAATTTTTAAACAGTTTCCTTTGAAAATACAGATTTTTGATTTTACTAAATCTTTTATATCTTTTTTATATTCATAATTAAAATTTTTATTGTCATATTTTACAATTTTTTGTTGTTCAAACATTATTTCATTATTTAACCTATCGCCTATTGCAATTAATAGAGTTGTTGCTACACTTATTGTTTCATTTGGTATCTTTATTACAAAAACCATATTTTCGTTATTATCAACTAGCAGATTTACCCGGCGTTGCCCGGAAGCTTGAAAATTGTAAAAAAGCAAGTTTCAGCCAATTTTTTGAGATATTACTTTGCCTATAAATGCCACAAAAAAATATTTGTGGAGTTCCGTTAACCCATCGTGGCCCAACAGCTTTTTATAGGTTTTTTCGTTGCTTTGCTATATATTAGAAATGATTTAACAGATTAACTTCAAATATCGTATATGTGTTCTTCTTTGAAAATGAAGTTCAATTTACTAACAGACTTGAAAGTTGTTAACCCCTGCCGACGATTGTTCAAAAAAAAATTTGTAAGTAAATTACGTCCAATTTTTGAAAGTAGGTACAACTTCTTTGAATTAGGGGAATACTTAAAAAAAAGGTTTGTCGAGTTCTTTTAATCGATTGCGAAACAAAAACTTTAAAAAACAGTTTGCAAAACAATTTGAACGATTATCTCTAATTTTTCTATACATGCTGCTTCTTGACAATTTGGTGCTCCTTGACGATATAGTTGAGGATGGTAGGTTTCCGGTGAACAATGTTAACTGAATTAAAATGACTATAGGTCAAAAGGGGATTTTCTTGAATTGCCAACGCTTGAATAAAATATAGTCGATGGTTTAGAAAAGGTTTAAAAATTCGCTTTTCAACTTATATTTTGTTTAGTACTCACCTGAAAGTTGTAATACGCTCTTCCTCGTTTTTTTATGATTTTATGAGAGAAATGTAGGCTTATTTTTTGGAAAAACTGTTTTAAAATACTATGTATTTAAGCATTATATATAACAATTGAATTTTTTGATTTTTAGATTTCATTTGAAGAAAACTGAAAATTTCATTGAATCTTTGTTCAAAACGCACAAACAGGTCAAAACCAAATTAACCCTGTGGGTTTTAATTAAAATGCTGGTACAAAATTTTCAATAAAATACTTTTAATCGTATAAGAAAATAAAATATATAGAAAACTTCATAGCGTCGTCGTGGAAAATGGGTTAATCGAACTTAACTAAAACTTTTTGCAGCCTCTCTTTTAGACTACAAAATCAACCTGTAAAATTGGACACAAATCGAAAACACAAAATTTTTTGAAAGTCCGCCAGGCCGAAATGGGTTAATTTATTCCAACCAAATTTATACAACTAAATGCGGTTGCTAAGAGGAACATTTGTGCAAAATTTCAAGTCAATCGGTCAAACAGTTTTGACTCGACATCAAAAACATTGAAAAAGCTTCTTTGCACTCTCGTGCCCAAACGGGTTAACCGAACTCAACAAAAATTTGTGCCAGCCTCTCTTTTTGACTGCAAAACCACCTTGTAAAATTGGACACAAATCGGAAACACAAAATTTTTTGGAAGCCCGCCAGGCCGAAATGGGTTAAATTATTCCAACCAAATTTATGCAACTAATTGCGGTTGCTAAGAGGAACATTTGTGCAAAATTTCAAGTCAATCGGTCAAACTGTTTCGGCTCGACATCAAAAACATTGAAAAAGCTTCTTTGCACTCTCGTGCCCAAACGGGTTAACCGAACTCAACAAAAATTTGTCCCAGACGTTATTTTCGACTGCGAAACCACTTTGTAAAATTGGACACAAATCGGAAACACAAAATTTTTTGGAAGCCCGCCAGGCCGAAATAGGTTAAATTATTCCAACCAAATTTATGCAACTAATTGCGGTTGCTAAGAGGAACATTTGTGCAAAATTTCAAGTCAATCGGTCAAACTGTTTCGGCTCGACATCAAAAACATTGAAAAAGCTTCATTGCGCCCTCGTGCCCAAACCGGTTAACCGAACCCAACAAAAATTTGTGCCAGCCTCTCTTTTTACTGCAAAACCACCCTGTAAAATTGGACACAAATCGGAAACACAAAATTTTTTGGAAGCCCGCCGGGCCGAAAGGGGTTAATTTATTCCAACCATTTTTATACCATTAATTCCGTGTAATAAGAAGAACATTCGTGCAAAATTTCAAGTGAATCGGTCAAACCGTTTCGACTCGACATCAAAAAAACGAAAAAGCTTAAAACGGCTCTAGAGCCGCAACCTGCTGACTTATAAAAATGCGACATAGCCTATGTCACCCCCCGGATTTCCAAAATTATTCCTCTAAAATTTGGTGTCAATCGGACCAGTGGTTTTCACGTGAATCCTGGACAAACAAACAAACAAACAAACAAACAAACAAACAAATAAACAAACAAATAAACAAATTTTCTTCTTTATATATTAGATTAATGTGGCTAATTTAATATTTTGTAACTTATTTAAATCAATATCATATTCTAAAATTTCTTCATTTGTTAGTATATTGCTACGTATTATTCCTATTCTGGATGATGCTATATTGTCTTGAATATTGTCTTGCTATATTGTACTTGTATAATTTTAATTTATTTTTAATTTGTTTAAGTTTAATAAAAATGTTATTAAAATTGTTATTAATTGTCATTTGACTGTTTAAGTTTGTTATTGCATTATGATTGTTTTGGTCAACTATTTTTAGATGATCTTCGATTTCTTGTCGGTCAAAATCGTCCATTGTTCCATATAGCCATTTTTGAACAGTGCCAACAAAATTTACTAGACCCCGTTTGTGTGTGTGTGGGATTATAGTTTTAATCTTATTTCTCGCGATATTTAATTGGTGAGTTAAAACTAGTTTATTTTGTAGATCTGCTAAATTTATATTATCTTCTAATTTGTTTAGTATTTCTGAAATTTCTTCGGGGTTAATGATATGTAGGATTGAATTATAATTTTTAACTAATTCTACATCCTCCAGTTTGATTTCTGTGTATCCCAAGTCTGACTGGTTTTTTTCAAATGTGAGATGGGCCTGGGTTAGCATCGGTATTGTCAGCATTATGAGGATTGTCAATATTAATTTTACCTGCAAATTTATAATTTCTTTTAATATTTGATGTATGTATAATTTCAAGCTTAGATTTTATGAATTTGGGTTGTTCTTTATGTCTAACACTCTTATAGTTTTTTATGTAACCTTCAGTTTTCGGTATAATTTTCTCTTTTTAAATTAAGTTTGTTTATATATCTAGATTTTTCTGTCAGCAAAGAATCATAAATTTTGTTTTCATTACAATTTCCTTCTTGAATATTAGTAGGTTTTTCTTTTGTCACTGAGTGGTAACTGTTGTTATACCACTCAATTGCTGTATACATTTTTTCGATAATATTAAGTTCTTTATTAACAATACCTAGAACTCTAATTTTTTTGCTAATAGTACCGTGAAAGCTTTCAGTGTCAGAATTTCCAGTGTGATTGTTAGATTTTACTAAGTGAAGTTCAATTTGTTCGTCTTTAAGAAAATTTTTTATATTAATAATCTTAAATTCATTATCGGTGATTAGATTTTTGAACTGTCCTTTGTTTGCTTTGAATTCTCTTAGTTTTTCTATTATAGTTTGATTATTCCTTTCATTTAGGTAGAAAGCGGTAGAATATTTAGAAAAACGGTCTATGAACGTCAAAAGTTTTGTTTTGAATTAGTGATATGTCCATATGTATAATTTCTTTAATGTCTTTAGGTGTTTCTGTCATTTGGAATTTTTTTCTTATTGGTTTTCTGTTATATTTTACTCGATTACATAAGTCACAATTATTGATATATTTTTGAACAGAATTTTTTAATTTCGGAAAATATATCGCTTTTTTCAAACCTTCATAGATTTCGTTTATACCGGTATGTTCTGTTTCGTTCTTGTGATATTCATGTAGTTGTTTAAATGTTTCCTCTTCTGTAGTCATGTCTTTTGCGAAAAAATTACACCTTACAAATTTTATGTTTTGAAAGCTTCCATATAGTTCAATTAGCTTCTTTGTACTAGATTGTATTTATGATCATTCAGTTCAGAGAAAATGCTTATTCTACCTTTTGTTATGTGCCTTCTACATATGTCACTAAGATTCTTTCCTATATTATCTGAATTTATAAGTATCCTTTTATTATCAAGAATTATTTTTACGTCCTTGTTTTTATTATCGGTGAGAATAATTTGGGTTTTGAATCTGTTTACAACTGTATCTAGAATTGGAAAATGATCATTTAACTCTTCTTCTTGAGAATGTACTGTCCCGTTGCTCAAGTTTTCGTCATTTTCGGAAAAGGTTATACTATGATATATGAGATAGAATTTCATCATTATAATCTGTGTTTTCGGATACAGCTTAGGTCAGATGAATCCACATTGTTTTCAAGAGAGTAATTTGTACTAGATATTGTTTGAGATTCGTTATCAGAAATACTAATATTTTCTGTATTTTCTATCAAATTTTTTTCGGTTTTTTTTGTATCTATTCGGCTAAGAAAATCTGCCACTTTATTTTCCTTGCCCTTTATAAATTCAATATTCATGTTATACTCTCCTAATTTTAATAACCATTTATTTAATCTCGGATTAATGTCTTTTTCTTGCGATTTGGCATATAACCATTTTAATGGTTGATGGTCTGTTAAAAGTTTAAACTTATTGCCATATTGATACGGTCTAAAGTAATTGAGAATCTTGTTGTAATGTTGCACCAATAGCGAAAGCACTAGCATCTGTTTTTAATTGAAATTTTTTGTTGAAGTCTGGGTATTTTAATATGGGATCTTCTGTTATTACTCTAACTCTAATAAATTTACGATAATATCCCGTAATTCCCAAAAATGATTTTATCTGTTTTTGTGTAGTGGGAAGTTTTAATTTTAAAATGTCATTCACTTTTTTTTGGGTTGGGTTTTACTCCCTCTGGTGTTAAAATGTGACCCAAATATTCGGTTTGTTTTGCAAAAAATTTGCATTTATCTGAATTTTTAAGTTATTTTCTCTAAGTTTGTTAAATATTTTTTTTATACTAATTAAATGTTCTTCCAAAGAAGTAGAAAATATAAGAATATCTTCGAGATAACAAACACATATTTTATTAATATATTCCTTAAGAACATTATTCATAAGACGTTGGAAAGTAGCTGGAGCATTCTTTAATCCAAATGGCATTCTTACGTACTCATAATGTCCAAAAGGTGTGGAGAAGGCTGTCTTCGGACGGTCTTCTTTTTTCACTAAGATTTGGTGGAATCCTTTAGCCAAATACAGTGTTATGAAGTATTGAGAATTTCTTAATTTATCCAATATATTTTCTATATTGGGTATAGGAAATTTATCACCTATGGTTACCTCATTTAATTTTCTGTAATCTATAACAAGACACCATTTTTTCTTTCCCGATTTGTTTTGTTTTTTAGGTACTATCCATAATGGGCTGTTATAAGGAGAACTACTGTCTTTTATTATCTCTTGCTTCAGCATATCTGAGATTTGAGTAGATATTTCCTGTTCATGAACACGAGGGTATCTATATATTTTGGAATATATAGGCCTATCGGTGGTCACTACAATTTGGTGTTGAATATTTGGTGTACTTGTTGAATGATCACCTCCTTTAAAAAAAAGATCTTTGTTTGAGTTTAATAATTTTTCTAATATTTTATCTTCTTCTTTATTTAATGATTTAAAAAAAATTTCAAACTGATCATCATTTAGATTTGTTTGTTCTAATTGATGGATTTCATCAAACTTATATGGACAATTGTTTAAGAATTTTATTTCATTATTGTTAATTTTTAGGACTTCTTTTTCCATATCGATTACGGCACCTAATGGTTTTAGTAAATTTTGACCTATTATTGCATCGAAACACTTATTTTGAAAACTCGTCAGTTTTCAAATCATAAAAGCGTCTTCATTAAATTCCACAGGTAAGTCCGTTTTAATTTCTTTTTTCACAGAGAATTCATTATTTAAAGTGGTAAAACTAATAGGATTTCTCAAAAACTTTCTTCTATATTGTGGTAGTAACTGGGTTTCATTAAGTAGTGATGTGGAGGACCCAGTATCTAGTAAGCAACAAAGCTAAATGTTCTGTCAACGGTAAGTAGTTCTATTGGTAAGTTAATTTGGGAGGCAGTGAAAAAAAATTTACCTCCTTTTCAACTTGTTCGTCAGTATCCATGGGCTCTGATCGTCCAAAATTTCTATTATTGTTAAATCGACTATTTCGGCTAGTTCTTGACTGTCCAGAGTTTGTAGTGTTTCGGTCAATATTTTGGAAATTATTTCTAGAAGTATTTTGATAAGAACTTTGGTTATAATTTCTATGGTTATTTTGGTAAGTACTTTGATTATAATTTCTATGGTTATTTTGGTAAGTACTTTGGTTATTATTTCTAGATATTTGATTTAATGTCTCTGTGTTCTGCCGGAATTGTTGTCCTGTCCGTCATACGTTATTATGGTATTGATAACGATTGTTATAGTTTTGATTAAAATTATTATTTTTTTTATTCATATTTTTAAAATTATTATTGGAATTATTACTAAATTTATGCCTATCTCTGATCATACCTAAACTTTCTAGTGAGTTAAAATCTTCCCGTAGTTTTGTAATGTTTTTATTTATTATTATTGATGCCAAGTTTGCATCTTTGTTACTTAAAAATATATTTAAAATAAATTTTTCATTATTATCAGCAGAAAATTCTGCTGGTTTATTAATATCGTGTTAAAATTTTTCATTTAATTTACTTAGTACTAAAACTAAAATATTATAATATTCTCTAACCTGATAATTTTTTACTGCAAGGGCTTGATGGCATAGATGATGGTAACTTTCCTTGACTCCAAAATTAGTGATTAAAGATGTTTTTATCTGGTTCCAATCTGCATTTGTTCCTATTGTTCTTATGACATCCAATGCTGGACCCTGGATTTTATTTACTATAATCCTCTGGTAGATGTATATTTTTGACCTTTTGGCATGTAATTAGAGGGAGAATTGTATCTACTTCCCTCAGAAATGATGTTAATGCATCACTGAATTTGCAGAAATTGTAAATGTTGATGTATTTGGATTTTGCATATTTGTTTCACTATTAATTAGTTTTTCGCTGATTTCACTACTATTTTCTATTTCTTCACTGATAGTATATAAGTTGAATCTATTATTGTTTTTTATTTGTCTAATTTTTGGCATTAATTGAAATAATTATTGAAAGTTTGTATTGAAATAATTATATTTTTGAGAAAAAAAAATATGCTTTTTTTTCTTTTTTGTTTAAAATTTAATTTTTTTCTGTTTTTTTTTTTAAATATCTTTTTTAAAATATATGTATACAACTTTAATTAATAGTTTTTAATTTTATTATTTTATTTGTTAAATTCTTGAACTTATTTTGTTAGATTATTAAACTGTTATAATTTAAACTGTTAGAGTTATATATTAGTTATTTTAATAACCAAAAAAGGTATATTATTATGAATTTATTATTATTTTTTTTTTATTATTAAATATTTAATTATTTTAATTAACGGTTCGTATAACAAAATTTTCTAACTTTAGATAGTAAAAACCACTCGACTGCGCCAATTATGTATTTATTAAGTGGTTTCAAATAAAAACACCAAACAATTTTAAATTTAAATCAAAATTTTATTTTTCAAGTTTATTGTTTGAAGGTGGTCTTAAGACTAACTTTTTTAATTTTCTTATTTTAGAAATGCAAATCCTTTATTTTTTATTTTACAAAAACAATTTTCTTATATTATACTAATTATAATTTATTATTCAAAAATATCTTTCGAAACAAAACTCAGTATTTTACTTACTACAAAATCGGTATATTATTTGGTAAATGTTCGTATTGAATTTTGAACAGAATAATTTCAACATATGTTCGGTTTCATATTACTATATTATAACGTTAAAATAATTTCAAGTGCAATTGACCATTATTGTGCTGGCTTTTGTGTTTGATATATTTTGTTTTTATATTATTTAAAATAAAAGTTGAAAGTTAATTATACTTAGTATACAAAAATGTAGCTAATTACATTTTTGTATGAAATGAAAAAAAAGAACAATAAAAAGAAAAACAAAAAGTAAAAATGTGAAATTATTCTTTTGTAGATGATATTGTTTATATTTTAAATTTCATAAATATGAAATTGAGTTTTCTTATTTGGAGGTTCATTTATTATTATATTGTTAGGGTTTACCGACTGTGACGTAACTCGCGTTTTGCACAAAGATTCAATAAAATTTTCAAAATTTTGGTATTAACGTTTATTCCAAAAGCTCACTTATTTAATAAGACTAATTTTTTTGCTTTCCTTAAATGAGATATTATTAATAATAATAAAAATAAAGCTAATAAAGGATCCGAATAATAATATCTTTAAATTTGAATAACATAGCATTTTCCTTCTCTCATTTTTTCGTAAGTCTTTGTTTTTTATCTACTTTGCAGTTGTTGTTTTTTAAAAACAGATTTCAGTGTAAGATTGCAGTTTTCTTAAAAAAAAATCTAAAAATCAAAAAATTAAATTTCGTATATATTATGCTTAAATACATAGTATTTTAGAACAGTTTTTCCAAAATAGAAGCCTACATTTCTCTCATGAAATCATAAAAAAACGAAGAAGAGCGTAGTAGAACTTTGAGATAAGTACAAAACAAAATATAAGTTGAAAAGCAGACTTTTAAACCTTTTCTAAACCATCGACTATATTTTATTAAAACGTTGGCAATTCAAAAAAACTACTATTGACATAGTATAATGACATAATGGCAAATTTAGTTTACCCTTTTGACCTATAGTCAAACGACCTGTAGTAATTTTAATTCAGTTAATATTATTTGCCGGAAACCCACCTTCCTCAACTCTATCGCCAAGGAGCATCAAATGGTCAAGAAGCACCACGTTTAGAAAAATTAGAGATAATCGTTCAAACTGTTTTGCAAACTGTTTTTTAAAGTTTTTGTTTCGCAATCGGTTAAAAGAACTCGAACATTTTTTTAAACATTCCCCTAATTCAAAGAAGTTCTACTTACTTTCAAAAATTGGACGTAATTTACTTACAAATTTTTTTTTTTAAAACCATCGGGTTGGCATGGGTTAACAAATTCCAAGTCTGTTAATAGAGTGAACTCCATTCTCCAAGAGGAACACAAATACAAAATTTGAAGTCAATCGGTTAAATCATTTCTAATTTATAGCAAAGCAATGAAAAAGCCTTTAAATAGCCTTTGGGTCACAATGGGTTAACGGAACTCCACAAATATTTTTTTGAGGCTTTCTTTTTAACCAAAGTAGTTCTCTAAAAAATTGGCTGAAACTTGCTGTTTTACAATTTGCACGCTTCCGGGCAACACCAGGTAAATCTGTTAGTAATTTAGAATTTAGTAACGCTCATGACCATTTAGAAAAATTGAATATTTTTCAAAAACAACTATTTCCATTAAAAGCGCAAAGATTACAACAAAAAACGAAAAGTAATATAAATAAATTAGATAAAAATAGGGAAGAACCCTTAAACTTAGAATAAAAAAATTAGGTCACAGGAAAGAAAATAGACGTAATAAGTTAAACCTTAGATTTTGTAAACGGAAAATTAGAAGAAAAATAGCTAAACTAAAAAGACATAAACTAAAGTAAATTTCAGGTTAATGGTCGTAACAGCACAGAGAATAGAAGTGAAAGACTTGACGAATCAAAAACTATTAGCAATGAAACTTGGGACAGCCAGAATGATAGAGACAACCAATAACTTTTTGCATATAGTTAGACTGGATAATTACGACGAAGCGATAGACAATATAGAAAATCCCATCAATAATCTTAATTACTTCCATTTATTTATAAGGCTAAACAGTTAAATGAACAAGTTGAAAAATTATATTCGAATCAATTAATTATTGAAAATAATATTAACAAAAAAATTTTTGTTAATAATCCAATGATTGAAAGATTTGAAAATATAACAAGCCATATAAATATACAACGATATACAATTCAAAGTTATTTAAAATTACATTTATAAAACATGGAGAATAATATTAATACAAGCAGGAATATAGTTAGAAAAGCTCAATTTTTAAAACAAATAAACTGTAATATTGATTTACTGAATAACTAAATAACCTAACACAAATAAACTGTAATATTGATAAAAAAACAAGTGAGAAAATAAACAAGTAAAGAAACAGTCTCTCGGTGCAACCGACTTAGAAATACCCTACACCTATTTGGTTCAAATTTGATGACACATCCATAAGTCATTTTAACACCATAAAAGCTGTTATTAATTTAATCGTAAGACATAGCTAGCCAAATTAACTTTATAATACTAAAACATTTTCTAATTACACTATCTCTTAAAAAATATTACAAATTCTTACTAATTTATTTATTTAAAAATATTAAAAAACAAAAAAACTTGAAATAAATGAAAATATATTTATTCCAATTCAATTACAAAATGAAAAAATTCTAATTATTAAATTTTGTGATAAAAAGCTGATCAAAGCATAACATATTTAATAATCCAAATTTTTCAAAATTGCAATTATTTTAAATGGTTAGTTTATATACCTTATATACAATATTACAAATTTAGACCTTTTCATATAATTCATTTAAATATAAAAATAAATTTTAACATAAATGCAGCAAGTACCTTGCAACATAGCTGAACCACTACAATTAAGTCTAAATTTCGGGGACACATAGGAAATAGGAAATATATTCTTTGGCTTAGAAATTATACTCGTTCGGCCTCAAATCGATCAAAAGCTTCTAGAATCCGAACTCAATGACCGAACTCAACCAGAAACAATTCCCATGGTACTTTCATTCCTAGTAACCTAGAGTTTAAATTTCATCAAAATAGCGGCACTATTTTTTGAGTTATGGTGTTTTTAAGATATATGTTTGTTAGCCCTTCAACTTTCCAAGGGTTCCAGGACCCGAAACCACGGTACGATTTCGCCCATATGCAGTCCCCGTCATACTGTCAATACTAGTTAACCCTTGTACACAATTGGATCGTTCTATCTTAATTTTAAGTTTCTATTTTTATTAATTTCGATGATAAACTTTTACACATTGGGGGGTCTAAGAGAGGTACTGTACCACCACTCCATTTGATCCAAAATTAAAGGGACACGCAGGAAATAGTAAAGAACACCCATGTCCGAAATTTGAAGCTCTACATTTGTTTCAAGTTACTATCTTTATTAATTATTACCGTACGGTGGGTAATGTTCAATGGTTTCTGAACTTAGAACATTTTGATCGAATTTAGGCCAAACGAGCATAATTTCGAAACCAATGAAGATAGAACCTCCAAATTTGGTATCAGGGTGTCTCTTTCTTTTTCCTTAGTGAACTTGAAATTTGGGTCCCATTGGAGTAGTGGGTCGGGAACCAACCACACATTTCTGAAGACCTTGAAGAATATCTTTAAAATTAATAAAGATAGCAGCTTGAAAAAATATTTAGAAGCTTTAAATTTGGCACAAGGGTGTTCTTGACTATTTCTTGTGTGTCCCCTCATTTCGGATCAATTGGAGTGGTGGTTCTTACTCCTCTTTGGCCTCCCAAGGTTTAAAAGCTTATAAATGAAATTACTAAAAATAGTAACTTAAAATTAATATATAACGTTCCACTTGTGTACAAGGGTTAACTGGTATTTTAAGTACAGCGCGGACTGCATATGGGCGAAATCACCCCAAGGGTTCGGATTCTGGACCTTTTAATCGGTCCAAGGGCTAACGAACATATATAAAAAATTACGATAACTCAACAACTAATAACGCTATCTTCATAAAATTTGTGGTGTAGGGTACTGGTAATGAATCTATGGCGAGGATTGGGTACGGTGGGTAATGTACAACGGGTTCATAACTTAGAACTTTTTGATCGAATTTAGGCCAAACGAGCATAATTCCGACACCAATTAAGATAGAACCTCCAAACTTGGTATCAGGGTGTCTATTTCTATTTCCTTAGTTTCCTTGAAATTTGGCACCAATTGGAGTAGTGGGTTGGGGACCAGCCACACAGTTCCAAAGTTCTTCTAACAAATTTTGAAGTTTCAAATTTGGTACATGGGTGCTCTTTACTATTTCTTACGCGTTCTCTTAATTTTGATCAACCAGAGTGTTGGTTCATACCCCTCTTACACCCCCAAGGTTTAAAAGCATCATCGAAATTAATGAAAATATTAACTTAAAATTAAAATAGAACATACAAGGGTTAACTAGTATTGAAAGTATGACCGGGACTGTATATGGGCGAAATTGTACCGTGGTTTCGGGTTCTGGAACCTTTAAAAGTTCAAAGACTAACGAACATATATCTTAAAAGCGGTATAACTCAAAAAATAATGCCGCTATTTTGATGAAATTTAAATTCTAGGTTACTAATAATGAAAGTACCATGGGAATTGGTTCTGGTCGAGTTCGGACAATGAGTTCGGATTCTAGAAGCTTTTGATCGATATAAGCCCAAACGAGTATAATTTCGAAGCCAAAAATTATATTTTTTATTTCTTATGGTCCCCGAAATTTAGACTTAACTGTAGTATTGGTTCAGATGCCTGCTAAGAAATCCGAAAACTAAAAAGCTTATCTTCGAAATTCAAGAAGATAGAAACTCTAAATTTGCTACACGGGGGTTCTTTCCTATTTCCGTTTATATTTAACACTTTTATATCTTTGGAAGGGTAAGAATTTTACCATAAAACATATTTTGTATAACATTTTATAAATTAAAAACAAAATATTTTTTTAATAAACGGTTAAATTCCTTTTTTTTTAATGTGAATCATATCATATATTTTATTGAATTATTACCAAAAGGTAGATATGTAATTAAGACATTGTGTACAATACTTAGGCTATATTCAAAGGTACTTGCTGCATTTATGTAAAATTTATTTTTATATTTAAATGAAATATATGAAAAGTTCTAAAATTGTAATTGTACTTTAGAAATATATTTATAGCATATTTATAGCACACAAAATTTAATAAGTCAGTTTTTTTCACTTTTGTAATTGAATTGATGCCGAAACCATGCCTCGATTTCGACAATGTGTAGCTCCCGCCATGCCTTTAATACTAGTTAACCTTTGTACACAATTCGGAATGCCTTTTACGCTTTCTACTACTTTTTATACCCTACACCTATAGAATAGGTAAAGGGGTATATTAACTTTGGTATGGTGTTTGTAACCACCTAAAGGAAGCGAGCTAGATATGGAAAAGTATATATATTTGTGATCAGCGTGACCGCCTTAGTCGATATAGCCATGTCCGTCCGTCCGTCCGTCCGTAGGCACGATAACTCAAAAAATAATGGAGCTATCTTGATGAAATTTTAACTGTAGTTTACTAGGACTGAAAGTACGGCGGGGATTGCATATGGGCGAAATCGACCCATGGGTTCGGATTCTGGACCTTTTAATCGGTTTCAGGGCTAACGAACAAATATAAAAAATCACGATAACTCAACAACTAATGACGCTATCTTCATCAAATTTGTGCTGTAGGTTACTAGTAATGAAAATACTTCGAGAATAGCGTAAGGTCGGGATTGGACCATGGGTTCGGAACCTAGAACTTTTTGATCGAATTTAGGCCAAACGAGCATAATTCCGAAACCAATGAAGATAGAACCTCCAAATTTAGTATCAGGGTGTCCCTTCCTATTTCCTAAGTGTCTTGTGAATTTGGGTCCCATTGGAGTAGTGGGTCGGGGACCAGCCACACATTTCCGAAGACCTTAAAGCATATCTTTAAAATTAATAAAGATAACAACTTGAAAAAATGTAGAAGCTTCCAATTTGCCACAAGGGTGTTCTTTACTATCTCTTGCGTGTTCCCCTAATTTGGGATCAATTGGAGTGGTGGTTCTGTACCCCTCTCAGACCTCCCAAGTTTTAAAGGCTTATAATCGAAATTACTAAAAATAGTTACTTAAAATTAGGATAGACCGTTCAAATTGTTTACAAGGGTTGACTAGTACTATAAGTACAGCGCGGACTATATAAGGGCGAAATCAGCCAAACGGTTAGGATTCCGGACCTTTTAATCGATGTCAGGGCTAAGGAACATATATAAAAAATCACGATAACTGAACAACTAATGAGGCTATCTTCATGAAATTTGTGCTGTAGGTTATTGGCAGCGAAACAACGGCGGTGATTACGTACGGTGAGGATTGGACAATGGGTTCGGAACTTAGAACTTTTTGATCGAATTTAGGCCAAACGAGCATAATTCCGAAACCAATGAAGATAGAACCTCCAAATTTGGTATCAGGGTGTCCCTTCCTATTTCGTAAGTGTCTTTGAAATTTGGGCCCCATTCGAGTAGTGGATCGGGGACCAGCCACTCAGTTCTTAGGCCCTTAAAACATATTTTCGAAATTAATAAAGATAGTTACTTGAAACAAATGTAGAAGCTTCCAATTTGCCACAAGGGTGTTCTTTACTATTTCTTGCGTGCCCCCCTAATTTGGGATCAATTGGAGTGGTGGTTCAGAACCTCTCTTAGACCCCCCAATGTGTAAAAGCTTATCATCGAAATTAATAAAACTAGTAACTTAAAATTAAGATAGAGCGTTCCAATTGTGTACAACGGTTAACTAGTATTGAAAGTATGACGGGACTGCATATGGGCGAAATCGTACCATGGTTTCGGGTTCTGGAACCCTTGAAAAGTTCAAGGACTAGCGAACATATATATTAAAAACACCATAACTCAAAAAATAATGCCGGTATTTTGATGAAATTTAACACTAGGTTACTAGTAATGAAAGTACCATGGTTCTGGTCGAGTTTAATTTCGAAGCCAAAGAATATATTTCCTATTTCCTATGTGTCCCCGAAATTTAGACTTAATTGTAGTGGTTCAGTTATGTTCAAAGGTACTTGCTGCATTTATGTAAAATTTATTTTTATATTTAAATGAATTATATGAAAAGGTGTAAATTTGTAATTGTATTTTAGAAATACATTTATTGCATATTTTGCGTTTATAAGCTTTTCTATTAGGTATATAAACTAACCATTTAAAATAATTGCAATTTTGAAAAATTTGGATTATTAAATATATTATGCTTTGATTATCTTTTTATCACAAAATTTAATAATTAGAATTTTTTCATTTTGTAATTGAATTGGAATAAATATATTTTCATTTATTTCAAGTTAGTTTGTTTTTTAGTTTGTTATAGATAAATTAGTAAGAATTTGTAATATCTTTTAATAGATAGTGTAATTAGAAAATGTTTTTA
Organism: Dolichopus griseipennis; assembly: GCA_963082915.1. Taxonomy (NCBI): domain Eukaryota; kingdom Metazoa; phylum Arthropoda; class Insecta; order Diptera; family Dolichopodidae; genus Dolichopus; species Dolichopus griseipennis. The sequence continues at coordinate 388,975 of CAUJBZ010000001.1, read as the reverse complement.
GTATTATAAAGTTAATTTGGTTAGCTATGTCTTACGATCAAATTAATAACAGCTTTTATGGTGTTAAAATGACTTATGGATATGTCCTTAAATTTGAACCAAATAGGTGTAGGGTATTTTTAAGTCGGTTGCACCGACTGACTGTTGCTTTACTTGTTGATTTACTACTTGCTGTAAATAAAAATTTTTATGATAGTCTTCATTTTGTTTCATTTAGAATTAAGAATAAAGTAGGTATACTGAGTCGGTAAGGGTCATGTAGATAAGCTGGGAGATTCGACCATGAGTTCAGAACCTAGAACTTTTTAATCGAATTTAGGCCAAACGAGCATAATGCCGAAACCAATGAAGATAGAACCTCCAAATTTGGTATCAAGGTGTTCATTCCTATTTCCTGCAGAAAAGACAAGCGAAATTGGGTAAACGAACTAGCTAACCAAGCCGAAAAAGCAGCTGCAACAAATAATATTAAGCTACTATACGATACCAATCGTAAACTATCAGGAGCTAAATTAAGTAATAACCGTCCAATACTAAGTAAAAATGGAATTAGTATCACAAATCGAAAAGAACAGTTGCAAAGATGGCATGAACACTTCAGTGAGTGCTACAAATCTCACAGTTAACTGGCATTCTCTGAAAATAATAATGAAATATTAACAGCAGCACAAAGGGGATCCAATTTAAATACATACCCCCCCAATATTGAAGAAATAAAAACTGCAGTGAAAACGATGAAATCCAATAAATCACCAGGTTTTGATCAAATTACCGCAGAAATGTTAAAGGCAGACCCAAATCTAACAGCACGTATGCTACATCCAATTTTTCAAAAAATATGGCAAACAGAGTCGGTACCTAAAGATTGGCTTGAAGGAATTTTGATAAAATTACCTAAAAAAGGTAACCTGTCTATCTGTGATAACTATAGAGGGATAACACTACTATCTATTCCATCGAAAGTTCTCTCAAAAATACTGTTGAACAGAATCAACACTAAACTAGATGAAACAATCCGAAAACAGCAATCTGGATTTCGCCCTAATAGATCATGCGTGGATCAAATCAATACACTTCGAATAATCATAGAACAGGTGAATGAATGGCAATCCACATTAAAACTAGTTTTCGTAGACTTCAAGTCTGCATTTGATACTATACATCAAGAATATATATGGGACTCGCTTAAAATTAGAGGAGTGCCAATGAAGTTGATACGGCTTATCCGAGCACAGTACGAAGGATTTAAATGCAGGATTCTACATCAAGGTCAACTATCTGAGCCGATAAATATTGATTGTGGAGTCAGACAGGGTTGCCTGCTGTCACCAATTCTATTTTTAATTGTGCTCGATGACATACTAAGTGCTGCCATTGACGATTTAAACAGAGGCATATTTTGGAATTTCGGGGAACATCTAGAAGATCTTGACTATGCGGACGATATATGCCTACTATCAACTAGAAATATCGATCTGCAGGAAAAATTGAACGATTTGGCACAAGAGTCTGAACTGCGCGGACTAAAAGTCAATGTAAAGAAAACAAAAGCAATGAAAGTAAACTCACCTAATGTAAACAATTTGATGTTATATGATGAAGAAATATCTAATGTTACCAACTTTTGTTACCTTGGTAGCGTAATAACGCCTGAGGGAGGAGCAAAAGCAGATATGACCGCTAGAATAAATAAAGCTAAACAAGTGTTTGCACAACTTCGAAAAACCTGGAAGTCTGCAATCATCTCTAAGGAAACAAAAATTAAAATATTTAATTCAAACGTCAAATCTGTTCTGTTATACGGTTGCGAAACGTGGTTAGTAACGGAGGAACTTACCAGCAAAATTCAAAGCTTCATTAACACATGTCTCCGTCGAATACTGAAAATATGGTGGCCAAACAGAATTAGGAACGAGGAATTAGATGCCAGATGCAATCAAGTACCTATAGCAGAGGAGATTTTAACAAGAAAATGGAAATGGATTGGTCATACACTCAGAAAAGATCAGTCCGAAATCTGCAGGCAAGCGCTTGATTGGAACCCGCAAGGTGCAAGAAAACGCGGGCGTCCGAAAAACTCGTGGAAAAGAACAATTCACGCCGAAATTACCAAATCAAGAAAAACATGGGGTGAAATAAAAATGATCGCACAGAACCGTACTGAATGGAAGGATTTTGTTAAGGCTCTTTGCTCCACTAGGAGCTATAGAAATTAGTAGTAGTAGTATGAAATTATAAATATAGCTAAAAAAATATAAAATCAATTAATTAATATTGAACGTAGAAAATAATAAGTTCTTTTATAATGAATATAATTTATTTATTTATTTTTTTTTATAATAAAGATTATCCAACCGAAGGCGCATTGGTTGAGGCGTCGCCTTTCATGCGAAAGGTCCCGGGTTCGATCCCTGGCTGGGTAAGCTCAATAAATAGTATAATTAGTATAATAAATAACTTATAAATTATAATTAAATAACTAATCATCTAAATAGAAAATAACAATTAATAACAAATAAAAAAATAAAAATATTACCAATAATCGTGTTCCTGAAATAACATATAGCTTAATATTAAATAAATAATAACATTATATTCTATATAAACATATGCACATGTCAAAATGACACCATTGACATTAGCATATGCGTGGAATCTTCAATGTCAGGGATAGGAACAAATGACATCGTCCACTTAATAGGCGTTATGTAGGAAAAAACAAAATAGGCAACTCTACAGTAGGTTAATCTCCTGCTAAGAAAGACTAAACGGATTAAAGAAACTGAAATTAGACTAATCGGCTACAATAGGCAAGATAACAAGGCAACCACTTTCGGCGCTCGAACAATGACTAGAATTGCCCAATGGAATGTACGAACAATTAGAGAAACATCAAGGCTTGCCCAAATAGAAAAACAAATGGCATTTTATTCAAATTATGGGTTTAAGTGAAATTAGATGGAACAAACGCTATGGATATCAGAAAGGACATGGGAACTCATATCACAGAGGCAAAGAAAAAGTTAGAAAGCAAAGTTGTCACCAAGGAGCAATACAAGCGCTAACAAAGAAAGTAAAACGAGCCTCCAGAAGAGAAAATTCCTTGAAAAGCTAGCCTTCAGATACAGAAACAACTGCTGGACAAAATGATGCAAGGAAACTCCATCAAATTGTGAACAAGCTCACGAAAATAACGAGCACAGCATCAATTCCCATTAAAGATAAAAATGGCACAGAAATAACTAACGGCCGAGAACAAACGAAAAGATGGAGTTAACATTTCCAAGAAATAAGCAACAGTGAAATAAACGAAACAGAAGAATATATCACTAGCGGAAAACAATACAAACAATCTGCACATAAGCACTTCCACACCAACTATGACTGAGATCAAAGAAGCCATCACCAAGTTGAAGAGACACAAAGTGGCTTGGTCTGATGGTGTTCCGGCAGAAATTCTACAAGCCTGCCCAAATACCTCAGCTGAACTTTTGAGACCTCACATCATCATGGGAAAACGAACAGCTACCTCCACCTTGGAAAAATGGTACAATAATCAAGCTACCGAAGAAAGGCGACCCCAAAGATTGCAACAATTAGCGTGGTATCACTCTCCTCAACACAGTGTACAAAAATCATAGCAACTATACAAGGCAGAATCCAAGATAAAATCGAACCATAGTTACGCGATGAGCAAATACGCTTCCGTCCCTACATGAGCAGTGTAGACCAATCAAACACACTAAGAATCATCTTCGAGCAATCGATCGAATGGCGGATTCCCCTCTACCTGCAATTCGAGGACTTTAAGAAAGCCTCCGACACTATGAGTTGCCATGAAGGGCATTAAAAGAGAAAGGTTTACCGGCAAGATAATTCGGATCGTAAGAGAGCTGTACGAAAACTCCGAACTAGCGGTCACTCACAACGGAAATATCAGTGAGCCATTCCAAACTAACATCGGCGTCAAACAGGGATGTCCACTATCACCATTACTATTCACAATCGTCCTAGATAGTATAATGTCCTAAGCCGGTAAGCAACAAGTAAAGAGACAGTCAGTCGGTGCAACCGACTTAGAAATAACCTATACGTATTTGGTTCAAATTTAATGGGTAGTCCATAAGTCATTTTAAGACCATAAAAGCTGTTATTAGTTTGATCGTAGGACATACCTAACCAAATTAAGTTTATAATACTAAAAACATTTTCTAGTTACTCTATCTATTCAAAAATATTACAAATTCTTACTAATTTTTCTATTTAAAAATATTAAATAACAAAAAAACTTGAATTAAATGAAATTAAATTTATTTCAATACAATTACAAAACTGAAAAAATTTTAATTATTAAATTTTGTGATAAAAAGCATAATATATTAATAATTAAAATTTTTCAAAATTGCAATTATTTTAAATTGTTATATTATGTACCTATTAGAAAAGCTTATAAACGCAAAATAAGCAATAAATGTATTTCTAAAATATAATTACAAATTTAGAACTTTTCACAGAATTCATTTAAATATAACAATAAATTTTACATAAATGCAGCATGTGCCTTTGAATATAGTTTAAGTATTGTAAACAATGTCTTAAATATATATCACCTATGGTAATAATTCTATAAAATATATGATATAATAAAAATTAAAAAAAAAGGAATTTAATCGTTTATTAAAAAAATATTTGGTTTTTAATTTATAAAATATTATACTAACTATGTTTTATGGTAAAATTCTTAGCCTTTAAAAATATAAGTATTACATAAAAACGGAAATAGGAAAGAACCCTCGTGTATCAAATTTAAAGTTTCTATCTTCATGAATTTCGAAGATAAGCTTTTTAATTTTGGGATTTCTTAGGAGCCACCTGAACTACCACTACAATTAAGTCTAAATTTTGGGGACACATAGGAAATAGGAAATATCTTCTCAAAAGAGATCAAAAGCTTCTAGAATCCGAACTCATTGTCCGAACTCGACCAGAACCAATTCCCATGTTACTTTCATTACTAGTAACCTAGAGTTTAAATATCATTAAAATGGCGGCATTATTTTTTGAGTTATACAGCTTTTAAGATGTATGTTCGTTAGCCCTTGAATTTTTTAAAGGTTCCAGAACCCGAAACCATGGTACGATTTCGCCCATAATACAGTCCCCGTCATACTTTCAATACTAGTTAACCCTTGCACATAATTGGAACGTTCTATCTTAATTTTAAATTACTACTTTTATTAATTTCTATGATAAGCTTTTAAACCTTGGGGGTGTAAGAAGGGTACTGAACCACCACTCTGATTGATCCAAAATGAGGGGAAATCACAAGAAATAGTAAAGAGAACCCATTTGCTAAATTTGAAACTTCTGCATTTGTTTGAAGTTACTATCATTAATTAATTTTGAAAATATGCTTTAAGGTCTTCGGAACTGTGTGGCTGGTCCTCAACCCACTACACCAATTGGTCCCAAATTTTAAGGACACTAAGGAAATAGAAAGGGACACCCTGATACCAAATTTGGAGGTTCTATCTTCATTGGTTTTGGAACTATGTTCGTTTGACCTAAATTCGATCAAAAAGTTCTAAGTTCCAAACCCATTGTCCATACCCCACCGTACGCAATCACCGCCGTAGTTTCATTACCAGTACATTACAATACAAGTTTTATAAAGATAGAGTCATTAGTGTTTGAGTTGTCGTTATATATAAGTATTATAAGGTCCAAAATCCGAATCCTTTTGCAGATTTTGCCCGTATGCAGTCAGCGCTGTACTTTAAATTCTAGTTAACCCTTGTACACAAGTGGAACGTTCTATACTAATTTTAAGTTACTATTTTTAGTAATTTCGATTATAAGCTTTTAAACCTTGGGAGGCCTAAGACGGGTACTGAACCACCACTCCAACAGATCCCAAATTAGGGGGACACACAAGAAATAGTAAAGAACACCCTTGTGCCAAATTTGAAGCCTCTACATTTTTTCAAGTTGCTATCTTTATTAAATTTAAAGATATGCTTTAAGGTTTTCAGAAATGTGTGGCTGGTCCCCGAGCCACTACTCTAAAGGTACCGAAATTTCAAGGACACTAAGAAAATAGGAAGAAACACCCTGGTACTAAATTTGGAGGTTCTATCTCCATTGGTTTCGGAATTATGCTCGTTTGGCCTAAATTCGATCAAAAATTTCTAGGTTCCGAACCCATGGCCCAATCTCAAACTAACACAATCCCCGCCATAGTCTCATTACTAGTAACCTTCAGCACAAATTTGATGAAGATACCGTCAGTAGTTGTTGAGTTATCATGATTTTTTATATATGTTCGTTAGCCCTTGGACCGATTAAAAGGTCCAGAATCCGAACCCATGGGTCGATTTCGCTTATTTCCAATCCCCGCCGTTCTTTCAGTCCTAGTAACCTACAGTTAAAATTTTATCAAGATAGGTCCATTATTTTTTGAGTTATCGTGCCTACGGACGAACGGACGGTCGGACGGACATGGCTACATCGATTCAGGAGGTCACGCTGATCACAAATATATATAATTTTCCATATCTGTCAGGGTCGCTTCCTTTAGGTGGTTACAAACACCATACATTAATATACCTCTTTACCTATTCTATAGGTGTAGGGTATAAAAAAGAGGCATTACATAAATCTAGACTATGCAGATGACATAGTACTTCTGACAGACAAGGTTTTGGTTATGCAGTCCAAACTGGAACAATTAAAAAAGACTAGCATTTAACGCAAGCCTTGAAATTAACATTAGCAAAATAGGACGAAAATTTCAGTCCTCTCTGTGTAAACTAAACCCTTTATATCTGAGAATCACATTGTATGCACGTCCTACCAATTTTGATTTTATTATGTCTAAAAATTGTTTTTCGTAATTGTACGTTTGTTTTGTATATCGCCCATTTCAAAGAATCGGTAAAATCCACTGGATTATTATCAAATTCTGGAATCATTATCATAGCTTGACTTAAGTCAAGTTTACTTGCAGTGGTACTCGTTGTGTTACATTGCTCGTTTCTTCCAATTTTGGATTTTTTTTTCAATTTTGTATTTTGTTGGTCAGTTACAATTTTGGCTACTGTTTTGGGTCAGTTTTAGTGATTATAATCTGTGTACATATATTTTAACAAGCTAAATGAGACGAGGGAGAAAACTTTCTTTCTTTTTGATTTCCGTTTCGATTTATGTTCTTTTCATTTGGTATCGTTCCTCCAGACTCAGAGGAAACATTAAGCGAGAACCAATTTAAAATGGGAAATAAAGAAAACTACTTCCCTCAAATTAAAATTATCTGTTAAAAAAAATTTGTGACATAATTATATAAGAAATATGGGAATATGGGTACTTCTCAGGTTTTTTGCTAAAATTGGTACTGAAATTTACCATTATTCAAAGCTCAATTTTTGAAATATTTTTGGCTACACATATCTTCTAAACGGATCAAGCTAGGGTCTAATTTTGGGAGTAGTTAGATCCTCAGAAATAAAGAAGTCGGTTAACAAAATTATTTTATCAAGCCCCTTGTTTAGGAGCTATAAGAGCTTGAAAATTGAAATTTTGCTATTTTTAAACACCTGTGACTTGAATACCTGTTCAAATTTTTTTTTCTTAATGTACAAAATTTGAAGGTCCAACATTACTCTTTAACATAATATGTTAAAATATTTTCTTAAATTTAAAAGCGGTTCTTTAAATTAAAGAAAGTGTCTCTCAGTTTTAACCATTTTTGCTTAAATAGTAATATTCCAAATTTTGGTGGAATTCACAATTTAATTTCTAGAACCTAAAATAGCTGGTGGGAAGGGGGGTATTGAGGATTAGATCCTTGAGCAACACCCGTCCCCCCTCCCTCATTGAGGGGCTATTAGGACTTAAAATTTAAAAAATTTACTGTTTTTATAAGTAAGTAGTAACTTAGTCACCAACGTATATATTTCCTAAATTATACATTAACATTGAAGCTTCAACATTATGTTCCGATAAAATACTCAGTATGAAACACTATATTATTTTGAAAATGTGTTTTTTTTTAAAAACCCTTGGTTTTTTTCATCACTTGTTAAAACTTTATTTTTGAACGCGTTTACCAATTTGATTAGTGAGATACTAAAAACTAATCTTTTTATTACTATAAAATTTTGCTGAATATCATCCCTGCTATTACAATTTTAACAAAAATAAAAAAAATTAAATTCATACCAATTTTTTTTATATTTACCTCTATATTCTATTTCAAATACATATCTGTTGCTATTCTATCAATACAATTGATGATCGGATTACATTGTATGAAAATGAATTGTGATGTGAAATACCTAATGCTCGCTAACATATTTGTGTATTAGTAGTTTGATTGGTTATCATTTTTAAAAAATTAAACATTGCAATGCAATTAAGATATTGTACTTTATTAACAACGAAAAACACCACACCACTGATAAAATGTCTTTTTCAAGTTTTATTTTTTATTTGTATGTAACCTACTCCGATAATATTATACTTGATGTAAAAAATCTTTGAAAAATATAAGCAACAGTCGCGTTCAGTTTTACTGAACAGTTTGCAGCAAAATTTAATGACATTTGATATTGAGTGCCTTTTGGTATATTTTTATTTTATTTAAATTATGGACAAAATGGAAAATCTCTATGGTTTTCAAAATCATTTCTATAATTCTATTTCTATCCTTATTATTTATCTATTTAAAATATTAAAATTTAAATTTTTAAAATTAATCAAATGTATCTGGTTTTTACAATATTAGATTTTTAATTTTTTAATTAATTTATATTTTTAATTTTATAAGAAATGCTTTACAAACACTTGTTACATTAAAATGTAAACACTTAAACGTCAATTCTCTTGTAGCGCTACATATTAATATTGTACTTTTGTTCCACCCAAAAAAAAAATTTTGACAACCCCCTTATTAGTCTTACACAACGAAAACATAGAGAATTGATTTGTAATTTTATAAAACGTCTAAGTTTGGAACAGCTTTATTTGTATTTCAAAACATTCAAACAATCAAACCAATTGTTGACTTTCTTTCAGTTAAAAAATAAAAAAAAAACTATTTTTGATTCGTAGCTGTCAAGTTTATGTATATTACGCAGTTGATATTTTATAAAATGACAATTAAGTTATATGATGATATATTTTTATTGTGTAAGACTAAAATCGTACTAAAGGTGAGTAAATTTATATAAAATTGTATTTTTGTTTTACACAAAAAAACACATATTGACAGCCGTTATTAGTCTTACCCAACGAAAATATTTCATAGTAATTTTTAATTTTATAAAACGTCCAAATTCGGAACTGCTATTTTTGTATTTCAAAACATTCAAACAACAAAGCAATTGTTAAATTTATGTGAATTAAAAATAGAAAAAAAATTATTTTTAATTCGCAACTGTCAAGTTTATGTTTATAAGGCAGTTCCAAAAGTTGACGTTTTATAAAATTACTAATAAGTTATATGATGATATATTTTTTTTGTGTAAAACTACTCTATACTACACTCATAATTCAAATTAAACGTTTTGGTTCTCTTGCTGTTTACCACTATTTCTTAAAAAATCGGTTTGTATTTTGTTCTGAATATTTAGGTAAGTACATTTACAAAAACGAATTTTATATTCTTCTTTTTCTAAAATTTTATATTAAGGAAAAAGAAAAAAATAAAAATTTCACAATTTTACGTGTAATTATGCAACCTATTAACTTAGCAGGTACGCGAGTTATATATTATATTAGTAACTATTGGGAAACTTTAAATTATAATTTCCCCATTATTCAAATTTCTTTAATATAAAATATGTTTCGCTGACAATGCATCTTTTTATTAGAAATACCTGTAATATTTTATTCAGAATGCAATTAACATTATACCTGTAACAAGTAAAGTACAAATTAAAAAGTATTTAAAAAATAAAGTTTGTTTTTTTTAATAAATGTAAAAACGAAACTTATAAGTCGCGTACCAAGTTGAAAATATCGTGTAGGGGATTTATAACAGCAACACAGGTCCACCGTGTATGTGAGTCATAATAATAAATTGAAAGGTATGATTATTGCCATTATTATTTATTGTGTGAAGTAAATTTATAATAATTTTGATGTGCAATATTTTTTTACATTTTTTCTATTTAAAAAAAAAATTTATTTCATATTTTCTCATTTACATTGTGCACTTATTATAATAAAATAATAAAATATATTGATAGGAGATTCTTAGAACCGACCTGCAATAATTCTGTAAATCCATTACGTGATCAGTCCAATTCATTTGCGCATCCAATATTAAGCATAAATACTAATAACAACAAACTTCTTCGAGAAAAAAACAGTTAGAAATACATTTAACTTCTTTAACTTCGTGACGATACAGTACATATAAAACATTACAACTTGTATTAAACATTTATAACGGTGTACATTCTGAGGTACGATATGTAATATTTACTTCTGGTAATTTCTGTTTTTTTAAATTAAAAAACATTATTTTAGTTTTATTGCTAATTATAAGTTTATGTTGCGCAAAATATTTTCTTAAAATATCTAAATCATTATTAATATCTGAAATTAGATCCAGGGTGCTGTTAGCACCATAAGCACATCCTATGTCATCAGCAAATGCTGTAAGTTGAGCTTTAGATGAAAGCTTAAACAATGAATTTATGTATATAAGAAAAAGAATTGGTCCTAGGACTGAACCCTAAGGAACGCCTGTGCTAATTATATGCGATATGCTAAGTGTTGTACCTATTTACACCTTTTGCTTTCTATTACATAGATATGATTTAAACCAATTCAATATAAAACCCCTTATTCCCGCATTTTCCAATTTTTTTTATTAAGATTTTATGATGAACCATATCAAATGCTTTGGTGATGTCAACAAAGAGCCCAGCTGTATTTTTTTTTTAATCTAAATTTTTGTAGATTTTTGTGCAAAAATTAAGAAGTGCATTTTCAGTCGATTTATTTTTCATGAAACCAAATTGAAAGGTACTGAAGTAATTCATTTTGAGCAAGAATTTAAATAATTTTTTTTTTTTTTTTTGATCAGAAACTTTGCCAGATGAAGAAAGAAGCGAAATAGGTCTATAGTTATTAATGTCTAGTGGATCATTTTTTTTATATATGTAGTAATATAAGACCCTAAAGTGGTCATATTTTATCTAATACATTTTATAAATTATCTAAAACGATATTTATCTTAATCTTTTAAAATAATCTATTTTTATTTAATTAGATGCCATTATTGATTTTAAGAATAGAGTTGTGAAAACAAGAAATGCAATCATTCAAATTTATCTCAATGAAGAAGAAGAGATATATCCAAATAATTGCTATAGAGATGACTCTATTAATATTTTTAGCAACGAATACTTTCAAAACAATTTACCAAAAGAATGTTACTCTAACAATTACTTAAATAATGTAGATGAAAAAAACTAAAATACTTACACAATTCATATCAGGATGTTTTCTTTAAAGAAGGAGATAATCTCTCTTTCACGTGTGAAATAAAACACGAAATAAAAACTCAAAATGAAATACCCACCTTTAGGAAATTATACCGTTACCCTGAAATTCACAGAACAGAAGTTGACAAACAAATTCAGGAAATGTTAGAACAAAAAATTATAAAGCATAGTAACAACCCATACAATTCACCAATTTGGGTGGTTCCAAAAAAATTAGATAATACAGGAACTCAAAAATGGCGGATTGTAGTGGATTACAGAAAACTTAATGAAGTAACTATAAATGATAAATTCCTAATACCGAATATAGAAAATATATTCGACAAATTAGGAAAATGTAATTATTTTACAACTCTCGATTTGGCGAAGGGATTTCACCAAATCGAGGTGGATCCAAAGGATCAACCCAAAACTGCTTTTTCAACCGCCAATGGTCATTTTGAATTTTTGAGGATGCCATTTGGACTGAAAAATGCACCATCCACAATTCCAACGACTAATGAATCACGTCTTGGAAGATTTCATTAATGTCATATGCGTAGTATATCTTGGTGACATACTAATATTTTCTACTAGTTTCGAATAACATTTACTTGCAAAGGATAAGGGAAACTAACCTCAAGATACAAATAGATAAATGTAATTTCGCTAACAATTCTACAAAGTTTCTGGGTCATGTCGTAACTGATAAAGGAATCAAGCCGGATAACGAGAAAGTAAAAGCTATACAAAGTCTAACAATCCCCACAACTTTTAAAGGTATTCGTCAATTTCTCGATATAACCGGATATTATAGGAAATTTATTAAAGACTACGCAAAAGTAGCCTATCCCTTAATCAAATGTTTAAAGAAAACCGAAAAAATAGACACAAAAGACAAAAATTATATTAATGCATTTAATAAACTAAAAATATTTCTTATTAATGACCCTATATTAAAACCACCTGATTTCGAAAAACATTTTACATTAACTACGGATGCATCCAATATTGCAATAGGTGCAGTCTTAACCCAATCAAATCACCCTATATGCTATGCTTCAAGAACATTAAACGAGCATGAAAAACGATATTCCACTATAGAGAAAGAGTTACTAGCTATAGTATGGGCAGTTAAGTATTTTAAAGTTTATTTATATGACAGGCATTTTTCCATCTGCACTGACCATAAGCCTCTAGTTTGGTTAAGTAACATCAAAGAGCCGAACATGAAGCTCCAGAGATGGAAAATTCAATTAAATGAATACGACTTCAAAATTTCTTATTTAAAAGGGAAAGAAAATACTGTTGCTGACGGTTTAAGTAGGTTCGTTTCAGAAAATGAAAACGACCTACATTTAAACGTTTTATTTAATAACGATACTAATAAAGAAATTAATTCTGTCAATGAAATTGAAGTAACGAGAAAACCAGTAAATCTTTATAAAAATCAAATTTATTTATACGAAGGCTCAAAAGAGAAAAATATTATTAAAATAGTTAACAAAAAAATTCAAAATCACGTTACTTTCGAAGAGAATAGTAACTTTTGTGACATATTGAAAACCCTATTAAAAAACAAAGGGGTTATCTATGCTTATTCAGAAAATGAAGATATTTTCAATAAATTTCAAAACACTTATCACCAATATTTTTCTAAAAACAAAGAATTGAAAATAGTCAGATCTAAGCAAAAGCTAATTGATGTATCAGATAATGAAAAGATACTAACCATAATTAAAACAGAACATCTGAGTAAAAATCACCGCGGAGTTTGCGAAGTTTATAATGAATTAAAACTAAAATACTATTGGCCAAACATATTGGAAACAATAACAAAATTAATCAATAATTGCGAAGTTTGCCTATTGGCAAAACATGATCGACACCCTGTGAAAATACCTTTCAAAGTTAGTGAAACGGCTCAGAGCTTCAACGAAATCGTGCATGTTGATATCTGGTTTCCTTACCGAAATGTGATGTACTTCACCACAATTGATAAGTTTAGTAAATATGCAACTGTGCATAAACTAGACGATAGAAATTGGATGTCAATTTTAAAAGTTCTTAAGGAACGAATCCAATTTCTTGGAAAAATGAAAAAAATTGTATTCGATAATGAACGTTGTATTTTACATAATTCTGTTGACTTATTTTTAAAAGTAAATGATATCGAATCACATGCTACTACACCTGGAAGTAAGACAGGGAACGCCGATATTGAAAGACTTCACGGGACTCTTAAAGAACGTCTCAGGATCCTGGAAGTTGCAAATTCAAGTGAGGATCTCGAACACAAAATATTTAAGATTATCGGAATCTATAATAATACTATCCACTCAACAACTAAGCTTCGTCTCATTGACTTCATTCAAAAGAATTTATGCCGGGAAGATATTCGTTCGAAGATATTCAAGCTCTATTAAAATGTTGTCGTAAACAGAAACATTGGAAAGAATAAACCAAAGTATAAAAAACTAAGTAAATACACTAAAAATGGTTCATACATCATTGACACTAGTAATAACAGAAAAACACGGTACACCATTACACAACAGAAACGAAAATTTAAACACCAAAAATAAGAAAAAAAAATAACTTCTCTTTTCTTGTTCTAAATGTTTTTCGTCATGATCTCTTTGTATCTAGTCCCAATTCTAGTAGGACAATTATTGGAAATTAACAACATCAATATCGATCATGGTTTCGCTGTGTTAAGATTGAATGAAAGACTCATAGTGGACTATTACACAAAATTCCTCCATATTACTAACCTTAGTCAGTATGAAGAAGCTGTTAATACTATTGAAAACAACCTTAAATTTTAAATATAACCGATAAAACTTGTGATTTTAAAATTTTTAATCGTGAACTAGTTCTTGCCAAACATAGCCTTAGAATAATTACATCACATGCTACTAAAGCAGCTCGCGTAAAACGTGGCCTATTAAATATAGTAGGTACTGGCCTAAAATTCATTTCAGGAAATATGGACTCTGAAGACGCTGAAGAATTTCCAATCATCTAAAAAATTTAGATGACAATACATTACAAATGACAGACCAAATAAATAAACAAGTTGTTATAAATAATAATTTAATAAGACATTTAGACGAAATAACCACCCACGTTAACGCTCAACAGCAAGAACTCAATCAATACTTAGAAAACATTACCATGACAACGAATAAAGTAATACTGCTCGTAGAAAAACCCAAATTAATGCTAAAAATTTATGCAGATATTAATCTAATTAATAGACAATTAGAAAAAATCTCTGACATACTTCTAATGAGCAAACTGGACGTGTTACCTCATGACATATTTTCTGACGAGGAAGTCAATAAATTCAATATCACTAGCAATACCCTACCATACATTAGAAATAGTGTGCTAATCCAAGATAATTCTTTGATATTTGTTATTAGCATACCTAATTTTACAAAGGAAAATTATTTTGATTTCTTGGTAATTCCTTTCCCTAACCAACCAAAAGAAGAATTTGATTATGAAATTGAAAAAGTCATTATTAATAATAATAAAATTTATAAAGATAGCAACTTAATCTTAAAAGAGAAAAATCTAAAAATCCACACCGATAATTGTTTGCGTAATATATTAGAAACAGCTAACACTTGCAAATTAAGAATCAATAACGATAGTTTAATTGAAAAAATTTCTAACGGTATAATTATTACAAAAAATTTACATACAACCCAACTTACACAAAATTGTTTACAACAACATTTTAGTATCAAAGGTAACAACATCATAAAATATAAAAACTGTCATATAAAAATGAATGATCTTATATTTATTAATAAAATTCAAAACTTCACCAATAGTATTGTAATTCCCACAATTCATGTTAATTTTACAAAGTTAATTAATAATATAACATTGGAAAAAATAAATTTACAAACTATTAAAAATAGAGAAATTATTGACTATGTTCAACTTAACAAAAAAAACAAGTAAAGAAACAGTCAGTCGGTGCAACCGACTTAGAAATACCCTACACCTTTTTGGTTCAAATTTAAGGACATATCCATAAGTCATTTTAACACCATAAAAGCTGTTATTAATTTGATCGTAAGACATAGTTAACCAAATTAACTTTATAATACTAAAAATATTTTCTAATTACACTATCTATTAAAAAATATAACAAATTATTACTAATTTATCTATTTAAAAATATTAAAAAACAAAAAAACTAGTTATAAATGAAAATATATTTATTCCAATTCAATTACAAAATGAAAAAATTCTAATTATTAAATTTTGTGATAAAAAGATAATCAAAGCATAATATATTTAATAATCCAAATTTTTAAAAATTTCAATTATTTTAAATGGTTAGTTTATATACCTAATAGAAAAGCTTATAAACGCAAAATATGCAATAAATGTACTTCTAAAATACAATTACAAATTTTGAACTTTTCATATAATTCATTTAAATATTCAAATAAATTTTACATAAATGCAGCAAGTACCTTTGAACATAGCTGAACCACTACAATTAAGTCTAGATTTCGGAGACACATAGGACATAGGAAATATATTCTTTGGCTTCGAAATTAAACTCGACCACAACCAACTCGCATGGTACTTTCATTACTAGTAACCTAGAGTTTAAATTTCATAAAAATACCGGCATTATTTTTTGAGTTATGGTGTTTTTAAGATATATGTTTGTTAGTCCTTGAATTTTTCAAAGGTTCCAGAACCCGAAACCATGGTACGATTTCGCCCATATGCAGTCCCCGTCATACTTTCAATACTAGTTAACCCTTGTTAACTAATTGGAACGTTCTATCTTAATTTTAAGTTACTAGTTTTATTAATTTCGATGATAAGCTTTTAAACATTGGGGGTCTAAGAGAGGTACTGAACCACCACTTCGCTTGATCCTAAATTAGGGGGGCACGCTAGAAATAGTAAAGAACACCCTGGGCCAAATTTAAGCTTCTACATTTGTTTCAAGTTACTATCTTTATTAATTTCGAAAATATGCTTTAAGGTCCTCGGAACTGAGTGGATGGTCTCCGACCCACTACGCCAATGGGGCCCAAATTTCCAAGACACTTACGAAATAGGAAGGGACACCCTGATACCAAATTTGGAGGTTCTATCTTCATTGGTTTCGAAATTATGCTCGTTTTGCCTAAATTCGATCAAAAAGTTCTAAGTTCCGAACCCATTGTACATTACCCACCGTACGCAATCACCGTCGGAGTTTTATTACCAATAACCTACAGCACAAATTTCATGAAGATAGCCTCATTAGTTGTTGAGTTATCGTGATTTTTTATATATGTTCGTTAGCCCTTCGATCGATTACAGGGTCCAGAATCCGAACCCTTGGGATGATTTCGCCCTTATACAGTCATCGCTGTACTTATAGTACTAGTTAACCCTTGTACACAATTTGAACGGTCTATCTTAATTTTAAGTAACTATTTTTAGTGATTTCGATTATAAGCCTTTAAAACTTGGGAGGTCTGAGAGGGGTACTAAACCAAAACTCCAATTGATCCCAAATTAGGGGAACACGCAAGAGATAGTAGAGAACACCCTTGTGGCAAGTTGGATGCTTCTACATTTGTTCAAGTTGTTATGTTTATTAATTTTAAAGATATGTTTTAAGGTCTTCGGAAATGTGTGGCTGGTCCCCGACCCACTACTCGAATGGGGCCTAAATTCCTAAGACACTTCGGAAATAGGAAGGTACACCCTGATACCAAATTTGAAGGTTCTATCTTCATTGGTTTCGGAATTATGCTCATTTGGCCTAAATTCGATCAAAAAGTTCTAGGTTCCGAACCCATGGTCCAATCCCGACCTTACGCAATCTCCGAAATAGTTTCATTACTAGTAACCTACAGCACAAATTTGATGAAGATAGCGTCATTAGTTGTTGAGTAATCGTGATTTTTTATATATGTTCGTTAGCCCTTCGATCGATTAAAAGGTCCAAAATCCGAACACATGGGCCGATTTCGCCCATATGCAGTCCCCGCCGTACTTTCAGTCCTAGTAACCTACAGTTAAAATTTCATCAAGATAGCTCCATTATTTTTTGAGTTATCGTGCCTACGGACGGACGGACGGACAAGGCTATATCGACTCAGGCGGTCACGCTGATCACAAATATATATACTTTTCCATATCTAGCTCGCTTCCTTTAGGTGGTTACAAACACCATACCAAAGTTAATATACCCCTTTACCTATTCTATAGGTGTAGGGTATCATAAATTATACATTTATGATTGTAAATTAAATAATAATCCTTTTTTTGTAATAATCTTGTTAACTAAATTGAAATTTAAACAAGTAAAGAAACAGTCAGTTGGTGCAACCGACTTAGAAATACCCTACACCTATTTGGTTCAAATTTAAGGACATATCCATAAGTCATTTTAGCACCATAAAAGCTGTTATTAATTTGATCGTAATACATAGCTCACCAAATTAACTTTATAATACTAAAAATATTTTCTAATTACACTATCTATTAAAAAATATTACAAAATCTTACTAATTTATCTATTTAAAAATATTAAAAAACAAACAAACTTGAAATAAATGAAAATATATTTATTCCAATTCAATTACAAAATGAAAAAATTCTAATTATTAAATTTTGTGATAAAAAGATAATCAAAGCATAATATATTTAATAATCCAAATTTTTAAAAATTGCAATTATTTTAAATGGTTAGTTTATATACCTAATAGAAAAGCTTATAAACGCAAAATATTCAATAAATGTACTTCTAAAATACAATTACAAATTTTGAACTTTTCATATAATTCATTTAAATATTCAAATAAATTTTACATAAATGCAGCAAGTACCTTTGAACATAGCTGAACCACTACAATTTAGTCTAGATTTCGGAGACACATAGGACATAGGAAATATATTCTTTGGCTTTGAAATTAAACTCGACCAGAACGAATTCGCATGGTACTTTCATTACTAGTAACTTAGAGTTTAAATTTCATCAAAATACCGGCATTATTTTTTGAGTTATGGTGTTTTTAAGATATATGTTTTTTAGTCCTTGAACTTGTCAAGGGTTCCCGAACCCGAAACCATGGTACGATTTCGCCCATATGCAGTCCCGTCATACTTTCAATACTAGTTAACCCTTGTATACAATTGGAACATTCTATCTTAATTTTAAGTTTCTAGTTTTATTAATCTCGATGATAAGCTTTTACACATTTGGGGGTCTGAGAGAGGTCCTGAACCACCACTCCAAATGATCCCAAATTAGGGGGGCACGGAAGAAATAGTAAAGAACACCCTGGGCCAAATTTGAAGCTTCTACATTTGTTTCAAGTTACTATTTTTATTAATTTCGAAAATATGCTTTAAGGTCCTCGGAACTGGGTGGCTGGTCCCCGACCCACTAGTCCAATTTGGCCCAAATTTCAAAGACACTTACGCAATAGGAAGGGACACCCTGATACCAAATTTGGAGGTTATATCTTCATTGGTTTCGGAATTACACTAGTTTGGCCTAAATTCGATCAAAAAGTTCTCAGTTCCGAACCCATTTCCAATTCTCACCGTACGTAATCACCGCCGTAGTTTCATTACCAATAACCTACAGCACAAATTTCATGCAGATAGACTCATTAGTTGTTGAGATATCGTGATTTTTAATATATGTTCGTTATCCCTGACACCGACTAAAAGGTCCAGAATCCGAACCCATGTGCTGATGTCGCCCTTATAAAGCCCGCGCTTTACTTATAGTACTAGTTAACCCTTGTACACAATTTGAACGGTCTATCTTAATTTTAAGTAACTATTTTTAGTAATTTCGATTATAAGCTTTTAAAACTTGGGAGGTCTGAGAGGGGTACTGAACCACCTCTCCAATTAATCCCAAATTAAGGGAACACGCAAGAGATAGTAAAGAACACCCTTGTGGCAAATAGGAAGCTTCTAAATTTTTTCAAGTTGTTATCTTTATTAATTTTAAAGAAATGCTTTATGGTCTTCGGAAATGTGTGGCTGGTCCCCGACCCACTACTCCAATGGGGCCCAAATTCCCAAGACACTTAGGAAATAGGAAGGGACAACCTAATACCAAATTTGGAGGTTCTATCTTCATTGGTTTCGGAATTATGCTCGTTTGGCCTAAATTCGATCAAAAAGTTCTAGGTTCCGAACCCGTGGTCCAATCCCGACCTTACGCTATCTCCGAAGTAGTTTCATTACTGGTAACCTACAGCACAAATTTGATGAAGATAGCGTCATTAGTTGTTGAGTTATCGTGATTTTTTATATATGTTCGTTAGCCCTTCGATCGATTAAAAGGTCCGGAATCCGAACCCATGGGCCGATTTCGCCCATATGCAATCCCCGCCCTACTTTCAGTTCTAGTAACCTACAGTTAAAATTTCATCAAGATAGCTCCATTATTTTTTGATTTATCGTGCCTACGGACGGACGGACGGGCATGGCTATATCGACTAAGGCGGTCACGCTGATCACAAATATATATACTTTTCCATATCTAGCTCGCTTCCTTTAGGTGGTTACAAACACCATACCAAAGTTAATATACCCCTTTACCTATTCTATAGGTGTAGGGTATAAAAAAGAAGAATTGAACCAATTATAATTGAACCAACTATAAATCCTAAAGAAAAATTACCCACCATCACATTTAAAACCTAAACCATTTGCGGAGACCGCAAATTCTTGGGGTATGGAGGAGTAATATAAGACCCTAAAGTGGTTATATTTTATCTAATACATTTTATAAATTATCTAAAACGATATTTATCTTAATCTTTTAAAATAATCTATTTTTATTTACTTGGAAATATTATCTGTTTTCTTTCTAAAGTAAAATTTCTATAAACGAAAAACTATTTCAACTAAAAGTTTGAGTTTTGGTTAAGATCTTGTGAAGACAAGATATTCTTCTAAAAAGTAGTGTAATTTGTATTTAAAAATCAATAATTTGTATTTTAAAAAAAAAAATCAATAAATAAATTTTATAAAATTAAAATAAAAAGAAATCTTTTAATAACAAATAAAATTAATAAAATAATATTAACATAAAATTATATAGAGGAATAATAACTGCTTGCTTAAGAATATCTGGAAATATTCCTAAACATATAATTGAATAAAAAGGCTAAGATATCTGTAATATTATAGGAGATTGATTTTAAAGTAAAGTTTGATATATTGTCCAAACCACTCGAATTTGCGAAAATTTCAAGATCCTAGCTCCTTTAGATTTTGAGTTATCGTGATGACGGACGGAAGGACAGACGGACGGACATACATAGCTAAATCGATTTATTTTTCGATTCTGATCCGATCCATACACTTGAGTCTATATCTACCCCCCCTCCTTCTCTGTGTCACAAACGTAATGGCAAATTTATTATACCCTTTGACTATATAGTCATACGGGTATAATGACTATATAGTCATACGGGTATAATAATTTTAAGTAATATCTAACCCACTTAAGAATATTTCCACTTATACTTTCACGCGTTGTAATAAATGCAGTGATAACAAAATTCATTTTCAATAATTATTAATTATGACTTGTATTCATTTAAATGAAAATGAGTTTCGTTAATATTGCAATATTACAAACTCTTTAGAAATTCTTAAGAAATTCTTAAGTTGAATGTTCATAAACTAGATTATTTATTGGTAACACTGATAAAACAATATTGGTTCAGTTCGATCTTTTAGATTTAAGTAATAAAATAATTTAGTATTTAAGTAACATAATTTTGTATTAAAATTTGAGTTTTGGTTAAGATCTTGTGAAGACAAGATATTCTTCTAAAAAGTATTATAATTTGTATTTAAAAATCAATAATTTGTATTTAAAAAAAAAAAAGTCAATAAATAAATTTTATAAAATTAAAATAAAAAGAAATCTTTAAATAACAAATAAAATTAATAAAATAATATTAACATAAAATTATATAGAGGAATAATAACTGCATGCTTAAGAATATCTGGAAATATTCCTAAACATATAATTGAATAAAAAGGCTAAGATATCTGTAATATTATAGGAGATTGATTTTAAAGTAAAGTTTGATATATTGTCCAAACCACTCGAATGAGAATTTTTTAGAGAGTTAATGTTTTTTAAAACTTTAGTACCACTAATAGTTTCAAAAAAAAAGCTATTTTTATGAAAAGAAGAATGTTCAAATAGAAGACCAGTACAAGACGAACAAATACAAACATCTATCTGAGGGAATAAACTATAAGATAAATTAACGAAATGATTATTGAAAATGTTAGCAACTTCTGAGGCATTAGTCACAATATTATTTATTACCTGATTTAATTTTAAATTCTTTTCTTAATGTAGATTTTTTATTGATTATACTATTCTAATCAACTTTAATTTTTTTCTGATGTCTCCTTTATTTTTATTAAATTCATTTAATAAAAATAATTTCTACAATTAAAAATTTCATTTTTCAAAATTTTATTTATGGTCTTATAACTATGTTTTAAGGCTAAATTTTTTGGATACTTGTAGCATTTTTTCCTAATTTTATTTTAATTATTAATTTTTTTTATATAGACTCAAGTGTATGGATCGGATCAGAATCGAAAGAAAAAATCGATTAAGCTATGTATGTCCGTCCGTCCGCACGATAACTCAAAAACTAAAGGAGCTTGGATCTTGAAATTTTCACAAATTCGTTTTTTTGCAATAGCCGTCATCGCTATTTAAATCCAGCCATTTTGGTCCATGGGCTTGGGTGGCTGCATACAACTTCTTTTTTTATATTTCTCTGTACCTATTACAGCTACGTGTCTGAGTTTAGTTTTATGGCCAAAGTTTCTGCAAAATTTGGTTGGTTTGTTGCAGTAAGTTCGAGTAGCTGCCGTACAACTCCTTCTTTTATATGAGCATTACTCCATACCCATTAAAGCTTGGTGTCTGAAATTTTGCCAAAAATAGTTTAGTGTAATGGCCAAAGTTACTGCAAAATTTGGTTGGTCTACTGCAAAGGGTTCGAGTAGCTGCCATATAACTTCTTATTTTATATGAGCATTACTCTATACCTATTGAAGTTGTGTGTCTGAAATTTTGCCAAAAATAGTTTAGTGTAATGGCCAAAGTTACTGCAAAATTTGGTTGGTTTACTGCAGAGGGTTCGAGTAGCTGCCATACAACTCCTTCTTTATATGAGCATTATATTTCACCTAATAAAGCTGGTATGTTTGAAATTTTGCCAAAAGTAATTAATGTTTATAATAATAATGATAAAATGTTTATATAACGGTCATACGGGTATCCCAGAGTTGACACAGTCTACTCTACTACACTATTCCTCGTTTTAAAATGTAATCAGATAATTTGTTTGCTTTTGTTTTTGTTGTAAATTCTGTTATTGTTGCTTTCCATTATATTGCTGTTGAAGTTTTTACTCTCTCCTTTTGTTTCTTCTTTTTTATAAAAAAATTCTCAATATCACTATCTTGTACTTCAATAGATAAACTTTCTCTAAAAACGTTTAATGCTGCAGTGGGTGCCGTGATATAACGCCATATGCGATAAAGCCATAATGGCATTATGACTCAATCGATTGAGTCATAAAGCCATAATCGCGAAATTCTTTAACATGGCTTTAAAACACACTCGAGTGAGTCATAAAGCCATATTGTGTTTTAAAAATTTTGAGTCATAACACCACATAATTAAAATTGAATGATTGAGTTAAAATTGTTGTATGTATATTACAAGCTATCATTCTTATATTATTTGTTGAAAAGAAGTAATGTTCGTGACATTTTTGATGAAACATATAAGCAATTTAGAGGTATTTGTCCATAAGTAAATTTTGAGGAAATGCGAGATATCTTTATAAAATTAAAAGCAACATTTTCCCAAAAAAACCAACAAATTTTACAGAAGTAAAGGAAATTTTCGAAAAAGAGGAAATTATAAAAACATTTAGTATAAGCAGATATGACGAAAAAGAAAAATTTTACAAGCACACTATTATAGAGGAATATTATGCGTACACCATTTTTATGTCACCTACAATATCTAGTGTTATAGACAATAGATCAACCACGGAACTATCTAATAGATGGTACATTTGCAGTTACATCCTGCTCTAATACTTTTAAGCAATTACTCATAATACATATAGCTCACGGTGAATATGTACAAGGTGAATATTAGGGTATAAAGTAGGCAGGTATTGGTCGCCGCGCGCGCTTATTCGCGGCCGCTCAGTACACAGACTAGCCGCGTTCGCGGATAGCTGCGCAGACCGTACACATATTATATATACGTTATGGGTGGGATTTTAGCGTTGGATTCAAAATTAGGGTATTCGCTTTTTCCAGAATATTTATATATGTATATATATAATGAGAGATTCTGAATTAGGAAAGATTTTATAATCGGTTACAAAAACAATGACACTGGCTACCCATAGAAGGTATATTTGTCACCAAATTATAAATTTCGAAATAATATTTCTATTGTTTTTTCCTAAAAAAAATTCTTTGAAGTGAGTCATAACGCCATTATGGCTTTATGACTTATTCGAGTGTGATTTAAAGCCATATTAAAAAATTTCGCGATTATGGTTTTATGAGACACTCAAAAGAGTCATAACGCCATTAAGGCTTTATAACATATGGCGTTATATAACGGCACCGCTGCAGTGATATAGTTGTCTTTTTCCATTACTGGTAATTCAGATAGTTCAATGTAATTGTTTAAATTTTGTTGTTGTAAATGGTTAATTCGATTTTCTAAATTCTTTATTCTCTTTCTTAAATGAGAGTTGTCTTCCTGTAAATCTTTGATTATACTCTAAAAATTCATTATTTGTACTTTCTAGACTGGTGATCTTTTTATATATCATTTCTAATGTAATTGTGTTTTCCATTGTATTTGCATTAAAGTAGTAAAAAAAAAAATGATTTGATGCTGATGGTGCTCATTATAATTAATTTTTGTAGAAGTTCCTATTGCATTTTTTTTTTAATAATAATAAGCCTGTCTATACCATAGGTACATGTTGGAACAGGAGGTCAATTATATTCGTGTTATTAGAATTAGTCTCATTGAATTCTACAAACAATTTAAACATGCGATAGTACTAGGCATTATAACATGTAGAAACGTCTTAGATTTTCAATATTTACAATTTTTTGTTTATATTGTAACTAGTAAAAAAACTAGTAAAATTCTTTTTTCCTGCTATTGCGCTACTGAATCAATAAAAGGGAATTCGTTACCTAAAGAACATTAAGTTAACATTATAATAGTTTGTTTTAGTTTTGTAAGTGATAATAAAATAGAAGTATACATAATAAAGTGTAAAAAATTTCTTTATACGTTTTTATTAAAATTTTCTGTGTCTACCTGTTAACAGATTTCTCATACGTTTTGATTTTTTTTTCTGTTCATAATTTACATTTTATAAGTTTAATTTTTTCTTTCTCTTTTGTATGTAAGTTTTTGTAATTAGAAGTATGTTATATTTGTGAATAACACTTAACATTAACATAATGCAGCAGCGTCTTTTATTATATTTATAAAAAAATTTCTGTATCTACCTGTTAACAGATTTCTCATACGTTTTGATTTTTTTTTTTCTGTTCATAATTTACATTTTATAAGTTTCATTTTTTCTTTCTCTTTTGTATGTAAGTTTTGTAATTAGAAGTATGTTACATGTGTGAATAACACTTAACATTAACATAATGCAACAGCAGCAGCGTCTTTTATTATATTTATTAAAAATAAAAACTACAAATTGTAGTTAGTTGTTAGTTCTGTAAGTGATATTTAAATAAAAGTATACATACTGAAATGTAAAAAATTTCTTTATACGTTTTTATTAAAATTTTCTGTATCTACCTGTTAACAGATTTCTCATACGTTTTGATTTTTTTTTTCTGTTCATAATTTACATTTTATTCTCGTTTCATTTTTTCTTTCTCTTTTGAATGTAAGTATTTGTAATTAGAAGTATTTTACATGTGTGAATAACACTTAACATAACATAGGGCACGCTGGTCAGCAGCAGCAGCAGCAGCAGTTTGTCTTTTATTATATTTAGATATTTTGTATTTAGAGTTATATGGTATTCTATATCTGTGAGTTATATTATACAATTTAATTATTTGTTTATATTTTGCATTTGTTTATATTGTTATATTAATGTATTTTTTTATTAAAGATATATAATTATTATATATATTGATTATGCCATTAATTTGAACCCAATGGGGGATGGTAGCTGAGTCGAGTCGTAAACCAGAAAAGTTTTTTTTCACTTTCACTAGAATTCGAACCCGGGCCTTTTTGCATGAAAGGTCGGCACTCAACCATTGTGCCACCCAGCCGTTATATGTATTGGAACAGCAGTATACTTGTATCATTTGATGGTGATGGATTTCTAAGAATAGGTGTATTAGTTTGCTGCACTATATTCAAATCCGAGCTGTGTAAGGAGATTCTTCTCAGAGAACCGCTAATTAGTACCGCTAATTTTAAGGTAATATAACTCTTCTGTTTCCAAACTAACACAACTATCATGAAACACCACCATACAATCACTACAATAAACATTAT
Source organism: Dolichopus griseipennis (assembly GCA_963082915.1). Taxonomy (NCBI): domain Eukaryota; kingdom Metazoa; phylum Arthropoda; class Insecta; order Diptera; family Dolichopodidae; genus Dolichopus; species Dolichopus griseipennis. The sequence continues at coordinate 362,851 of CAUJBZ010000001.1, read as the reverse complement.
CTTGGTGCGATATTTTAAGATTGCAAACACCACAATTCATTGTAAATAATTTAATTTATTAAGCAAGCAAATCAAAGTTTTATGTACCTAATTTTAAATATGAGAATATACGAAGTTAAGCTTATGCTTTTACAATTTTTTAAATTATATCAGTTTAGTATTTTAATAAAGAAAAAATAAATAAACCCGGAGCAAATTCATTTACATGTTACCCCACATAACGACGCGAGTAAACTGTTGGCTAGGTCTCGCCAACACTTAAGTATTATATATATGATATGGCTAAACTTTTTGGCTGTTAAACTCTGACTGACTTCTCCATTTCTTTTATCATTATTATATATTTTAGAAATAAGGAATGAAAGTAAGCCTTCCAGTTTTAAAGAGTACACTTGGGTCAAAATATATGTTTTTAAATTTTTATTTGCACATAATTCACTAACAAAACAAACTGAATAATAACTGAATAATAAACCATGAGTTGTTGATAATATCTTTTTGAAAGTTATTATAAAAAGTATGTTTTTTTATTTTTTTTATTTTTATTTTTGAACCAAAACAAGGTTTTTACAAAAAATTCTTTTAACTAAAACTTAAAATTCACATGAAATTTGATTACAAAACATAAATTTAAATACACAAAAATCAAAAGTTTATTTATTTATTTTTTTTGTAGATTGTAAAAAATGCATACATAACGAAAACACAGTTAAAATGCAATTTATAAAATAAAAAAAAAACAGTAATAACTAAATTATAGAATTATAAAATAATGTTAACTTGAAGTGTAATACGAGTATCATATATTGAAGGTTAAAATTATTGTCATAGTTCATTAAGAAATTTTAATTTTAATTTACGTTTAAAAGTGTATCTAAAAATTTGTGTTGAAAAGAGAAGACTGTGTTTATTGAATGTAATGCAACATCTGTTTATTGGTTCATTTTTTCCATATTCAGTTCTATGAGTATTTTCAACTAAATATTTAGTGCTTCTCGTATTTCTGCCCCCAATATTTAATTTAAAATTATCTGCTAAAAACTGAACGTCAATGTTTTTTCTTAAGACGTCAAAAGTAAAGCAAGAAGAAAAAATTTGCCTGCGTGAGGATAAAGTTAGGATATTTAATGATTTAAGTCTTACGAGCTACCTAGGCAGAATTGAATAATCTCTAGGATTATATTGATTTCTCAAAGCAAATTAAAGAAATTGCTTTTGCACGGATTCTATTCTATCAGAATGTATTTGAAATGCAGGATCCCACACAATGTTACCATATTCAAGAATAGATCGTAGGAACAATAAAAAGCTTTAGTTACAGCGATGTTGTTGAATTCTTTAGCTCTTCTTTTTATGAACCCGAGCATTTTGTTTGCCCTAGAAATTGTATACTCATAATGAAGATGGAAGTTCAGTTTATTATCTAGTTTATTATATCCAACAGAATCTCTAAATTTTTTTAACTCTTTCAAGGTTTACATTATTTATATTATAACCGAAAGTAATTGTAGATATCTTACGTGTAAAACTTATAACCTTGCATTTGTCAATATATAGTTCTAACTTATTAGAGAAGCACCATTCTTGCAGACTATTGAGATTTGTCTGGAGTAGTGCAACATCGGAACTCTTTTTAATAACATGACAAATCTTGACATCATCAGCAAATGCAACATGTGACACACCGAAAAGTTTACTAGAAAGATCGGAAATGAATATATTAAACAAGAGTGGACCTATGTGGCTACCTTGCGGTACTCTTTATGTAACGAGTCCGAGAAAAATCCTTGAAATTTTATATTTTGCGTTTTATTTGTAATATAGGAGAATATACAATAAAGAAAAGAGCCGGAAATTCCTAAAGCTGCAAGTTTGTTTAGTAGAATTTTGTGATCAACACGATCGAATGCTTTGCTTTAGTCCGTGTAAATAGCATCAACTTGGTGCCCATTTTCCATTTCATTAAGGATTTCAGAAGTGTAAACTAAAAGGTTTGTTGTTGTGGAACGACCTTTTCTGAATCCATGTTGTTGTTCGTTTAGTTTTGTATTTATGGTGGGTGTAATTTTATGTACAATAATTTTTTCGAACAACTTTGGAATAGTTGATAGAATACCTATACCACGGTAATTTTCGACGTAGGATTTATCACCCTTTTTGTAGATAGCGGTAAGATAAGAGGATTTTCAGAAAAGAGGAAAAATACCTGAGGAAAGAGATTTATTAAAGATAAAATGAAGCGGATAAGTGAGATAACTGAAAAAGTTGTATAAAAAAGTCGGTGGAATCAGGTCAGGTCCTATACCTTTTTTTGTAACAAATATAATGATTGATTGAAATATTTCAACTTCGGAAAGGTATAGATCCGTAATAATAGGATTTGAATTATTTATTAAGTTAGAGAAATCGAAATCAATTGGAGACTCGTGTGGACTATAAACTTTTTGAAAAGTTTAGCAAAGAAATTGCAAATCGTTTTAGGACAATTAGAAAACGTATTGTCTTTTGACATTAAGCTTGGATAACCGCAAGTTTTACGTTTTGTTTTAACGAAGTCAAAAAACTTTTTAGGATCTGTAATTAATTTGTTGCCTACGTTTGTGAGATATCTATCATAAGCCAGGTTAGATTTTTGTTTAAATTCAATAACAAGATCTTTGTACTTGTTTAATAAGTCATTATTAGGCTCTTTTGAATTTTTAATTATTTTGTAAAGTTTATTGCGTTGGTTACACAATATCCTAAGTTCACTGTTCAGCCAAGGTTCGGTTGTCTCTTTTTGGGAATTTTAGGAACAAAGGAGTTAATTATCTCAAATAGTTTTGAATAGAATTGAGAAATAATCAAGTCAATTTGCCAACAATTGTAATATTTTGACTTTTGAAAAAACTTTTTTGAATTTTGTTATTTTTTTTGAATTTGTATTTTGTGTTAAAAACACGAAAGTTTAAATTTTAAAGTTCTAATAGCCTTTGAATGTGAAAGGTTCCAAAATTTTTACTAAGCAAACTTATGATGATTCTCGAAGATTTATTGACAACCCCCTGCCCCCCCCGCAATTTTTTTTTTAGGTCCAGGAATTTAGTTGTGAATTCCACCAAAATTTTGAATTTTACTTAAAATTTTATTATATAAAAAAAAAATTATTAAAACTAACATCCAATTTCTTCAATTTTAAAAACTCTTTTTATACCCTACACCTATAGAATAGGTAAAAGGGTATATTAACTTTGGTATGGTGTTTGTAACCACCTAAAGGAAGCGAGCTAGATATGGAAAAGTATATATATTTGTGATCAGCGTGACCTCCTGAGTCGATATAGCCATGTCCGTCCGTTCGTCCGTCCGTCCGTAGGCCCGATAACTCAAAAAATAATGGAGCTATCTTGATGTAATTTTAACTGGAGGTTACTAGGACTGAAAGTACGGCGGGGATTGCATATGGGCCGAATCGGCCCATTGGTTCGTATTCTGGACCTTTTAATCGGTTTCAGGGCTAACGAACATATATAAATAATCACGATAACTCAATAACTAATGACGCTATCTTCATGAAATTTGTGCTGTAGGTTATTGGTAATGAAACTACGGCGGCGATTGCGTACTGTGAGGATTGGACAATGGATTCAGAACTTAGAACTTTTTGATCAAATTTAGGCCAAACTAGCATAATTCCGAAACCAATGAAGATAAAACCTCCAAATTTGGTTTCAGGGTGTCGCTTTCGATTTCCTTAGTTTCCTTGAAATTTGAGCCCAATTGGAGTAGTGGGTGTGGACCGACTACTCAGTTCCAAGGGCTTTAAAGCATATTTTCGAATTTAATAAAGATAGTAACTTGAAACAAATGTAGAAGCTTCAAATTTGGCACATGGGTGTTCTTTACTATTTCCTGCGTGTCCCTCTAATTTTGTACCTTTCTTAGACCCCCCAATGTTAAAAGTTTATCATCGAAATTAATAAAACTAGTACCTTAAAATTAAGATAGAACGTTCCAATTGTGTACAAGGGTTGACTAGTATTGGAAGTATGACGGGGACTGCACATGGGCGAAATTGTACCATAACTTCGGGTTCTGGAACTCTTGAAAAGTTCAAGGGCTAACAAACATATATCTTAAAAACACCATAACTCAAAAAATAATGCCGCTATTTTGATAAAATTTAAACTCTAAGTTACTAGTAATGAAAGTACCATTGGAATTGGTTCTGGTCGGAGTTTGATCAATGAGTTCGGATTCTAGAAGCTTTTGATCGATTTGAGGCCGAACGAGTATAATTTCGAAGCCAAAGAATATATTTCCTATTTCCTATGTCCTATTTTAGAAATACATTTATTGCATATTTTGCGTATAAGCTTTTCTATACTTAATACTAGCTTTTTCTATACCTAATAAGTAGCTATTTAAAATAATTGCAATTTTGAAAAATTTGGATTATTAAATATATTATGCTTTGATTAGCTTTTTATCACAAAATTTAATAACTAGAATTTTTTCATTTTGTAATTGAATGGGAATAAATATATTTTCATTTATAACTAGTTTTTTTGTTTTTTAATATTTTTAAATAAATAAATTAGTAAGAATGTGTAATATTTTTTAAGAGATAGTGTAATTAGAAAATGTTTTTAGTATTATAAAGTTAATTTGGTTAGCTATGATAATGAATACAACTAGATGTGCACAGTCCATATAAAACAAAAACCTTAAAATTCAAGCTCTTTAAAATAAAAAAAAAGAAATAAAAAAAAGCTTAAAGCTTTATACTCTCTTCATTATTGAATTAGAGAACGAAAAAAAAAAACAAAAACAAAATAAAAGCTTTGTTGACTTTATTTTTTTAATAAAAAATTTGAAATATCTGAAGCCATCGAATAAAAATATTTTGAAGCCATCGAATAAGTATATGATCTTTTGAATTCAGAAAAAAGAAATATATCTAATAAAGAAAAAAATTAAATTTCTTGTAAATGTAAAATTTCTGTCATATGAATAAAATAATACATATAGAGAAAGACGTGTAGACACATTAAAGAAAAAATAATTTAAATGTGTTTCAGTAAAACTGAAATACTTAAAGAAGTGCATTAGAATTTTATTTAGGTACATATTATATACAGTTCTTCTTTTAGTATTTCAGTTTTACTGGTTTTTATGTTTATTGTTATTTAGGTTTTCTGATAACAAGTGTTTTCAATTTTACGTGGGAAACTTTCTTATGTCGAATAACGTGATCTGTATAATAACGAATAATATTATGCAGATAATATATTTAGATTACCTATAATAAATTATAAAAATTAAAATATTGCGTTCCAACTTTTAATAAATACTATATCTTTATTAAAAAAAAGTATTCCCTAATAATATCTACTAATACTATTTCCTAATAGTTTTCTAATAATACTATCTGCTAATAAGTACTATTTTATAATCTGGTTTTATTAAGTTTCTTATACTTTTTTCTAATACTAAGTAATATAATATTTTAAAATTTAAAATATTATTATTATTTAGTATAAGTGGTATAAGAAAAATAATTTAGTACATTAAAATTTAAAGTTAAAATAAAGTTTCAAGTAATACAAAGTACTAGTGTTACAAGTTAGAAGGTGTTTACTATCTTCAAATAATATTTAAATCAAGATGCCGTTGATTAGATATTGTTGCATACGAAGTTGAAAAAATATACTTCTCGAAAAGAAAATTTAAAATTTTTTAAGTTTCCACCAAAGAATACTGCAAAATATGAAAAGTGGGCTAGTGCTTGTTGGCAATAATTTGACTACATAAAAAATTTAAAAAGTCCTTATATTTGCAGCTGCCATTTTGAGGAATCTCATATTGGCCTGAGGAAATTGTATTCGGAGGCTTGTCCTTCACTTTTTTTGTCAGAAGAAACTTCATTAGAAGAAATAAATACTGTTCCAAATAATTTAATTATTGATGATGATATTATTATGGAAAATTTAGATGAAATGAATTGGGAAACGAACTCAATTCAATATAATGTACCTTCTTGTAAGCATTGTCATAAAAAAGAAAGAAATTTAGCGTATTATAGAATATTAACGGGCAAATTGAAAAACGAAAATCAAATTTTAAAAAATGAAAATAAAAAATTAAAAGGCAAAAACAAAATTTTAAATAAACGAAAAGCAGTTAAGATTAATGAAAATTTAACTAACCGAGAAATATTTTGTCGTATGCAAAATAAGAATGATATATATTATTATTCAAAGGGGGAAAAACAATTATCTCAGCTAATATTTTTTAAATCAACAGTCGTTTATACCTTTTTACGGGAAAAACTTGAATTTCGTTTACCTTCCGTTCGCTGTATCTATAATAATTTGCCAATAAAAAGCTTAACTTCTTCAATATTACCAAATGAATTATTTGTAAAAATTAAAGAATATTTTTCTAAGCTTCCTAATCAGTCTAGAGAAGTTACATTAATCTTTTATAAATAATATCTTTTTCCGTACCTATACAATATAAGAAGATAACATTTTAAATATTAGAATTATTTGCTAACATTTTAAATATTAAAATTTTTCAAAACCGTATAAGTTATTAAATTAAGTGTAATAACAAAAATAAAGCTGAGAAAAATATTTTATATATTTTTATGTAAGTACATATATAATTTAAAAACGTTAAGAATATAAACATTTATCTTTACCGTTTCTATAATTTTTTAATTCAACAAAATATTTTTTGTTTCAGATTTCTTTTTCACATTTCCACATTTTCCTTTCTAAAATTACAAAAACAGCACACAATCATTCATAAAAAACCTTTTTGTGAAGTAAAAAAAAAATCTATTAAACTTCATTCAACAGTAATATTTAATAGCATTTATACATATCGCATTCATATAGTTATATACGGAATATAACTTTAACCTCCTACACTACAAATTATAAATTCTTTCTTTCCATTTAAATTATACAAGCTAATTTCCTTTCTCACGAAATTAGCTTAACTCTAATTTTTTAAAATAACTTACTTTTGCTAACGCAGCATAATACATAAACTAATATTATTGTTCACACTATATCACAGTGTTGAATGCATAAGTATTTTTTATGAATATCACAGAACGCGCTTGCTAAGCACTTTATGTAAAAAGTACAGTTTGTAAATTATACTAGTTTTAAGTAAAATAAGTTTTGAATGTGAAAATAAAAAGGAGTCTTTAATAAACCATCAAAGAGGAAGGTTCAATTAATTAAGAACATAACTGGCGCAGTCGGTAAACAAAATTATAAAAAGAATTATAATAAAATAAATTTTAAATTGTTATCAAAATATAAAAAGATTTATAGTTGAAATAACAAGTTAAAATTAAATAACATTATAAAAAGAATTATAATGAAATAACAAGTTAAAATTAAATAACATTATAAAAAGAATTATAATTAAATAACAAGATAAAATTAAATAACATTATAAAAAGAATTATAATGAAATAACAAGTTAAAATTAAATAACATTATAAAATGAATTATAATTAAATAACAAGTTAAAATTAAATAACATTATAAAAAGAATTATAATGAAATAACAAGTTAAAATTAAATAACATTATAAAAAGAATTATAACAAAATAACAACTTAAATTAAAACTAAAATAAATAATCAATCAAATTAATACCAAAAATATTTTAATAATTAATTTAATAAAACAAAAAAAAAAAAATAAAGTGTTCAACAATTAGTGACTGAAATTTAAACATCTGTCTAATCACTATTACCAAGTACATCAAAATCAACAAATCATCATTATTTTAACACTAAAATCAACAAATTATCATCATTTTAACATCAAAATCAACAAATTATCATCATTTTAACATCAAAATCAACAAATCATCATCATTTTAACATCAAAATCAACAAATTACATCAAAATCAACAAATCATCACCATCTTAACATCAAAATCAACGAGTCAGCTTAGTTCCAACTTATCAACTCCACAACAAAAAAAGTTAAGTACAATATTTTTAATCTAAATTAAACTAAATTTTAAGAAATCTTTTTATAAAAATTACAAATATAAAACTTAATTTACAATTAAATCAAAAAAAAATTTTTTTTTAAAAATTACAATTTTAAAGAAAAAATGTATGTATGTGCCTATGAAAAAGTTAATTGAGAAACTACATGCATATGTACGTATTAATAGTATGTAAACAAATATCGTAATAATTAAAAAAATTACAGTTTTATATACAAAATATTATATTTAAATACAAAAAAAATAATTTTATTCTCAGCTCAAAGCATAAATTAAAATAAAATAAAAACAGGATTTTCATGAATTTAATCTACAAAAAAAAAACAAATGGTTTTTATTTAAATCTATATTATGATTATATTATTATTGTTATATTGACAAAATAATCAAAAAAAAAAAAAAAATTATGAAATACCTATTAATAAATTTCTCTTTGACTTGAAAAAAAAAAAAAAAATAAGTCCTTTTTAGAAAAACTATTAATAATTTTAAATTAAAATTCATTAGTAAATAGATTCAACAAAATTTAACGGAATATTTTTTCTTCCGCTCTTAAATCTATAATTTAACAAAAAAAATTAAATAAATAATTTATAAACTTAAATCAAAAAAAAAAAAATAAGTCTATAATTTAACAAAAAACATAATTTATAAATTTAAATCAAAAAAAAAAATGGAAATAGACAAATTTAAAATTATGCTCAAAGTTGTGAGCAAAATTTCACCCTTCACGGGAAAAAATACAAACGACTTGACTGAGTTTATTGAACGAGTAGATGTGCTCATACCATCACTCAATACTTTTGACGCTACAAATACAGCGCTAATAATAGGGTACATAAAAGACAGAATTATTGGCGAAGCTAGGATGTCATTAAGGAAAAATGGAAATCCTAATACTTGGGACCAAATAAAACAAATTTTGATAACAAATCATGGCGAAAAGTTATCAGCTGAGACACTCTTAGACGAAATGAGATTATGTCGTGTCACAAAAAATATTGAAAAATTTTATGAAGAAATTAATAATTACCTCTGTCTGTAGATTAAACAACTATTATCTCTTAAATAAAAATTTAAACAGTGAAAATGTAGAAAGCAATAAAAGAATAGCTTTAAAAATATTTGAAACTAATTTACCTGAACCTGCACGTAGTATTATATACAGTAGGAGACCTATGACCTTAGACGAGGCATACGAAATAATAAAAGAAGGTAATTATCAAAACCTTCGTGCGGAGAACTCCAAACCAAATTTAAATTATAATAATAATTTCAACAAAAAATATTATAATAAAAAAAATTTCACATCAAAACCAAACTATTCAAATTCAAACCAAACAAACTTAAATTCTAATAGGAAAAATTATCAACACTCAGGCAACTTTCATAAAAACAATTCAAATAACCAAACCTTTTATAATGACACTAGAACAAACCAATCTAGAATATCGAGAAATATTAACAGTTCTAATGCAATGGATATTGCAACTATTAGAACAATTCAAACTAGAGCGCCCAGAAATAATAATAGCTCTAACGAAATGGATATCGCATCCAACCAAAGCTGGCCGATCGCCTGACTAAAACAAATGCCCTATATTGTTATCAATACTCCTTTAAAAGTATTGAGATTGATTATTGACACAGGTGCTGAATTCAGCATAATAAATCCAAATTTGTGTCATCCTAAATATAAAATTAATTCTAATGTCCAAGAACTCAAAACTTTAAAACATAAAGTACAAACAAATACCAAATATAAGTTCCCACTCTTTGAAATCTTCAAAGAAAACCTTTCAGTTGAATTTCTAGAAATAGATTTTCACAAAATTTTTGACGGTTTAATCGGAAACAATATTCTTGATCCTTTAAATGCTATTATCGACTATAAAAATCTAACTATAAAAACCAACAACGCGATTCTTCCTTTATTTTTGACAAGAGATGAGGAAAATTATCTTGCCAAAAGTTTTCAAGATAATCCTATTGAACTATTTTCAAACGAAGTTAATAATTTTAACGTTCTTGATCACATAAATATATCACATTTAAATAAAGAAGAGCAAAATTCATTAAGGAAAATTATACTGAATAATAAAAATGTTTTCTATAAAGAAAACGACAATCTTTCATTTACTAACAAAATTAAGCACTCAAAACGAAATACCTATATATACCAAACTATACAGATACCTAGAAATTCATAAGGACGAAGTCAACAGACAAATAGATGAGATGTTGAAAGATAACATCATTCAACACTCAAATTCCCCATACAATTCCCCAATTGGGTTGTCCCTAAAAAACTTGACAACAGTGGAAAGCAAAAATGGAGAATTGTTATCGACTATAGAAAATTAAACAACATAACCGTCGATGACAAATTCCCAATACCTAATTTGGAAGACATTTTTGATAAATTAGGAAAAGCAAATTATTTTACCACCTTAAATGCCAAAGGGTTCCACCAGATAGAAGTGGACCCGAAAGACAGAAAGAAAACCGCGTTTTCAACATCTACGGGACATTATGAATTTAAGAGGATGCCATTCGGGTTAAAGAATGCACCCTCCACATTCCAAAGACTAATGAATCAAGTCTTGGAAAAATACATAAACAAAATTTGTATAATTTATATGGATGATATCCTTATTTTCTCTTCATCTTTGCAAGAACATTTAGACTCTTTGCAAAAAATATTTCAAACCTTATCGAAGGAAAATCTAAAAATACAGTTAGACAAATGTTCATTTTTACTATCTATGTTCATTTTTACTATGAAATTTACTATCAAAACGGACCTTAGACCACTTATCTGGCTCAACAATTTGAAAGAACCAAATTGTAAGCTTCAGAGGTGGAAAATCAAACTAAATGAGTTTACCTTTGATATAGAGTATCTTAAGGGTAAACAAAATGTTGTAGCGGACGGTTTGTCTCGCATTAATGTTGAAAAAAATTACGAACAATGTAATAACGAAATAAACGAAAGTCAAGAGGAAACAAATTACGATGAAGTAATACAACCTCTTTTAAACGAAAATTTAAACCAACCTTCTAATGAGATAAACAGTTTGAATTATGAGCTAAATTGTAATAACGAAGATGTTATATCAACTGGCGCCACGATTCATAGCGCTCAAGAAGATTCTAGTGATCTTATATATATCACGGAAAAACCTATAAATCTATTTAAAAACCAAATATTCCTAAAAGAAGGAAATAAAGAAAAAGTTTCTTTAAAAATCGTGCATAAAAAAATACAAAATACAGTGCATATAGCACAAAATAGCAATTTATTACAGCTAATGCAAAGAATTCTACCAGACAAAGGTCTGATCTGTGTATACTGTGAAAATACAAAATTATTCCTAAAATTTCAAGAGCTTTATTCTAGAAACTTTGCTACAAATAAAAATTTGAGAATTTTAAAAACATCTCGAAATCTTATAAACGTTGTAGACAAAATGAATTAATTACAATTATCAAAAATGAGCACTTAAAAAATAACCATAGAGGTATTAACGAAGTCTTCTTAGAACTGACACAAAAATATTTTTATCCAAATCTTCGCAAAGAAATAACTAAATTCATAAATAATTGTGAAACTTGCAGTCTTGCTAAGCACGATAGACATCCTGCAAAAATTCATTTCAAATTGAGCCCTATGCCAGCTCAATTTAACGACATAGTGCATATGGATATTTGGTTTCCAGAAAGAAACCAAATGTACCTAACAACTATTGACAAATTCTCTAAATATGCTACATTGCATAAATTAAATGATAGAAATTGGATTAGCGTTTTAGAAGGCATTAAGGAAAGAATAAAATATTTAGGTAAAATGAAAAAGTTAGTATCGGATGGAGATAGATGCATAATCCACAATGCCGTTGAAGAGTTTTTGAAAGAAAACGGTATAGAATTCCACCAAACAACTGCCGCCCTTAAAACTGGCAATAGTGACATAGAAAGACTACATGGAACTTTGAATGAACACTTGAGAATCATGAATGTCGAACGCACTAACGATACTTTACACAACAATCTTTTTAAAATAATAAATTACTATAATAATTCTATACACTCAACAACAAAATTAAAACCTATCGATTTTGGAGTGCAAAATGCACTCCAAAATATAAGAAACTAACAAATTATGAAAAAATTAATGACTACATAATTGACAAAAATACAAAAAGAAATACAAAATTTTACAAATCCCAATTAAAACGAAAATATAATTACCAAACGTTTACTCTTTTTAGGAATGGAGTTTAAAATCTTAGCCATAATTTTAAAAGAAAGAAAAATTATTTTAGCAATTCTAATTCCAAAATTCACTGTTGAAAAATATTTTAGTACTATTGTAATTCCATTTCCCAATCAAGTAAAATAAGAACTAGATATAAGTAATGAAAATATTATAGTATCTGAAAAAAAAGTAATATTTACATTTGAAAAGCAAATTGTAGAAAAAAAAAGAATTAAAATCACATAAAAATAACTGTATTTCAAATTTATTTAATAAAAACAATACATGTAACTTTAAAATTAACAATAAACCGTCTATTGAAGAAATAGATTCGGGCTTGTTAATCACAAAAAACATTGAACAAAGTAAATTATCACAAAATTGTCAAAAAGAAGATGTTATAATTGAAAAACATAATTTAATAAAATTTATAAATTGTGATGTAACAATTAATGATGTAATATTTATAAATAAAATTAAAATGTATCAAAACAAAATTATGTTACCAATGTTGAACCTAAAAATAAATAAAATAATAAATAATTTAACTCTGGAAAATGTAAATTTAGAAAATATAGAAAATAGAAAAACTATTACATACATAGATTTTAAGAACAAAATATTTCAATACTCGCTAAGCTCTGTGACATTTGTAATAATGCTTATCGTTATAATGTTTGTAATACTTTTAAAATATCGTGAAAGAAATAAAGTTAATACTATTGCAGCTATGATAGAGAACCTAACACTTAATAATTTTTCCGGGACGGAAAAATCTAGGTGTGGAGGAGTTATATACGGAATATAACTTTATCCTCCTACACTACAAATTATAAATTCTTTCTTTCCATTTAAATTATACAAGCTAATTTCCTTTCTCACGAAATTAGCTTAACTCTAATCTTTTAAAATAACTTACTTTTGCTAACGCAGCATTTCAATACATAAACTAATATTATTGTTCACACTATATCACAGTGTTGAATGCATAAGTATTTTTTATGAATATCACAGAACGCGCTTGCTAAGCACTTTATGTAAAAAGTACAGTTTGTAAATTATACTAGTTTTAAGTAAAATAAGTTTTGAATGTGAAAATAAAAAGGAGTCTTTAATAAACAAATTATCTTCTTTCAATCTTTATACTATAGTTAATCGACAGTCACGTGACTTATTTATATTTTTAACTTTCTTAAAAGCTTTTTTAATTTTTAACGTGTATGAATGTATGATGATATTAAACCCATATTAGGGTTTTATTTTTTAAAAAATTTTTATATGAGAGTGCACATCTAGTTGTATTCACTATCTTTGGCTATGTCTTAAGATCAAATTAATAACAGCTTTTATGGTGTTAAAATGACTTATGGATATGTCCTTAAATTTGAACCAAATAGGTGTAGGGTATTTCTAACCGGTTGACTGACTGTTTCTTTACTTGTGAAATTTTAAAATAACCTTTAAACAGAAAATTGAAACAGATTGTTATTATTTTAAATTTTGAATATTACTAAAAAAATTTGGGCGGGTACTTATGTTACAGATCCTAGCAAAGTTTCTATTTTTGGCCCTTGCAGCTCCTAGTTAGTGAGTCATAACAAAAAAATTTTGAATTTTTCTTTAAATTTTATTATATAAGAAAAAATGGTTAAAAGTAACAGCCAATTTCTTCAATTTGAAAAACCCTTTTTAAATTTAAGAATAACCTTTAAAATATGTTGAAACAGATTGTTACTGTTTTAAATTTTTAATATTACAAAAAAAAAATTAGGCTCTTAATATAGCAGATCTCTTAATATAGAAAAATTTCAATTTTCGGCCCTATTCATTTCTGAGGATCTGACTTTTCATCAAAATTTCAAGTTTCCAGCTTGAACCGTTTAAAAGATAATTGGGCCAAAAAAATTGCAAAGATTGAGTTTCGCATAACGGTTAATTTCGTATTGTATGGACTAAATGAAGATGTACAGAGTCTAAGCAATATTTGTTTGCAAAGCTTACAAAAGCAGCTCTTTTTTTCAATTTTTGAGATGCACAGGGTTTATTCGTATAACTCTTGTTATACAAATTTAAATATAGGGCTTTTTGGAATTTGCGGGGACAGTAGCTTCGTCCCCTTTCTAAATTAAGAAAAACGTTTGACAGATGTAGAAATATAATGTTAAACCTTTGAATTTTGTATACCACTAAAAAAAAAATTTGGAAAGACATTCAAGTTACAGGTGTTTAAAAATAGCAAAATTTTAATTTTTGAACCGTCACAGCAACTAAGCCGGGCCGTGACAAAAAATGTTGTTAACTGACTCCTACTAATTTCTGAGGATCTAACTTTTCCCAACCGTCCGTCCGTATACTTACAAAAACTTTTACATCTTTTAAAATAAGGAAAATAAATTAAGTAGTGCAAATTAGCCTCCCAAAGTCGGAAAAAGACTTATATTCAAATCGTTACAACCAAAGTTCTGTTGGAAATATTTTCAATCTGAAAACGGTTAAAGACAGCTTTAAAAGCGTTATGGAATGCGGTACTGCGGTAAATTATGCGGTACTAAAACTTACCATTATGCAAAACTCAATTCCTGCAAAGTTTTGTCCCAATTTATTTTCCAAACGATTTAAGCTAGAGTCTTGAAATTTTGGGAAAAGTTAGATCCTCAAAAACTAGTAGGGTTCGGTTAAAAGAGTTATTTTTCACGCCCCCTGTTTATTTTCGAGAATCATCATAAGTTTACTTAGTAAAAATTGGGAACCTTCTCGTTGAAGGGCTATTAGGACTTAAAAATAAAGACTTTTCTGTTTCTATAAATCAGTAAGTATTCAGCAGTATATATTTTGCAAAATAAAATTGAAACAACATTTAATTTATATTTCGCACTTGTGAACAGGTTTTCTTGAGTGCATTTTGACGTAGAACTTAAATTTACATGAGTAAATAACCGTTTCTTGTACAAAACTCGCTTTAAGAAAAATTTCAGTTGTAAAAAAATACATGTCGTTTTCATAACATTGTCTATATTAGTAAAGAAATTCATAATTCAACTACGTATTCCACGGTTGTTTGGAAAACTGAAACAGTTTGGAAAACTGATACAATGAAAGTACGACGGGGAATGTATATGGCCGAAATCAAACCATTGGTTCGGGTTCTGGAATTTTTGCTCAATTCAAGGATATATCCAAAAAAAAGATAACTCAAAAGCTTATGACGTTAGTTTGATGAAATTTAAACTGTAAATTACTACTAATAAAGGTACAGTGAGAATTCGTTATAGTCGTTTTCGGAAAATGGGTTCGCATTCTAGAAGCCTTGTATTGAATTGAGGGCAAACGAGCATATTTTGGAAGGTATTTTGAAAATAGAACCTTAAATTTTGGGCACACGTGTTTCTTTTTATTTTCTTCGTGTCCTTGAAACTTGCAACAAATTGAACTAGTGGTTTGGATACCAACCCCACTTTGGGAGTAGTGGGTGCCTCCTACACTCTCACAAAGATTTAGCAAGCATATCTTCAAAATTAATAACAATAGAAACCTGAAATTTGGAACACGAGTTTTTTTTTTCCTATTTGCTTTCTTATTTAAAACTTTTATATTTTTAAAAGGTTTCGAAGGTATTTATATATTGTAATATAAAGCACATTATGTAAGTTAACATAACAGTACAACAGCCAACATAACAGCTTTTAGCTTAATCAGCAAATTTACACGTGGGAATAAAAGGTAAATTTGGTTCACACTAAATTTAATTATTGCAAGCGCATCCGGTTTCTAAAATATTAATTATTATATTTTTTTGTAAATTTTAACGTTAAATTTTAATTTTTGCAGTTTGAGAATCAAAATTAAATTTGGTTCACACTGATTTAATTACTAACTAAAGTAATACATTTCTCAAATTTCAATATAATTTTTAATGCGTATGCTAACAATAATGTTTTATAAAAATTTAATTTTTTTAATTGAAACAAGTAAAGAAACAGTCAGTCGGTGCAACCGACTTAGAAATACCCTACACCTATTTGGTTCAAATTTAAGGACATATCCATAAGTCATTTTAACACCATAGAAGCTGTTATTAATTTGATCGTAAGACATAGCTAACCAAATTAACTTTATAATACTAAAAACATTTTCTAATTACACTATCTATTAAAAAATACTACAAATTCTTACTAATTTATCTATTTAAAAATATTAAAAAACAAACAAACTTGAAATAAATGAAAATATATTTATTCCAATTCAATTACAAAATGAAAAAATTCTAAGTATTAAATTTTGTGATAAAAAGATAATCAAAGCATAATATATTTAATAATCCAAATTTTTAAAAATTGCAATTATTTTAAATGGTTAGTTTATATACCTAATAGAAAAACTTATAAACGCAAAATATGCAATAAATGTATTTCTAAAATACAATTAAAAATTTACACCTTTTCATATAATTCATTTAAATATAAAAATAAATTTTACGTGAATGCAGCAAGTACCTTTGAACATAGCTGAACCACTACAATTAAGTCTAGATTTCGGAGACACATAGGACATAGGAAATATATTCTTTGGCTTCAAAATTAAACTCGACCACAACCAATTCCCATGGTACTTTCATTACTAGTAACCTACTGTTAAATTTCATCTAAATACCGGCATTATTTTTTGAGTTATGGTGTTTTTAAGATATATGTTTGTTAGTCCTTGAACTTTTCAAGGGTTCCAGGACCCGAAATTATGGTACGATTTCGCCCATATGCAGTCCCGTCATACTTTCAATACTAGTTAACCCTTGTACACAATTGGAACGCTCTATCTTAATTTTAAGTTACTAGTTTTATTAATTTCGATGATAAGCTTTTACACATTGGGGCGTCTAAGAGAGGTTCTGAACCACCACTCCAATTGATCCCAAATTAGGGGGGCACGCCAGAAATAGTAAAGAACACCCTTGTGGCAAATTGGAAGCTTCTACATTTGTTTCAAGTAACTATCTTTATTAATTTCGAAAATATGCTTTAAGGGCCTAAGAACTGAGTGGCTGGTCCCCGATCCACTACTCCAATGGGGCCCAAATTTCAAAGACACTTACGAAATAGGAAGGGACACCCTGATACCAAATTTGGAGGTTCTATCTTCATTGGTTTCGGAATTATGCTCGTTTGGCCTAAATTCGATCAAAAAGTTCTAAGTTCCGAACCCATTGTCCAATCCTCACCGTACGTAATCACCGCCGTAGTTTTGCTGCCAATAACCTACAGCACAAATTTCATGAAGATAGCCTCATTAGTTGTTGAGTTATCGTGATTTTTTATATATGTTCCTTAGCCCTGACATCGATTAAAAGGTCCGGAATCCGAACCGTTGGGCAGATTTCGCCCTTATATAGTCCGCGCTGTACTTATAGTACTAGTTAATACTTGTACACAATTTGAACGGTCTATCCTAATTTTAAGTAACTATTTTTAGTAATTTCGATTATAAGCCTTTAAAACTTGGGAGGTCTGAGAGGGGTACAGAACCACCACTCCAATTGATCCAAAATTAGGGGAACACGCAAGAGATAGTAAAGAACACCCTTGTGGCAAATTGGAAGCTTCTACATTTTTTCAAGTTGTTATCTTTATTAATTTTAAAGATATGCTTTAAGGTCTTCGGAAATGTGTGGCTGGTCCCCGACCCACTACTCCAATGGGACCCAAATTCACAAGACACTTAGGAAATAGGAAGGGACAACCTGATACTAAATTTGGAGGTTCTATCTTCATTGGTTTCGGAATTATGCTCGTTTGGCCTAAATTCGATCAAAAAGTTCTAGGTTCCGAACCCATGGTCCAATCCCGACCTTACGCAATTCCCGAAGTATTTTCATTACTAGTAACCTACAGCACAAATTTGATGAAGATAGCGTCATTAGTTGTTGAGTTATCGTGATTTTTTATATTTGTTCGTTAGCCCTGAAACCGATTAAAAGGTCCAGAATCCGAACCCATCTGCCGATTTCGCCCATATGCAATCCCCGCCGTACTTTCAGTCCTAGTAACCTACAGTTAAAATTTCATCAAGATAGCTCCATTATTTTTTGAGTTATCGTGCCTACGGACGGACGGACGGACGGACGGACATGGCTATATCGACTAAGGCGGTCACGCTGATCACAAATATATATACTTTTTCATATCTAGCTCGCTTCCTTTAGGTGGTTACAAACACCATACCAAAGTTAATATACCCCTTTACCTATTCTATAGGTGTAGGGTATAATGAGTCTTAAGTAGAACCTTGTGAAATAAAGTAAAAATTTATTTTAAATTTAATTAAATCCTTTTATTATATCTGTCGCCCGAGCAGTATACAGTATCGGAAAAAATCGGTTTAAAATAAAAAAAAGTGAACGTTTTTCTATTAAACAATTAAGTAAAATACTGAAAAATAAATAAAAAAAAACACTGAACCTTGAGTTATTGCTGCTGCTGTAAATAATTTAAACGGAGCATTAAACGCACAAATAGGGTTGACAAGAGTGCTGCAGAGAAGGCTGGAAGCTTTGGAAAATATCATCCAAAACCAACAGGCAGCACAAAGTACAAACCCGACCACACTAGCAACAGCAAAAACGGAGGATGATCTCAAATCCATCAGTAAATTACCAGACTGTGTAAAGGAGTTGCAAATATTTGACGGGAATCCCGCACAATACATCTCATGGGTTCATAATGTGGAAACGATATTAGAGGATTACAAGTTACGCAATCAAAGCCTTTATATAGAGCAATACTACAAAGTTTAGGCCAAAAATTAGGGGAAATGCCGTTGCTGCTTTAATTTCATGTAATGTTTTTGATGATGACTGGGCAACAATCAAAAAAGAACTATCTCTCCCCTATGCAGACAAAAGGCATTTAAGGACGCTGGAGCATCAATTAAGGTATCTGACACAAACAAGGATGATAATAGACGAGTTTTACGCCACAATAAACCATCAAGTCTCATTGATAGTTAACAAAATCAAAACAGAGATTCACAGTAACGATACAATAAAAGCACTTACAGAATCATATAGAAACCAAGCATTAGATGTTTTCATTACAGGACTACACGGAGAAATATCGAAAATGCTTATAATACAAAAACCTCAAACGTTACCAGAGGCTTACACCACATGTTTAAAAACACAAAATTTAAATTTTAGGAATTTCGCAATACACAACAAAAGCTACAATAACTTAGTAACTGCACCCATAAATCAAATGTCAAAACCATTTTTATAAACACCCAGACCCGTGAATAATATAACACCACAACAAAAAAATTTACTATATAACGCTCAAAAATACAGGTACAGTTCACCACCACAACGACCTACACAACCCAAAACACCAACACCGATGGAAGTTGACAAATCAATACAAAGCAAACAAGTAAATTATATTAATAGCCCAATTACTCATGAAAATATAGCAACAAAAAGAGATAATGATTCGGACAACTACCCTCACAAACAACAGAGATTATACCAAATAGAACAATATAACTACGAAGAACCATATGAAGAATGTATGGATGAGAAGTACGAAGATTATGACAACGGAGAAACCCAAGAAGAAGCAAATGGCGAACTAAATTTTATGATGGAAGCCTCTCTAGCGTACCATACCTAGAGTATAAAACCAAAAATAGAGATATTTTAAAATTTCTCATAGATATGGGAGCAAATAAAAATTTTATCAAATCCGAAATAGCAACGAATACGAAACCGACAATCAATCCCTTTAAAATTCGATCAGCAGGAGGTGACATCATAATTACAGAAAAAATAACCGGAAAATTTTTTGCAAGCATCGGAAATGATTCTTTAATTGATTTTTATGTTCTTCCTGGCCTACAGTCATTCGAAGGAATCATAGGAGATGACACACTCAACGAATTAATAGCTGTAATTGATCGAAAAAATAATATTTCGAAAATTACCCCAAACATATAAATCCCCCTTAAAGAAAAAAAAATCAATACAAGTTAACACGATTGAAATAAGAGATGAACATTTAGATGAAAATATAAGGTAAAAATTAAAACAAAATTTTCGGTCCACTAAACAATCAGGAAATTGATGATACAAGTGTTCAACTTGAAATAATGAAGTGTTCAATGAAACCATAACAGATGAGCCAATCTATACCAAGTCATATCCGTATCCAGGGAATATGCGTCCCGAAGTAGAAAAACAGATCAACAAACTTTTGAAGGATGGAATCATAAGACCTTCAAAGAGTCCTTATAATTCACCGGTCTGGATTGTCGATAAAAAAAATGGATGCTTCCGGTATAAAAAAATATCGAATGATGATAAATTTTATAAAATTAAATTCAATAACAACAGCTGATATACAGCCAATACCAGATATATCCAATACCATATCGAGCCTTGGAAACTCAAAATATTTCTCAACAATTAATTTAACATCAGGATTTCACCAAATAAAAATGAAAGAAACTGACATACCAAAAACGGCTTTTTCAACAATGAATGGTAAATACGAGTTCACAAGATTACCATTCGGTCTGAAAAATGCACCGGCCATTTTTCAACGCATGGTTGATGATGTACAAAATGAATATATGTCTACATTGATGATGTTATAATTTTTGGAGGAGAAACAAAAGAAGAGCACCTTAAAAACATTGAAAAGATATTTGAAAAATTAAAAGAAGCGAGACTCAAGGTTAATTTAGATAAAACAGAATTTTTAAATGATCAAACTGGGTTTTTAGGATATGTAATAACTAGCAAAGGAATAAAAACTGATTCCAGGAAAATATTGGCAATTAAAAATATCAATCCTCCAGAAAATTTGAAAGACTTAAAAGGTTTTTTAGGTGTCACATCATATAATAAGTGTTTTTTAAAGACTTCGCCAAGGTCGCAAAGCCACTCACAAACCTTACAAGAGGAGAAAATGGTCTAATAAAAGCAAATCAGTCGAAAAAAATTAAAATTAAGTTGAACGAAGAAGAATTACATTCATTTAACTCTCTTAAAAAAATTATTATCTTCTTTAGAAATTTTGGTTTTTCTAAATTTTGAAAAACCTTTTATTCTGACAACTGATCGAATCAAGCTATGGGAGCTGTACTTTCACAAGGCGAAATCGGCAAACATCGCCCAATAGCTTATATATCTAGATCACTGAATAAAACGGAGGAAAACTACGAATCGAATGAAATTTTGGCGATAGTATGGGCCTTGGACAATTTTAGAAATTACCTGTATGGTGTAAAAAAAGTGAAAATATTAACTGACCAACAGCCATTAACATTCAGTTTAAGCAACAGAAACAACAATGCAAAGTTAAAAAGATGGAAAGCTAGAATTGAGGAGTTCAATTACGAATTAATTTTTAAGCGAGGATGCACTAACAATCCTGCACTTTCAAGATTACAATTAGATGTTTTAACATCCTCTTCAACGGATACAGCTCATATTGCGATATAAGTTAGCACAAGTTTAATTCCACATTGCGAAGCTCCAATTAATGTTTTTAGGAATCAGATTATCATAAAACAAGGAAAAGAAATGGTTGCAATAGAAAAACCTTTTCCATCATATTAAAGACATCATATTTCCTTACAAACAATAAGTAAAGGAAATTTAACTGATATTTAAAAAAAAAAAAAACCAAACCCATCAATAACTAATGGACTAAAAATTCCGGAAGCATATATTCAAATGTTACAAGATTTATATAGAGAAAATTTTTCAAACTATAAGATTAGAATAACACAGAGAATAGTTTAAGATATAAGATTAGAAGAAAACAAGTTCAACATTATAAAAACCGAACACCGAAGGGCTCATGGCAACTGGAATGAGAAGGAAGATCAAATTTTAGAGAGATACTATTTTCCACAGACGGCAGCACTTATAAGGAAGTATACAAAAACTTGCGAAATCTGCAACACCAACAAATATGACAGACATCCGAATAAACCAGATCTTCAACCAACACCAGTACCGGCACATCTAACAGTTTTACAAATAAGGGAAAAATTATTAAAATCATCCATTATTTTACCACCGCAAAATTGCTGGTGATGGGCATCGAGAAAAGCTTTGTGAGCCCCATTATCATTGATTATTTGGAAACATTAGGGACACCAACGCAAAGCAGTGAAGTTAACGGAACAGTAGAAAGAGTTCATTCGACGATAGTTGAAATTATAAGATGCCTAAAAGAAGAATACAAAGATTTAACTTTAAAAGAACTAATTAATATAGCTGTAGACCGTTACAACAACACGATCTATTCAGCCACGAAGAAAAAACCAGCTGATGTTTTCTTTGGAAGATCCCATCGTATAAACTACCAAATCTTGAAAAATTTCAAAAAAAAGGTAAACGAGGACTTAGTAGATCGAATAAGAAGAAACCAAAAGAACAAGATTAAAAGAGAAAACCTAAAAAGGCATATACAAAGAGAATACGCTACTGGAGAAAAAGTCTATACAACAATTAAACAGATTCAAGGCAAAAATAAACCAAAATTTAAAAAAGAAACAGTTGCAAAAAATAACAAAGTCACTGTAACAACAACATCAGGACGTCGGATTCATAAAGCTCATATTAAGAATATTACTTAAAAATCTAATTCTTTTTATCATTTTAGATTAACTTTATGCAGGTTGGCAACACAACTTAACATTTATGAATATCATACTCTCATAGTAACTATAAAACAAGGCAATGACCGTGTCATTAACTGAAAATTGAAAATAGTCCACTTCATTGAGTTAGCAACTACATTGAAATATTGGAAAGAACATCAAATTCAAAACAACAGTAGACCCAGCAAATAGTATAAAAGACCAGTCAACATGGCACAAACAATCTTTAATAAACTGTTAAAGATAAAAGAGGACATCAAAGAAATAGTAAGAGCAGCGCAATTAGCAAAAAGTAAAGTTATAAAAACCGATCTACTAGATAGGGAAGAAATTAACTGATAAGTGAACTGGAAACTTTGCCGTAAATTCATCCGAAGCCGTAGAATATGCAGAACCAATAACGGTAGTAAAAAACTATACCTTGTTATACGTGATTGCAATACCAAAAACCAGTCAAAAAAACTATAACCAAGTTTCAATTAGATCAACAATCAACAACAAGCAACAAATTCACTTAGGTTTTGGAGAACTTCTTGCAAATAAAAACGAAATTATAGGAATTTCCGAAAAATGTAACAACTTTAAAGATATGCTCATCTGTGAACCCAAAAAACTAAAAATACTGAAAGAAGATCACTGTATTTATCAACTTATAAACGGCTTAAATGCAGAGTGCGAATATGAATTCAGTAATAATGAAATATTCGATCCTCTGATTGAAAACATAACTTTTATAACAAATTTAATGGAAGCCTTTTCCACAATAGCTCAACAAATCAACTAGAGGGAAGCTTCATAATAAAATACCAAAATGAGAGCATTCAACTTAAAAAAAAGAAATTCACCAATAACGAAATCAAATGGTCACACATTTTACCGCCAATTTTAAGAACTAACATTACAACCAATGGCAATAGACTAAACCTGAGATATTTACATAAAGTACATCTAACAAACCTGGGGGAACTACATAATTAATTCAGAACTACAAAATTTCAAAGCTCGTTAATTTTATTGGATGGCCAACAATTTCAGTCATTATTTTGGTCGTAATTTTCCTGTTCACACCAAATTTCATTACTAACTAAAGTAATACATTTCTCAAATTCCAATATAATTTTTAATGCGTATGTTAACAAAAATGTTTTTTATAAAAATTTAAGAATTTTAATTGAAAAATCAGTCTTAAGTAGAACCTTGTGAAATAAAGTAAAAATTTTTTTTTAAAATTTAATTAAATCCTTTTATTATAACTTGTATTATATTTTATAAATTAACAAATTAAATATTTTTATAAAAATCTATTAAATTTCCTTTTTTTATTGTGATATATCAGATATTTTTTTGAATTATTACCATGGGTAATACATAATTAAGATTTGCGTACGATACTTATCTAAATTGTGTTCAAGGGTACTTACTGCATGTATAAATAGTTCAAAATTTTTCATTGTATTTTAGAAATGCATTTATTGCATGGCTTGCATGTAAAAGCTATTCTAAAAGGTAAATATACCAGGATTTTAAATTATATTCAATTTTTAATGATAATAGTTACTAAAAATTGTGAAAAACCTAATCAAATGTTTTTTGTCTTTTTTAGTTTACTTAAAAAACCATCAAATTATATAAACCTATATTATCAAAAATTAATAATTTTTTGGAGTAGCTTTGAGTATTAATGAAAATTAGAATCACAGATAACAGGAGAATTATGATTGTGATACTTATTAATAACAAATGTGCTCAAAATTCCATATCATAAATATAACCCAATATTTCAACCTGAAATTAATCTTTTATTTACCTTTAAACTGGATCAAGTCATATTTCAAGGAAAATTAAATAGGAATCTCACACTAAAAATTAAATCAAATCAGAATTTTTCAAATCAAAAGAATTAAACTAATAAAGTTTGAATTGTAGTACAGCAAAATTTATATTCCTGAAGAGAAGTAATTACTGCATGTGTGCGAAATTTTTTTGAATTGTAAAAAAAGTTTTAAATCTGCAATTTTGTGATTGCATTTTATAAAAACTTTTATTTCATGCTCTTTTGTTTTTTAATATTTTTAAATAGATAAATTAACAAAAATTTATTATATTTTTGACTAGATAAATTAATTAGAAAATGTTTTTAGTATTTTAAAATTAATTTCATTAATTATGTCTTACGATCAAACTAATAAAAGCTTTTATGGTTTTAAAATTACTTTCAAATTAAATTTAAACCAATTTGCACCTACTTACTTTTCTTCACTTTTTTCTTAAATCTTTTGGTGCAAGCATGATTGCCTTGGAACAAAACATATTTAAATTACTTAAATCAATGCTTTTATCATTTCACATTGGTTCAGGGATCATATTGATTGAGTCACATGTAGATCGATTAATTAAATATGCTGCAATGTTGACTGGTAGAAACCAAGATCTTTTGCGCAGATTATCATTATATAACAAACATTTCGCCTTTTCAATCAATGTTTTGTTCATCGTTTCTGCGAGTCCATTCTGTTGTGATGTGTATGGAACTATTAAACAATTCCTAATGATATTAAAAAATTTTCAAATTGCTTGTTTGTATTTTCAATACTTTTATCGGTTCTCAAAATTTTGATCTTCCGATTTAATTAATTTTTTACAAGCGATTAAAACATTTTTCCAAAACTTTAACTTTGTGCTTTAAGAAATAAACATACTCCTTATTCTACTTGCCATCTACAAAAGTTAAAAAAAAAATTGTTATTTCCAATAGAAGTAATAGGTCCACAAATGTCTGAATGAATGTTTTCTAACAAATTATTGTTTTTGCTCTATTTAAGTTTAAATGGTATTTTTCGCTGCATAGCTTTAATGCATATTTAATATAATTTATTAACTACTGTGTTTTCAAATTCTAT
The DNA here is from genome assembly GCA_963082915.1 of Dolichopus griseipennis. NCBI lineage: Eukaryota > Metazoa > Arthropoda > Insecta > Diptera > Dolichopodidae > Dolichopus > Dolichopus griseipennis. Next base: position 337,009 of record CAUJBZ010000001.1, on the reverse strand, counting down.
TCCAGTACACACTTAACGCATTGATTTTAACTAATCATAACTATAATTAGTTACATATAAAAGTAACCTGTTTTGTTACTTTTAATTGATAATTTATGCATACTATTTTCAAAATTTACCTTTGCAAATTGTTTTTCTCTGTCACTGATAATAAATTAGCTGCTAGTTTTGGTACATATTGAAAATCATAAATTGTGATTAATTGATAATTAAATATAACACTGATTTCGCCTTAAAAAATAATGGGATGTTTATTATTTTCAGCTGTACATATGTTGGTTAATTTTGATGATCTTGTATTCTGTAGAAATTTTTATTTTGATCCAAATTTCGAAACCAATTCCTCTTAGTTTACCTGCAGCGTTTAAGATTTTGGCAATAAAATCTTCAATGTCTCCACAAAATTCAAAACAGTACGTGGATGACTGTTTCAATAACCCTATACATCTAGTTAAGGATTTATCCTCAAAAATATGTTGCAGTTTTACACAGATATCATATGCGTTGTCACAATGTTGTACATGAGGGTATAAGGGTGTTCTCTATTGTAAATTATTTCAAAAATTGCATTGCTCAATTTTTCAAAATTTTTGTCGTTTATATCGCCATCTTCAGTTTTTATACAATTCGATTATTTTTCTATACCTAAAAGAAATTTAAAATCAAAAGTCCATGTCTGATTATTTTCAGATCCCCGCAATTTATCAATTAGTTAACGTTTCTAAAGCAGCCATCAGATGTAATAAAAATGTAAAATTTTTTTTTTATCTTAAACAATAACAAATTTACTAAAAATATATCTGGGCCCATAACCTGTTGTAATTTTAGTATATAGTTTAATAAAAACATTTCTGCCTTCTTCGACTTAAAGGTATTTATTGATCTTAATTATTCTAATTACACATTAACATTTTTATTATTATTATTAGTTTTCTCTTAACATTTATTCAATTAGTTCTTAATATCTAATTAACTGTTAATATTTAATTGACTCTTAATATTTAATTGACTATTAATATTTAATTGGTTTCCTCCTAGTGAATAATTATGGTTAGTAATGAGTATTTTGATATAAGTATTTTTGTTATATAACACTTCCCAACCTGAAAGTTTTGCGGTTAATTTGTTTATTCAATTTTTATTCGCGGCTTGCGTTACTATTAGCGTATAAGAACAATTTACCATTGAAAATTATTTAGAGTTATTAAAAAAATAAAATAAAAAAAAATCTTTTTTTCACTATAGACTTTTATTAAAGTAGTACTAGCCCCCTAAAATGCAGAAAATAAAAAACTGAAGGTAGATCTTGGGAATTTTTTACTGTGTTAATATAAAAGTAAATTGCTGGTATAAGAAACAGTTTTTTTTTAATGTTTTAAGCTTAAAATGTTGAAAATTTTCATTAACCAAAAATTGATGGCAGATCTTTTGCATTTAAAAGTGTTTTAATATAAAAGTTAATTGCTGAATTGAAAGACAGTTCTCCTTTTTGTTAAAATTAATCCAGCAATTTACTTTTATATTAAAACACTTTTAAATGCAAAAGATCTGCCATCAATTTTTTGTTAATGAAAATTTTCAACATGGTGAAATTTTTTTTTTAATTTTAATCTAAATTTTTTTTTTATTTAAGTACTACCTACTTGTATAAATTTTAAATTAATGAACCAAAAATGTACGGACTGACATAAAAAAAAAACCCTAAAAATTTTTTATATGAAACTGATCGGCTACATAATTATTTGGTCTATGTTTTTATATTATCAAAGTGAAGTATTTTAGTTCTTAAAGTTACAAATTTTTAAAGAAACTATACAAATAAATTAATTTTATTTGTAATTTTTTTTATTATTTCTGTTGAATTTAAAAAAAAACCAAAAAAATTTTTATCTTAGAAGGAGGATGGAACTCAGACCTTTTTACACCGTCAGCCACTTTGCTAACCAATGAACCATACAATTCTTATAAATTTATGGTCAGATTTCTAATATAAATGTATCACTAACTGACAGAATGAAAAATAAAGCCATAGACACAGGCAAGTTCAATTAAAAGTATATAATAAAATCATAACTAAATTAATTTAAATAATAAAAATTCAATACCTGGATACCTGGTCTATTCAAAAAGAAATAATATACCTACATTTTATTTATTTATTTTTTATACCCTACACCTATAAAAGAGTTGCTATTTCCTAGTAGTGTTCTTGAAGGCCCCTTTTTTTTAAGGAAAATTTGATACACGAGAGTTCTTTCCTATTACCGTTCTTATTTAACACTTTACAAGCTTTTCTAGTAGGTACGTAAACTAACAATTTAAACTCTTTGCAGTTTTGAAAATTTGAATTATTAAATATATTATTGCTTTGATTAGCCTTTTATCACATAATTTAATAATTCAAATTATTTCACTTTTGTAAATGAATTGGAATAAATGTATTTTCATTTATTTTAAATGTTTTTGTTTTTTAATATTTTTAAATAGATAAATTAGTAAGAATTTGTAATATTTTTGAATAGATACAGTAATTAGAAAATGCTTTTAGTATTATAAACTTAATTTGGTTAGCTCTGTCTTACGGTCAAACTAATAAAAGTTTTTATGTTTTTAAAATTACTTATGAACTTTTCATTAAATTTGAACCAAATAGGTGTAGGGTATTTCTGAGTAGGTTGCACCAACTGACTGTTTCTTTACTTGTTTTTTTTATATTTTAATTGTGAGAAAATTTCTCTTTTAGGTCTTTTAGTATCTATAACGTGATTGTCGTCAGTTCTAAATTTTTTTAGTTTTTTGTATTTGACTTTTTGCGATTTCCCTGTTTCTAACTATGTTTTTGTGTAGCTGGTGATTTGTATCTCTGTTACGGTTTAGCTTTTCTATTCTACTGATTTTCAGCACATTTTCAAAAATTTTGTAAAAATGTGCCTATATAGCTTCACTCTGTCCGTCCGTCCATCCGTTCGTCCGTCCGTATGTTTACAAAACTTTTACACCGTTTGAAATAAATAAAATAAATTTTAGCCACGAGTACCTTTTGCACAACAAATAAATTCGCAGAATAATTTTTTTCCATAGCCCCACCTGTTACAGGGCTACAGCCACCCAAAGTTGGAAAAGCCCTATATTTAAATTTTTAAAAGGCAAATGTTTAGGGTTGCCATACAGTTAGCAGTAAATTTTATAAGTAAACAGTAACTATTTCCAAATTTCCAAAGTTAAACTCAGTATTTAATACAATATAATTTTGGTAATGTGCTTTTTTAAAAACCCTTGGTTTTTTTTCATACCTTGCTTGTTCTGGGTATTTGTTTGCGCGTGCTTGTTTATACCCGTGCATACATATATGAACATCGGGTATATTAAAATTACTCCTCCGTTTGTAACGCATGGAAATATAAGAGCTAGATATAGTGTCAAGGGTACGTATCGAATCAGCATCGAAAAGTGAATCGATCTAGCTATGTGTGTCCGTCCGTCCGTCCGTCAGCACGATAACTCAAAAACTATAAAAGCTAGAGTTCTGAAACTTTCACAAAGTAATTTTTAGACAATTTGTAGGTTCCCTATTGTTTTTGGTTAAAATCGGAGAAAGGCTTCGGGTAGCTGCCATACAAATGTTTCGATATTTTATGAGTATTTTAAAAATTAATAACGAAATAGAAACCAAATATAAAAACAAACAAATTGTTGTCTAATTATTAATCGATTCATGGTGTAGTGGTTAGGACATGTTACTTGTAGCAAAAATGTCTCGGTTCGAATTCAGGCTAAGGAAAATTTTTTTTTTTTTTTAAATTCATTTTTTTTTATCTATTTTTTTTTTAATAAAATATATGTATTTATTTTATGTTTGAAAAAATTTTATTTTATAGAAAATTTGACAGAAGACTCTCATTTATATTAAAAATTATTAATTTTTTTTAATATTTCTATAAAAAAATTCAAAACTGTTATTTAAAACAAACAATTGATGCCATAGCAACTATGATTATTTAAAACTCTTATTTAAAACAAACAATTGATACTATAGCAACTACAATTATTTAAAAAAAAAATTAAGATAAATAAAAACTCGTTTTGTAGACATATTATTTCTTGTTCTATGGTGTAGTGGTTAGGATATGGTACTAGTAGTAAAAACGTTTCGGTTCGATTTCTGGCTGGGGCAAAATGTTTTTTTTTTTTAAATTCATCTTAAAATTCTCATTTATAAATTATTTATTTTTTTTAATACATTTTTAAAAAAATTCAAAACAGTTATTCAAAACAAACAATTGGTACCATCGCAACTATAATAATTTAAAAAAAAGATTGAGACGAACACAAAGTCGATGGCTTAGTGGTTAGGACGTTGACATTTTAATTGAAAAGGGTGGGTTTGAATTTTTTTTTTAAATTCATCTTTTTTTTTAATTCATTTTTTTTTTATTAATTTTTTTTATAATTAAATATAAAAAAAACAAATATTTTGAATTTTCTGTCAAACAGTTCAATTGCAATATAAGAATTTCTTATATATTTAATACACGCACGGGTATCTAAAAGTTGACAAGGGCAGCTATAATCTTCCTCGTTTTTCCAAGAAATCAATTGGTCTGAATTTTCTGGTCGAATGTATAGTGTTGTTGTAAATTGTTGAGTAAGATTTTCTTACTATTAACTATCATTATTCTTAGGTGTTCGTTTAGAGTGGCGTGTAGCCTTTAATGTCGGATTTACCGGTTTTATTATGTGCCGTTATTGTGTGGATCTACACTTGGTTTTCTTTTAGAAATAGTGTAACTGCATTATTTAGCATGCATCTATTGTTATCATAGTTTTTTCATTTTTCCAAGGAAACTAATTCTCTCTTTTACTGCGTTTAAAGTTGTACCCAGATTTTATCGTTCAGCCGATGCAAAGTGCCGTATTTTGTAAATTTGTCGATATTCGTTAGGTACATGACATTTCTTTGTGGAAACCATATGTCCATGTGAACTATTTCATTAAATTTCATTGCAGTTTCGCTGACAGGAATTTTTCTAGGATGACGGTCGAACTTGGTGAAGAGACAAGTTTCGCAATTATTGATAACTTTTGTAATTAAATGTACCATATTAGGGAAAAGATATTTGATTTTTAATTCGGCAAATATTTCATTTATGCCCCAATTATTTTTTTGTTCGTGTTCTTCTTTAATTATTGTTATAACTTTATTTTTGTCTACGACGTCAGTTACTTTAATATTTGATTTTAAAAGCTTAAGGTTTTTATTATTTGAAAACTGTTTTATGTAAACGTTTTGAATGTTAACGAATAGGTCATTTTCTTCGCAGAAAATGCACATCAGTCTTTTGTTTAACAGGATTTTTTTAATAGTTCTAAAAAATTAGTGTTTTTTGTTACTCTAGTATAATTTTGGCACTTTTTGTGAATAATTTTAGTTATGAATTTGTCTTTATTTCCGTAAGTTAAGTGGATTTCGTTCTTGTAAATATTTACGTATTTGTTCGTTATTCTAATATGTTTTGTACCGTCACTTATGGCGCTATGTGCTGTACTAATTGTAGATCTGACTTTCGGCCACGAGCCACCGATTTCAGCATCTTCAAGGTTCATGTTGTAATTAAATATTTCAAAGCAACTTTCGTTTCCTGTATCATTATTAGAAAGTCTACTTAATGCATCCGCTATTTTGTTTTCTTTTCCTTTCAAATATGTTTAAAAAAATTTTCAATCTCTGGAGCTTCATATTAGGTTCTTTAATACCTTTAAGCCATACCAGAGGTTTGTGAACTGTATAGATGTTAAATTTATGACCGTACAAGTATGTGCGGAAATATTTTACTGCCCACATGATGGCTAAGAGCTCCTTTTCGATGCCTGAATAGTTTTTTTCGTGGTTATTAAGCGTACAAGTAGAGTTTCCATCCCGGGAAATCCCGGGATGGAATTCCCGGGAAATATGTAATTTTTCTTTTCCCGGAATCCCGGGTTTTTATTTTCATTTCCCGGGAAATTTAAGTTCATTAATTTCCAATAAAATCATATTTCAGACTAATATATTGTCATATAAAGTTGTCATTTCAATAGTTTTCAAGTCTAAAATTGCGATTTTGTAATATGTATACTTCAAAAAAATATTTTAAGTGCTGAACTGCTACAAGTATTAAAAACAAGGTTAATAGAAAGACGCAACAAAGATTTAGTTTCGCTCTTACAATTTTTGCAAAGTCCAAATTCACAAAATTTAAATAATATTTTTTTGGAAAAAAGCAACAAAGCTTGCATTATAAAGTTGGCAAAAGAATTAATGGTAAAATTATTTACAAAAACTTATCCTGATTCTACTGCAATTGATATTGAGAGTGACGATAGTGAAGTAGTGATGGAAGGTAACATCGAGTGAAGTGAAGACTGCAGTGAAGAAATGTTTTAAAAGGGTATTAATTAATATTACACTAATTCTAATAATATTCAAAAAGAAATAAAAATGTATGAATTAACGGGTGAACTGACTGAAAATTTAAAAAAATTATTCTATTGTTTAAAAACAATAAGGCCTACATCAACTGAAACCGAGCGAGTATTTTCAATAGCTGCCATATTTTCTACCAAAAAAAGATCCTTACTAAGTGGCCATTCACTTAATGTACTTTGCTTCTTGAAAAGTTATTTTATTAAATATAAAAAGTAAAATAGCATAGCACTTAGCAATTTAATTATATTTTTATTATTACTATTTTAAATCCAAATGTTTTCTTTTGAATATTACACATTTATTTTTTTGTTTATTTTATTATAGTTTTGTTATATCTTTGAATAAAGACTTGAATTATTATAAAAATGTCTTGTTTTTTGTTTTAAAATGTTATTATTTGTACTTTTCTTTAAATCTTTTCAGATTTCCCGGGATCCCGGGATTTCCCGAAAAATTAAATTTTAAATTTCCCGTATCCCGGGAAATTTAAAAGTGCCGGGAAATGGAAACTCTACGTACAAGTTGCATTTAATTTAACTGTCATTAACCAAAAATAAATTAACTTAACTTATTAAATTTAATTATTATTTTGCTAAATTGCATTTCATAAAAGTTGAATGAATTGATATTATCTTTATCAAGGTTAAACTAAATGTATTAAAATGTATGGAAACCTATTGTTCTTTTAAAATACTAACAGAAATGCTAAATTGCATTTCCTATTGATTAATTAATTCATTCATAAAAGTTGAATGAATTAATAACAACTTTGGTTAATAATCAAGGTTAAACTACATGTATTAAAATGAAATGTATATAAATGAATTGTTTTAATTTTTGGAAATGCGTATTCAACATTAAGTATTTTAGAATTTTTAAAATAAGTTAAAATAAATAAATAATAAATCAGTCTTGAGACCACACTAAAATTAATTAAGTGTTTTAATTTTCGTTCTAAAGAACGCGAAAAACGTAATTGGCAGTCGAACCGAATTAATTAAATTATCAAATTAATTAAAATTAAAAACAACATTAATTAATTAAAACTAAAATTAAAAACAATTTGTAATAAGTGTAAAGTAATTTAAGAACTATCGTTCACAATATTATAATTTAAATATGTTAAAAATCATTTTTAAATAAAATTTTGAAACATAAATTTTAAATATAACTATGAATAAACTCAAATCAGCAAAGAATATTTCTCAACAATAGAAATATCAACAACCAAATAAATGAAGAAGACAGAAACCGCATATTGCAGGAACAGGAAAGAGAAATTGAATTACTTCGTCAACAACTACAACGGCAGCAATTTGAATTCCAACAACAACAAACACAAATAAATTCAAATCAACAAAATTCAACATTAACTCTTAGTCCTGAACATGTTTTAAATCAATTCAGACATATCAAAGCTTTTGATGGATTTTCTGAATACAGCTTTTAGATGATAATAGAACTATAGATTTCAACTATAAGAAACAATTCGGAAATTTCAACAAAAATAAAAATTTTAGTGTTAGTAATCAAAAAAATAATAATTTTACTAAATATAGGAGTAGAACAAATTTTAACGGTAATTTTAATATGAGCAATAAATTTAATATGAATAATAGAACAAATAATAAATTTCAAAATAAATTTCCGACTTCTGAACGCTCTTGTCAATCAATTAATTTTTCTAGAAATAAAAATTTTAACATAAATCTAAATCAAATTAGAGGACAACCAAATACTTTTAACTCAAGCAGAATAACCAATTTTAACAACTCAAATCCTAATTGCAATCAATGCGGTAGACAAACAAATTTTTCTCACAATTAAGAAATAGAAATTTTAATAGACTTATTTATGATGATGGTAATTATTTCAATGATAAGCCTAATTCGATGGAAGTTGGAAACTTACAGGATACTTCTGTAAATTTTCATGACGAGCCTCGGAATAGAACCTTCTAATAATTAATTTAAAAATAGATAATAAGAAATTTAGATGTTTAGTAGATACAGGTTCTACCACTAGTATTTTAAGAAATTAGAAAAATCTAAATTCTTTACTACAATTAATGGAATTAATGAAATCAAAACAGAAATTAAAACTCCTATTCCCAAAGAATTCAATAGAATTGGGACCATTACTTGGGAAGTAATAAAGTTGAAAGGGAGAAACTATGACGCAATCTTAGGAAAAGACGTTTTAAAACCATTTCAAGCCATTATTAGTTTCGAAAAAAATTATATTGTGTATATTTTTTTAAAATAGTAGCTATCCATTTGATTTCGATATAAATGCACTTGAACAAAAAAAAGGCAATTTACTAGACAAGATTAATTTAAGTAATTTAAGTAATAAAGAAAGAATTGAACTAATTGATGTACTTAAAAACTATGAAAATCTTTTTTTTTAAAAAGGAAACTCCTTGTCCTTTACTCTTGAGGTTCAACATAAAAATATAACAACCACAAACGAACCTATATACTATAAAATTTACCGCTAGCCAAAAGGTACATGAACAAGAAATTGAACATCAAATCAAAGAAATGTTGGAGCAAGGCATAATAGTAGAAAGGGATTCCCCTTATAATAGTCCATTATGGATTGTGCCAAAGAAAAAGGGAGAATCGCGATTGATTATAGAACACTAAATGATGTTACCATTAGCGATAAATTTCTAATTTTTAATATTGAGGCGATATTAGATAAGCTGGGAAAGTTGCAATACTTTACAATACTTGGCCTTACTAAAGGTTTCCACAAGACCCGAAGATTGAAGTAAAACAGCATTCTCAACTCCATTTGGCCATTATAAGTACTTTCGAATGCCCTTCGACCTCAAAAATGCTCCAGCAACATTTCAAAGACTGATGAATTCTGTACTGAGGGAACATATTAATCAAATTTGTGTCGTTTACCTCGACGATATATTAATTTTTAGCACATCTCTAAAGGAACATATGACAAATCTAAAAAAAATTCTAACATTAAAGAAAGCAGTACTTAAGGTTCAAATAGACAAATTCAATTTCTTATCTAAAGAAACGCAATATTTAGGGCACATTTTAACACCAGAGGGAATAATCCTGAAACCAGACCCTGAAAAAATAAAATCGATCAGAAATCTAAAACTACCAGTCACAACAAAACAAATTAAATCATTTCTTGGTATAACTGGCTTTTATAGAAAGTTTATTAAAGACTATGCCAAAGTTGCATATCCTATTGTAAAGTATTTGAAAAAAAACATTAAAAATGAATAAGAACGATCCAAATTTCGTTGATGCCTTTTAAAAATTAAAGGATATCATTACCCATTACCCTATCGTAATTTTAATAAATAATTTAATTACACCTAGTGTAAAGTCACTGATGCAAGCAACTTTACACTAGGTGCTGTTTTGACTCAAGATACCTCATCTTCTATGCTTCTAGAACTTTGAACGATCATGAGAAAAATTATTCAACGGCTGAAAGAATTGCTATCGTTTGGGGGACAAAGTACTTCCGTCCATATTTATATGGCAAAGAATTCGACTTACTTACTGACCATTAACCACTCAAATGGTTACGAACAAAGGCTTCAAAGGTGGCTAATTCAACTGGGTGAATACCATATATAAAAGGGAAAGAAAATAAGATAGCTGACTTTCTAAGCCGTATTAATACAGATGATTGTGAGATAAATTTATTTGAAAGGGAACAAAGTTTACCTAGTACTGAAAATTTTAGTAATGAAATCAGAGAACACACATTCCACAACGAGAGCAATGAATCATTAGAAGTACAAACAATTCACTCTCAAGAGAAGAATCTTGTTGAACATATTCCAAGTTTGGAAACAGTAGTTAATCATTTCAAGACTCAAATTTTTTTAGTAGAACATAAAGAAAAGGAACTTAAAATTGTGTTGGGTAACAGAAGAATATTCATAGAAAAAAACGATATCCCCAATAATGTCGATGATATAGTCCAAAGATATATAACAAACGGCAAAACAGGTATATATTCAGAATTAGAAGACCATATTTACAATATTCTTCAACAGAAAATTATTCAGATTTTTCCTAACACCCAAAAGGTAAAATTTATAAAATGTATTTTTTTCGCTGGAGATATAGAATGCGAGGATGAGGCTTTAAAGCAAATATCCCTATCACATAAAAGATAATTGGGGCATCCTGGTATCATTGCAAACTATCAGTACATTAAACATAAAATTTCTTACCCAAATTTAAGGCACTTGGTTCACAAAGTAATTAATAATTGCGATCATTGTACTGCTGCTAAATATGATAGAAAACCTATTAGGAAAAATTTGAATTCACTGAAACCGCTTCCGAAATTAACATAATAGTACATGTTGATATTTATGTAATCAGTTTCATTTATAAACTTTATTGATAAGTTTTCAAAGCATGCCGTAAGTTTTTTTTTAGAAGATTGGAGTAATCAAACAATTATAAGTAAATTGTGTTTGTTTGTTTCCATAAAAGGGAAAATGAAAAAACTTGTTTGTGATAACTAGTTCAATATTATCAATATCAAACAATTTACTAAAAGTGAAGGAATAGAAATTAATTTTTTTAAACCTAATAGTCATACAAGAAACAGTGACCATAACTGAAAAAATTAGAGTTTTAAATTTAGATAATAAAATCCATATAAGAGATCAAATTACCAAGGCCATAGAATACTATAATAATACCTACCATTCTACAATTAAAGCAACTCCTTTCGAAGTACAAAATTCTAAAATTAACAATGATATTATTAGAAATAAAATTAATAAAATAAAATCAAAAATCATCATCATCATCAAATGGCGTCACAACTCGAGGTGAGTTTTAGCCTGATTTACTGCTGCCCGCCATACTTGTCGATTTTGTGCTGCAACTTTCCAGTTTCTGATATTAAGTTTTCGTAAGTCATTTTCGAAGCCATCTGTCCATCTTAGCCTTGGTCTTCCTCTGTATCTATTTACAGGTGGAGCAACATCTAATATAAGTCTTTGTGACCTATTATTTGCATTCTAGCAACGTGTCCAGCCCATCTAATTCTTTGTGCTTTAATAAAGCGGACCACGTCTTCATTATTTATTAGTAGTTGTAGTTCTTGATTGTTTCTCTGCATATATTCACCGTGTAGATTTTGTTTCGGCCCAAATATTTTCCTTAAAATTTTGCGTTCAAAAATTTTTAGACTATTTTCGTCTGATATTGATAATGTCCAATTTTCCGCACCATAGGGCAATACTAGTCTAACTAGGGTTTTATACATACACAGTTTTGAATGTCTAGATAAAAGCTACGATTTAAATAGTTTTTGATGTGCATAGTAGCATTTGTTGGCCGCTTGGATTCTATTATGTATTGAACAGTGCATTCTGTTGTCGTTGTTGAGCAATACTCCCAAATACGTAAAATTATCTACGCCTTTGAAGTTGTATTCAATGATTGTTATGTTTTGCGGGCTGCGCCTAGCGTTTGAGCATGATAATGTCATATATTTTGTTTTATTTTCGTTTATTCTTAAGCCAATTTTGCTAGCTTCTGCTTCGAGTTTCACGAACTGCCCAACCATAGCTCTTTTGTTTCTGGCTATTATAGCAATATCGTCAGCAAAAGCGTTAATTTGTGATGATTTGTTGAATATATTTCCACCTCTATCTAGATCTTTCGTTACGTAATGCAGCATAAGGTTGAAAATTACTGTCGATAATGTGTCGCCTTGTTTTACACCTGTTTTTATGCTAAAAACTTCTGAAATTTGATTTTGTACTATGATGCTGCTTCTGGTGTTATTTAAGGTCATCATTGTAAGTCGAATTAGTTTTTCTGGGTATCCCAAATTGTAGCATTTGTTGGCCGCTTGGATTCTATTAAAAGAGAGGAAATACCGAAAATATTGCACAATTTGGGATACATAAATAAATAAATAAATAAATCAAAAATCATACCAAAATATAATAAACTACGGGAAACTTATAAAGTAACTCGAAACTTAGGATTTATAAAAAATTATACTAGTGTAAGGCATAAAGAACAACCAAATTTTAGAAAATATCTTTTGCAAAATGTACATGAAAACAATATTAAAAGACCTTTAAAATTTTCAGGCGAAACTAATATGGATAGCACTGTTAATAGTGCTAGCACCTAAGGTGACGTCTTCAACCTTGAAAGTTATGTAGAAGTCAAAACAGATGAAGTAGAGTTAGTAAGTATATTCGATATAATTTTACATATAATATACCCATCAGAAATTTTACAGATAGTTAATGATTTAGAAAGTACTATAAATTCGTTAGATTTAAAAAATATTAAAGTCTTCGCAGTTAACAAAATTAATACTATATGTTCAAAATTGAGGTATCATTTTAATTTTAATAAAAAAACAGAACTTTTTTTTGAAATATTAAATATATTTTTATTTTAATTTATTAAAAATAGGGTCCGATTAATAATAAAAAATTATGTCGATCAATTGGCTCCCCCTACTACTTCGACAGGCTTCCAATCTTTTACCCAAATTCTGAATTATTGCTGTGCACTTTCGATTTCACAAAACCCCACAAAAAAAAAATCCAATTTATAAAAAATTTATCAACCATCAGCTTAATGGCACGATTTGTTGGAGCATTTTCTACACCAAAATTTATTCAAAATTTCCTAATTACATCTTAAAAACTTTTACCATTTTCAAAAAATGTTGTAATAACAAAAGCACGTTGTTCCTTCATGTAACGTTCCGTTTTAACTAACCGGAATGCATTTAGAATATACCTATAGAAACCTCGTATAAAAATTCCAGGTAGGAAAAAAATGGAGGCAACATCAATATGATACCTCAATTTTGAGCACCCCTTATAAAAATAAAATGAGAACAATTTTACCAAATAGATTTAAAAGAGGTTTAGTCAATTTTATTGGTAGGGCAAACAAATAGTTATTCGGGAATATGGACGATGAAGATCGGCAAGAAACAGAGAACGAAATAATCATAACATTATTAGATCAATTAATCAGCAAATTGTAATAAATGAGAATTTTAATAATACCCTTCAGTAAATAACAAATTCAATAAATTTAGACAGGAAGAATCTATTAAATAAGCTAAATAATATTGAACGAATGGAAAGAGAAAGCTTAAAAATAGGTTTTTTTTACAATTTATGCTTATATTAGACGTAATAAATGAACAGGTCAAACATATTGCCTCTGCTAGATTAGGAATACTCCATCCAAATATACTAACTAATACTGAAAAAGAAAAATATGATATAGATTTTAAAAAACTTTCCATTATTAGACTAGGTGTAGCCAAATATTCAGAAAATGCAATAATTTTTGCAATCAAAATTCCAAATGAATCTTTAAAATTTAACAAAAACTTTTGATTTCTATTCCGAATTCTAACTACAAGGAAATAGATCAAGAAATGGAAAACATTGTGAAAATAGCAAATCAAACTTATACTTTCGAAGAAGGGAAATCTTTAATATACAATTATTTTTCTTTTGAAGAAATTAATATAAAACATAAAGATAACCTAAAAGAAAACGAGGAAGAGTGTAGTAGAGTAGACTGTGTCAACTCTGGGATACCCGTATGACCGTTATATAAACATTATATCATTATTATTATAAACATTAATTACTTTTGGCAAAATTTCAAACATACCAGCGAACCCTCTGCAGTAGACCAAGCTAATTTTACAGTAACTTTGGCCATTACACATACCCAACTTTTTCTAAATTTCAGATACCCAACTTCAATAGGTATAGAGTAATGCTCATATAAAATAAGAAGTTGTATGGCAGCTACACGAACCCTTTGCAGTAGACCAACCAAATTTTGCAGAAACTTTAGCCATAAAACTAAACAGCTTTTGCCAAAATTCAGACACGTAGCTGTAATAGGTACAGAAAAATACTCATATAAAAGAAGGAGTTGTATGGCAGCCACCCGAACCCATGGACCAAAATGGCTGGATTTAAATAGCGATGACGGCTATTGCAAAAAAACAAATTTGCGAAAATTTCCTTTAGTTTTTGAGTTATCATGCGGACGGACGGACGGACGGTCATACATAGCTAAATCGATTTTTTTTTGATTCTGATCCGATCCATACACTTGAGTCTATATCTACCCCACCTCCTTCTCTGCGTCACCAACGTAATGTCAAATTTATTATACCCTTCGACTATATAGTCATACGGGTATAAAGAACAAATAAATTATCATAAAAAAATTAATTATTATTAGTAATAATTTTGTTCTCATTCTCGGTTTATTTATATGTAACTAAGCTCAAAAAGTTTAAAAGTAATATAACAAAGATTCTGGAAAATCTTAAAACAAAAAACGAAAGAGTTACGTCACTTGTTCCTCAATAATCAAAATGCAATTACACCAATAGGTGACTATGACCTAATTCCATTAGAGGTGATAAACCAGTCGTTGCAACCCACTTAGAAATACCCTACACCTATTTGGTTCAAATTTAATGACATATCCATAAGTCATTTTAACGCCATAAAAACTGTTATTAATTTGATTGTAAGACATAGCTAACCAAATTAACTTTATAATACTAATAACATTTTCTAATTACACTATCTCTTAAAAAATATTACAAATTCTTACTAATTTATTTATTTAAAAATATTAAAAAACAAAAAAACTTGTTATAAATGAAAATATATTTATTCCAATTCAATTACAAGTTAGTTTCAAGTTACTGTCTTTATTAATTTCGAAAATATGCTTTAAGGTCCTCAAAACTGAGTGGCTGGTCCACACCCACTACTCCAATTGGACTCAAATTTCAAGGACAATAAGAAAATCGAAAGCGACACCCTGAAACCAAATTTGGAGGTTCTATCTTCATTGGTTTCGGAATTATGCTCGTTGGCCTAAATTCGATCAAACAGTTCTAAGTTCCGAACCCATTGTCCAATCCTCACCGTACGCAATCGCCGCCGTAGTTTCATTACCAATAAACTACAGCACAAGTTATCGTGATTATTTATATATGTTCGTTAGCCCTGAAACCGATTAAAAGGTCCAGAATCCGAACCCTTGGGCTGATTTCGCATTTATGCAGTCCACGTTTAACTTTAAGCACTAGTTAACCCTTGTACACAATTTGAACGTTCTATCTTAATTTTAAGTTACTATTTTTAATAATTTCGATTATAAGCTTTTCAAACTTAAGAGGTCTAAGAGGGATACTGAACCACCACTCCAATTGATCTTAACATAGGGGGACACGCAAGGGACAGTAAAAAACACCTGTGTGCCAAATTTGAAACTTCTACATTTTTTTAAGTTGTTATCTTTATTAATTTTAAAGATATGCTTTAAGGTCTTCGAAAATGTATGGCTGGTTCCCGACCCACTACTCCAATGGGGCCCAAATTTCAAAGACATTAAGGAAATAGGAAGCGACACCCTGATACAAAATTTGGAGGTTCTATCTTCTTTGGTTTCGGAATTATGCTCGTTTGGCCTAAATTCGATCAAAAAGTTCTAGGTTCCGAACCCATGGTCCAATCCCGAACTTACGCAATCCCCTCCGTAGTTTCATTACTATTAACCTACAGCACAAATTTGATGAAGAAAGCGTCATTAGTTGTTGAGTTATTGTGATTTTTTATATATGATCGATAGCCCTTCGATCGATTAAAAGGTCCAGAATCCGAACCAATGGGCCAATTTCGCCCATATGCAATCCCCGCCATACTTTCAGTACTGGTAACCTACAGTTAAAATTTCATCAAGATAGCTCCATTATTTTTTTATTTATCGTGCCTACGGACGGACGGACGGACGGACATGGCTACATCGACTCAGGAGGTCACGCTGATCACAAATATATATACTTTTCCATATCTAGCTCGCTTCCTTTAGGTGGTTACAAACACCACACCAAAGTCAATATACCCTTTTACCTATTCTATAGGTGTAGGGTATAGAAAGCTATTCAAGAAAAAAATTGTACAAATATGTATGAAAAAAAAAATATATATATAAATATGAATTAACAAAACAAAAATTTATATATTAAATATGTATTAGATAATACCATTGATTAAGAATTATTATATAGATCAGTCCGGTGCAAACTTTTTTGACATTCGGGCCATTCTTACAACTTGGGTATAGCAATGGGCCGCATGAAATGCTATGATTAATAACATGAATTTAGAAAAATATATATAATATGTATATTTAAATTTTAATACAAAATAATTTTATTTTATTCATTAGCATGAAATTCCACAAGAAAATAATATCCAAAAATCTTAATTTTGTATATGGTTGGTATGGTTACAAATATTTTTTGTGGTTACTATTGCTAAGTTGCAAATTTTTTGTCTGTTTTAAATATTTTTTCCTAATGATAAAAAAATATATATAAATGTACCAAAAGTTAATGTTGATCTTGTGTTTCTTGTGAATAATGAATTGCAGTTTAATTAAAAAAATTGTAATTTTTAAGTTTCACATTTATATTTTTTAACAAGTACAAAATATCTGAGACGCAAAGAGATTTTGAAGTTGATCCGAGGTACAAAATATCTTAGATGCAAAGAGATTTTGAAGTTGATCCGAGATTTTATACTTACACCTAAGGTTATACAATTTATATTATATGTTAGAAATAGAAAACTTTACTTCACGAAACGCACATAATTGTGGTTTTATGTTTAAAAAAAAATTATATTTTGAAAAAAATTAAAAAAAAATATTATGAAATAGTAAGAAAAAATATATTATTAAATGGGCCGCAGTTTGCACGGGTCTGATATAGATAAACATTTTCATGTTAAAAATTTGTATGAAATTTTATTCGCAAATTTTTTCAAATTCTCTCAAAACGGTTGGCATATTTTAAATGTATTGTAACTATTTCTATTTTATAACCTTAACTTTTATTTTTATTCTCTCAATTTATACCAATTAAATTTGTAGACCATTTTTTACTCTACATAGTACATGTAACATGATTCAAGAATATGATCCTAAAGAAAAGAAAAAAATCGAATAAGAAAAAAAAGAGGAAGAGTGCAGTAGAGTAGACTGTGTCAACTCTGGGATACCCGTATGACCGTAATATTTGCATTCTATCATCCTGTTACTTACTTTGGGCAAAATTTCAAACATACAGCTTTATTAGGTGTAGTGTAATGCTCATATTAAAGAAACAGTTGTATGGCACTTACTCGAACCCTCTGCACTAGACCAACCATATTTTCCAGTAACTTTGGCTATTACACTGAACTACTTTTGGCAAAATTTCAGATACCAAACTTTAATAAGTACAGAGTAATGCTCATATAAAAAAAGAAGTTATATGGCAGCTAAATAATTTTTTAGAAAAGAAGAAACCAATTCGAAAAATTGAACTATGAATTTATGAATGAAAAAATCATTGTTTTTTTTTTTCTTATTCTTGTGAGTTTTTTCTTTTCTTTGCTATCGTATTCATGAATCATGTTACATGTAGGTACTATGTAGAGTGAAAAATGGTCTACAAATTTAATTGGTATAAATTGAGAGAACAAAAATAAAAATAAAGGGTATAAATAGAAATAGTTACAGTACATTTAAAATGTGCCAACCGTTTTGAGAGAATTTGAAAAAATATGCGAATAAAGATTCATACAAATTTTTAACATGAAAATGTTTGTCTATAATTTTTAATCAATGACAATACGTACCTTTATAATATCATTAATGTAGATATAAGCATTTTATTGTAAAAATATAAAAGAAAAATTAAAAAAAAATAAAATTTATTTTGCAATTGAAACTTAAAACCTAAGAAAAAAATTATACTAAAAAAAAAATAAAAAAAAAATTAAATTTTAATATAAGCGTTATACAAAAATAAACTTATAATATATACATATTTTTTATAAATTTAATTTTTTTGTCTCTAATTTGATAAGAAACAAACATTATTGTTTATGAAATGTTAAAGATACTTAGATATAAAAAATAAGTAAAAATAAATGTATACTAAAAATTTAAAAATGTTTAAAATTAAAGAATTAAAATGAAATGTAGACTTAAGCAAATTTTTTGTATTAGGGAAGGAGGAGTTACATTTGATTTAACTGTCATTAACCAAAAATAAATTAACTTAACTTATTAATTATAATTCAATTTGATTTTGCTAAATATATTTTGTAAATGTATTGTTTTAATTTTTGGAAATGCTTATTAAAATAAGTTAAAATAAATAATTAATAAATCAGTCTTAAGACCACACTAAAACTAATTAAGTGTTTTAATTTTCGTTCAAAATAACGCGAAAAACGTAATTTACGTGAAGTGTAACACACCGGGTACCCGTTTTGGCTTAAGATTGCACCAATGGCGTAGTTCGACGCGTCTGTTATTAAGATGAAAGTTTTAGAGAAATCGGTTCTTTTCAAGACCGTATCACTTGTCAGAAACAGTTTCAAGTTTTTAAAGGCATCAATGTATTTTTCGTCGCTTATGTTGGCTTTTGATTCACCTTTAAGAAACTTGATCATCGGGTCTGCTACCTTAAAATAGTCTCTGACGAATTTTTGGTAATAGCCGGTAATTCCCAAAAATTGTTTTATTTCTTAAGCTGTAGTTGGTAGAGACTTAATAGTGGCTAGTTTACTTTCGACGGTTTTATTCCTTTTCTAGTTATGATATGGCCCAAATATTTGGTAGATTGGTGTGCGAACTGGAACTATTATTAACGTTTATTTTCAAATTCGATTTTCTTAGTTTTTTAAAACTTTTTGTTAGTGATTCTAAGTGTTTACTGAAACTGGTTGAAAACAATATCATGTCGTCTAGATATACTACATAGACTTTATTTATTTATTCTTATTAATAAAATGTATAAATACATATTTATTAATTTGTTTGGGTCGGTTGCCATAATGGCATGTGGGCCAGCTTAAAAAAAACTTAATCTATAACTTAATACTATTTATATTCTTATGTTATCTATTTTTGTGTGTGTTTTATTCGTTGTGGCTTTATACTTCTTTCCATATTTCGTGGTGTTCTAATAGTTTTATTATTTTGTTAATGCTGGTTTTGGTATTTTCTGTTATTGTTGTTGTGATTGGGTTAGATTCATTGACCCAGATTCTAAGTGTTTCCGGACATTCTAGAAACTGTTACATTCTGTAACAGTTTTACTGTTACAGTCTTGTTGCAAAATCGACAAGTGGGAGGATTTTCTCCGGTGAATATATGTTTATGTGTGTGTAGAGTTCACCCCATTCTAATCCGTGATAGCTTTATTCCGGTGAATATGTGTTTATGTGTGTATAGAGTGTACCCCATTCTAATCCGTGACAGCTTTATTCCGGTTTCCCTACTTCCTTTGTTGATAATTTTGGTTTCTCTAAGGTTTGGGAAGATGCTTCTTAAAGGAAGTTGAGCAGTCCCATTCTTGATGTCTTATATTTTGAATGTGTGCTGTAATTCGTTTTTTAATCATTGTATATGATCTAGGATCTGAAATTGTAATTGGTCTCGTTAATGCATTTTTTGCCTCCTTGTCTGCCATTTCATTTCCACTTTTTCTTACGCGATTTGAATTTCTCCTTTATTTTTTATTATAATATTTCTAATATTATTTTTTTGCTGATTAGATGTTGTTTGGCTTTTGACTGCTCTAACCACACTAAGGCAGTCAGTTTATATTACGTATTTTTTGTTCCTTTGCTGGGCTTCGTTTACAGCTAACATTAGAGCCATTTCCTCCGCTACGTATATTTGACAGTAGTTGGTCAGTAGGGTGGTTTTTAGTAACTTTTCATTTTCTGTTGTGGCTATAGCAACTCCTCTTATTCCTTTTGTGGCATCAGTAAACATTGGTATTAGTGTTTTGGTTTGCTCTCGTTGTTCTTTAAAGAGTTTCCTGTTTGTTTCTTCATCTGTTTCTGATTTCTTGTTTTCTGCCATTCTATCACGTACCCATTGATTCTAGTTTCCTCACAAATGTTGGTCTCTTTCCTGTGCCTCTTGATGAGTAGGTATTTCTTGTTCTATTTCCTCTACTTTATTTAATGCTTTTGAGAAACCTGAATTTTTTGGAACTTGCGCTTCTTCTCATAGAGCTGCATTAGTTAGTTTATATAGCGGATGTGTATTGTTGTAGGGGGCCTTTGCCAATAGTCTAAGTGCTAGTTGACAGAGAAGAGATCAGCACTTACTGTTGAAAAATTACCCTCTGATAATAGAGAATCGATCCTTGTTGGTCTGATAGCCCCAGTTGCTATTCTCGTCGCTGATTTATTACTGTTTGCAGTTTTTTTAAGCTTCCCTTCGTGGTGAATGCGTGGATTGTTGCTGCGAAGTCTAGTTTTCCAAACTGTATTCTTTTTGCTATTCGGACTGCGGTTCTGGTGGTGGTCCTACCTTTTTGCGGCATATACAAACTGATAAAACAACGTTTTAAGAGGTTGTTTTATCGCTTCATATTTGCGACTGTATTTTCCACATGTCTGTTAAATTTGAGATTTCTGCTGAAGGTGAGCCCAAGTATTTTTAGGTCATTTGCAAATTGAACAGGTTCGTTTTGATGGTAAATAACCGACTTTTGGCAAATTCGTTTTCTGCAAACATGCAAAGCTTTAGTCTTGTTAGGTGAAAAATAACCACCAGTACTTAAAGCTCATTTGTCAATTAGATTCAATGCTCTTTGTAAAGCATTTTCTCTATGTGACTTGTCTCCTGTTGCAGTGATTATTGAATTATCTGCTTATATGAGGTGTTCTATCTCTTCGATTTCCAAGAGTTTTGCGCTTAAACCTTGAATGTATACATTAAAAAGTTGTACTGAGAAGGGTGTGCCTTGTGGTAATACATGGTTAAGATTTTTTAAATTTGATCTAAACCCATTGTAGCTTACTGCAGCTGTGTAGTTTGTAATGTTCCTTCCTGCTTTCAGTTTTATTAGTTGATCTATTACTGTTTTCTTTTTTACCCTATCGAAAGCTTTCTCTAGATCGGAGGAGATTATGTCCATATGATTTTTGTTTTGGAGAGCTATCTGTGCTTATAGTTATAATTGATGATGCATTGTACTAGTACCTCTATGTTCTCTGAAACCATGTATTTCATCTGGTAGAATGTATTTTATTATTAGATTAGAGCTTAGTCTTCTTCCTGCTATTTTCCCCAATACTTTGCTAGTGGTGCTTAACAAAGAAATATATCTGTAATTTTCCTGGTATATTGGATCTTTCCTGGCTTTGATATTAGTCTAAGTTCTGCCATTATCCAGCTTTGTTGTAATTTCCCAGTACTGTACACTTTATTGTACAATTTTGTTAACCTTTCTATGTATTTTTTTGTAGTATTTTTCAGCATAGTATAAGTTATTTGGTCCATGCCCGGCGTTGTTCCCTTAAAGTTTTGGATTACCCATGTCACTTCGTCGCTTGTTATTGGCAGATCCATAGTTGTATTTAATGATACATTTGTAACTGGCGGGAAGTACTCTATTTCTGTGTCTTGGGAGTTGGTTGTTGAATATGATGCGTAGCAATCGGCTAGGAGCTCCACATTTTTTATTAGATCTATTTCCAGTTTGTTTCCTTGTTGTATGGCGAGTGTACCCATTGGAGTTTTTTTTACCAAGGATGGCTCTGACTCTGCTCCATGTTTCGTTTGAGTTACTATTGTTTATTTCGTTTGCAAACTTTTCCCATGAATTCCTCCTTGCTTGCTTTATTTCCCTTCTTAATTATGCGCTTTTCTTTTTTAGCATGATTAATGTATGCTGTGTAGGTGTTCTTCTAAATGCTCTCAATAATTTTGTTTTTTCTTTAGAGAGGTTTGTAATTTTTTTATTCATCCATGCTGGTTTGTTTATTTGTTTTCCTGACAAGATTATTGGCATGAACTTAGATACTGCGTATCTTATAGTTTTCGTGAGAAAGGCTGCTTCTTGGTTGATGTTTTCTGATTGTTCTTGTTTTTGTAAAAATATATCTATAAGTGTTCTATATTGCTCCCACTTTGCTTAACTTGTATTAGCTGGTGTTGTAGCTGGTTTTGTTTTTGTACTTTATAATTGTTTTGTTCCTATTGTTAATAATTATAGGGTAGTGGTCGTATCCTTTCAGATTTTCTCCAATTTTCCAATTTAGTTGATATGCTATTGATGTATGGGCTATTGTGAGGTCTGGGCATGTCAGAGTTCCTCTGGTATTTAAAAGTGTTTGAGAACCATCATTTATAATGCAAACTTCGCCGTTGTCATCTGTCCATCCATCTATGACTCCACCTCTTTGGTTTGTTATTCTATCTCCCCAGGTTTGACTTCTAGCATTCATGTCTACTAAGATTACGTATGGAGTGGATATTTGTGACGTTAATGCGCGTTTTCAAGCTTAAGTTTGTTTTCTAGATAGACGTTAACAATAGTGATATTTTCTTTAAAATTTGGTAATTTAGTTTTGATAGCGATAGCTTGAAAGGTGTATTTAATTGAATTTGTTCAAATTTTATACCGCAGTCGATAAAGAAGCCTACACCTTCGCACCTACGGTGCTTTATCTGTAGTAGACATTTATAGTGTTTATAGTTGTTTTTAATGTTAGGTTTATGTATATTTGTTTCTTGTAAAGCTATAATTAATGGATTATATTTTTGTATTAGTACTTCTAAAAATGGTTTGTTGTTATGATAGTTTTGAATATTCCATTGTACTATATCGTTTATTGTTTTATTATTTATCTTATTCATTTTACCAGGATGAGAAGATTTTCAACCCAAAAAATACTGATGGAGTCTATATCAGTGCTTATACTGTCTAGTGCTTTTTTTTTAGTGAAAACACTAAAACTTGATAAGGGTTTGGCTTTGTCAGTGGATTCGATTATAACGAATTTAGGACATTTTTCCTGTTTATTTACCTGAGGTAAGGTTGGAAATATTTCGCCTGTTATATTTTGTCCCCTAGATCTTTTTTTAAATTTTGGATAAGGTGTACCAGTATCATCATCCGGAAGGGATCGTTCCATACCCTACCATTTTGTACTCACCCGGACAATTTTTAATGAGTAATGCACTTTGATATTTAACTTATATTTGTTTATTAATTTACTTGATTAAAAAAGAAAAAATTTTTTTATAATTTTTTTTTTTTGGGTATTATTTTTTAGGTTATGTCAATTAAAATATTCAATTCAAATTCATATGATTAGAAAAGGATAGAAAGATAAAAAAAATTTTGGAAGAAAATAAGTAGAGAAAAAAAATCACTATATTTTTTCACGTCTGATCGCTACGAAGGTTAGCCGATGACTGTACATTGATTGTGTTAATGAAGGTTTCCAATAAGTTATTTAAAAGCATTTAAAAGCTTGCCGGAGCATCCTTGAGAACTCATAGCGTCCAATACTAGTGAAAAATTTTGTTTTGTCTATATCTCTAACGTCAAATTCGATCTGGCGAAATCCTTTCGCCAGATCTATGTTTGTAAAGTAGTTACATTTTCCTAGCTTGTTGAAGAGTTCTTCTGTGTTGGGCAATGGGAAATCTCTCAGTTATAGTTTGTTCATTCAATTTCCTATAATCGATGACGATCCGCCCATTTAGCTTACATCTAATATCTGTTTTTTTTTTGGTATAACCCATAAAGGGGAGTTGTACGGACTATTACTTGGTACAATGATTTTTTGTTTTAACATTTATTTTATCTGTCTGTTAACCTCTTCGCGATGAATGACCGGATATCTATATAACTTACTATATATGGGGCTATAGTCTTTAGTAATAATTCTATGTTTCAGTTCACTGGTGAAAGTAAAGTTATCGCCATCCTAATAAAACAGATCTTTGTAATGATTAAAAAGGTGTTTTAATTTAGAGGCGTCTTATAAATGTTCTGCTATATTTCGCGATTGATGTTCAGTTATGCTTATTTTGTTATGGAGGATTTGTGAAGTTTTTTCATCTCAAAATTGCGAATAGTTTTCTTCATGTATATCAAGATAAATGCGTATGTATGCATCGTCTGTCAATATGGACCTATTTTTATAATCAATTACTGGGTTCAGATCTGTTAAAATATTCTTACCTATTATATCATCGAATGTTTTGTGGAAATCGTATTCCAAATAATTGACGAAGTAATTTTGTTTGTTAAATATTTTAAATAAGGGAAATTTATATAAGGTTTTAGAATTTATATTTTTATTTAAGACTCTTAAAACTAGTTAACTTGATTGGACTTTTTATTTTGGGTTGCAGAAACCTAGCTTTATTAAGCTAAATTCGGCCCCGAATCTATAATAAACTTTAGTTTCCCAATAGTAGTTAAAACTATATAGGGTAGTTGTTTTGACGGCTTGTACGAAAATTTTGTTGTGGGTGAGTTTGGTTTTAGATATGTCCAGTGGCATTATTTTTTGAGTTATGCTGTTTTTAAGATATATGTTTGTTAAACCTTGAACTTTTCAAAGATTCCAGAACCCGAAACTATGGTACTATTTTTCCCATATGCAGTCCCCGTCATATTTTCAATACTAGTTAACCCTTGTACACAATTGGAACGTTCTATCTTAATTTTAAGTTATTCGTTTTATTAATTTCGATGATAAGCTTTTCAACCTTGGGGATCTAAGAGAGGCACTGAGCCACCACTTCAATTGATCCCAAATTAGGGGGCCACACAAGAAATAGTGGGACACACAAAAAACACCTATGTGCCAAATTTGTAGCTTCTATATTTGTTTGAAGTTACTATCTTTATTAATTTCGAAAATATGCTTTAAGGTCTTGGAAAATGTGTGGCTGGTCCCCGACCCACTAATCCAATTGGTTCCTAATTTCAAGGACACTAACGAAATAGAAAGAGACACCCTGATACCAAATTAGGAGTTTCTATCTTGATTGGTTTCGGAATTATGCTAGTTTGGCCTAAATTCGATCAAAAAGTTCTAAGTTCCGAACCCATTGTCCAATCTAGACCGTACGTAATCCCCGCCGTAGTTTCATTACTAGTAACCCAAAGCACAAATTTGATTAAGATGGCGCCATTATTTGTTGAGTTATCGTGATTTTTTTATATGTTTGTTAGCCCTTAAACCGATTGAAAGGTCCGAATTCCGAACCCGTGGGCTGATTTCGCCCATATACAGTCCACGCTTTACTTTAGATACTAGTTAACCCTTGTACACAATTGGAACGTTCTATCTTAATTTTAAGTTATTATTTTTAGTAATTTCGATTATAAGCTTTTAAAATTTGGGAGGTCTAAAAGAGGCACTGAACCACCACTCCAAATGATCCCAAATTAAGGGGGCACGTAAGAAATAGTAAAGAAAACCCTTGTGCCACATTTGAAGCTTCTACATTTTTTCAAGTTGCTATCTTTATTAATTTTAAAGATATGCTTTTAGGTCTTCGGAAGTGTGTGGCTGGTCCACTACTCAAATGAGGCCCAAATTTTAAGGACACTAAAGAAATAGGAAGGGATTTCCTGATTCCAAATTTGGAGGTTCTATTTTCATTGGTTTCTCCGGCGTAGTTTCATTACTAGTAACCTACAGCACAAATTTGATAAAGATAGCGTCATTAGTTTTTGAGTTATCGTGATTTTTTTATATGTTCGTTAGCCCTTGGACCGATTAAAAAGTCCAGAATCCGAAACCTTGTGCTGATTTCGCCCATTTGCAATCCCCGCGGTACTTTAAGTCTTAGTAACCTGAAGTTAAAATTTCATCAAGATAGCTCCATTATTTTTTGAGTTACTGTGCCTACGGCGAAAAGACGGACAGACATGGCTATATCGTCTCAGGAGGTCACGCTGTTCACAAATATATATATATACTTTTCCATATCTAGCTCTCTTCCTTTAGGTGGTTACAAACACCATACCAAAGTTAATATACCCCTTTAGCTATTTTATAGGTGTCGGGTATAAAAAGTATTTATTGGTAATTTCTTGGACTTTAAAAAATTGATCATTGACTTTCCAGTTCCTTATTAATGAATACCATTGTGCAGGGATTTAAAACGTTTTGGTTTTCTTAGTTTTCTCAATTAGCAAATGCATACTGTACATATACCATTTTTTGAGGTATGATCCTTTTCCAAAAAAAAGGAGAAATCCATGCGGAAGAACAAACAGGCATCTATTTTTATTCTGCCCGGGACAGTACTCGGAAAAAAATAAAAGTTTTGAAAGTCAAAAACAGCTGTTCAGACAGTTTCATCATTCTTGGCATTCATTTTATTTTCCTCTTTTATTTCCTTAGCCTTAAAGTTTAGAGAGAATATATAATTCGTACTAAACTTAAGCATTTTCTATTTCTTTTATATTTATATTTCCTCATCTTCTACAATCGCTGCATCCATCCTTTTTTTAGTATTATGTTCCGATATTGCCTTAATTTAAATTCATACAATTTTTTACGGCACGGTACATCTTTCTAAATTTTCCGTAGTGCGATGGTGAGGGCAAATGGTAATGAAATTCCTTAGTTTTTGTAGAGGTGAAATTTTATTATCTAAATTGATAACTTCTATTGAACTCGAAACAAACTTATCTAAAAATATCTTTTTCTGGTGGCTTTTTACGTAAATGACATCGAATGAATTTAAATGTTTTGTTAAGATATTTTTAATTGCAAAATTTAAAAGAAAATTAAATATTATAAATAAAGATATAAAAAATAGAAAAGAAGACAAGTTGAGTGCGTCTCCAGAGTCCGGCCGAATTCGCCAGGTGCTAGAGTTCGGCCGAATTCGCCAGGCGCCAGAGTTCTTGTCCAATTTAAATTTATTCTCCATCAGCCGATAGATCTGAGAAGGCTTCGATTAGAGAAACTGTGGCTGCTAAAAAACTATTAACGATAGACCTGCGTTGTTATCAAACAATGCCAGAGATGGAAGAGGAGGATAAAACTTAAAAATATCACCAGGGCTTTAACAAGTCTATGGAATATATAATAAAAAAACAATATTTATAATTTTATTTTGTAGTGTTTTTATTTTTTATTTTTCCGGAATTAGCTCAAAAACAAGTATAGAAACAGTCAGTCGGTGCAACCGACTTAGAAATACCCTAAACCTATTTGGTTCAAATTTAAGGACATATCCATAAGTCGTTTTAACACCATAAGAGCTGTTATTAATTTGATCGTAAGACATAGCTAACCAAATTAACTTTATAATATTAAAAACATTTTCTAATTACACTATCTATTAAAAAATATTACAAATTCTTACTAATTTATCTATTTAAAAATATTAAAAAACAAAAAAACTTGAAATAAATGAAAATATATTTATTCCAATTCAATTACAAAATGAAAAAATTTGAATTATTAAATTTTGTGATAAAAAGCAATATATTTAATAATTAAAATTTTTCAAAATTGCAATTATTTTAAATGGCTTGTTTATGAAATACCTATTAGAAAAGCTTATACGCAAAATATGCAATAAATGTATTTCTAAAATACAATTACAAATTTAGACCTTTTCATATAATTCATTTAAATATAAAAATAAATTTTACATAAATGCAGCAAGTACCTTTGAACATAGCTGAACCACTACAATCAAGTCAAAATTTCGGGGACACGTAGGAAATAGGAAATACATTCTTTGGCTTCGAAATTAAGCTCGACCAGAACCAATTCCCATGGTACTTTCATTACTAGTAACCTAGAGTTTAAATTTCATCAAAATAGCGGCATTATTTTTTGAGTTATGTTGTGTTAGGATATATGTTTGTTAGCCCATGAGCTTTTCAAGGGTTTGAAAACCCGAAACCATGGTACGATTTCGCCCATATGCAGTCCCCGTCATACTTTCAATACTAGTTAACTCTTGTGCACAATTGGAACGTGTTATCTTAATTTTAAGTTACTAGTTTTATTAATTTCGATGATAAGCTTTTACACATTGGTGGGTCTAAGAGAGGTACTGAACCACTACTCCAATTGATCCAAAATTAGAGGGACACGCAGAAAATAGCAAAGAACCCCCATGTGCCAAATTTCAAGTTTCTACATTTGTTTAAAGTTACTATCTTTATTAATTTCAAAAATATACTTTAAGGTCCTCGGAACTGAGGGGCTGGTCCCCACTCAATACTCCAATTGGGCTCAAATTTCAAGGAGACTAAGGAGATCGAAAGCGACACTCTGATACCAAATTTGGAGGTTCTATCTTCATTAGTTTCGGAATTATGCTCGTTTGGCCTAAATTCGATCAAAAAGTTCTAGGTTCCGAACCCACGGTCCAATCCCGAACTTGCGCAATACTCAAAGAAGTTTCATTACTGGTAACCTACAGCACAAATTTGATGAAGATAGCGTCATTAGTTGTTGAGTTATTGTGATTTTTTATATATGCTCGTTAGCCCTTCGATCGATTAAAAGGTCCAGAATCCGATTCCATGGGCCGATTTCGCCCATATGCAATCCCCGCCGTACTTTCAGTCCTAGTAACCTACAGTTAAAATTTCATCAGGGTAACTCCATTATTTTTTTAGTTATCGTGCCTACGGACGTACGGACGGACATGGCTATATCGACTCAGGAGGTCACGCTGATCACAAATATATATACTTTTCTAAATCCAGCTCGCTTCCTTTAGGTGGTTACAAACACCATACCAAAGTTATTATACCCTTTTACCTATTCTATTGGTGTAGGGTATAATAGCCAAATTTATGCGATCTTTTTCCCGTCCCAAAAATTTGAAAAAAGATTTACACCGTTTAACTCTGCCAGATCTTCCTCAGTTTTAACATGCTTGGCAACACGTTCCGGCACAAAGAATGTTAGTTTTTCTTTTATTAAGCAGTCACAAACTTCTGCGAGCAGTACCTCCGAGGTAAAAATAAATTGTCAGAGTCATCGACAACAAATGAAAGAGAAGGTAGATTAAAATCTCCGAATATAAAGATTGAGTCATCCTCAGGCATATCCGAAATAATGTTATGATAGACATTGTAAAATTCAGAATTTTTTCCTATTTTCCGGTTATAATAATACTTATATGTAAACTAGCTATTACCCGGTGCACGTGGCTCCGCCTCTGAAAAAAGTTTTAATTTAAATTGATGTTATTGAAAAAAGTTGACAGAAAAATTGCACATGGTGCATGTCATTTTAAAATGTAATAACGCAATTTTTTTAAAACGATTTTTTTTTTTTTGTGAAACTTATTATAAATATTTAATAATAAAAAAAAAGAAATTTAATTCAGTTAACCTTATTTTCCGAAAACCCACCATCCTCAACTCTATCGTCAAGGAGCATCAAATTGTCAAGAAATGCGACGTATAGAATAATTAGAGATAAGAAAAAATTTTTTTTAACATTCCCCTAATTCAAAGAAGTTTTACCTATATTCAAAAATTGGACATAATTTACTTACAAAATTTTTTTTTTTGGAATAATCGTAGGTATGATAAGTACGCATACAAAATTTAAAGTCAATTGGTCAAACCGCTTCCGCTTAAGAGTAAAGTAACGAAAAAATCTGTAAAAAGCGACCGCGCCGCAATGGATTAACAGAACTCTACAAACATGTTTCGAGACTTTGGCCATGCAATATTTCGCAAAATTGGAAAATTTTCTTTTCGACAATTGTCGGGCGGCAAGAATTACCAAATTTCAAGTCTGTTAATAGGGTGAACTCCATTCTCAAAGAGGAACAACAATACAAATATTGAAGTCAATCGGTTAAACTATTTCCAATTTATAGCAAAGTATTGAAAAAACCTAAAGAAGCTGTTGGGCCGCAATGGATTAACGGAACTCCACAATTTTTTTTTTAAAGCTTTCTGTTTAACCAAAACAGTACTTCGAAAAATTGCCCGAAACTTGCTTTTTACAATTTGCACGCTCCCGGGCAACGCCGGGTAAATCTGCTAGTACCATATAAATCAAACAAAATTTTTTGAACTAATTAAGAAATTCCTTTTTCTATTAATAGAGATTCTTTTTTTATGTTTATAACTAGCTAATACCCGGTGCGCGTTGCTGCGCCTCTCAATGGAGGTTTAATTGAAGTTGATGTTACTGCAAAAAGTTAACACAAAAATTACACACGGTTTACACATGTAAATTTTAAAATGTATGAAAGCAATTTTTTTAAAACGATTTTTCTAGGATTATTCTAGTAATTTTTGAAGCTTTCTGTAATTCAAAGTAGTACAAACTACTTTCCAAAATTTGACGTAATTTACTTCCAAAAAATTTTGACCAACCTTAGGACACACTGTTAACAGACTCAAGTCCACTTTCAAGTTGCTTCACACATATAAAATTTGAGGTGAACCGGCCAAATCGTTTCTACTTTAGAGTTAAGTAATGCAAAAATCTATGAAAATCCGCTGTGCCCCAGTACGTTAACGGAACTACACTTTCTCTTTGGGTAAAGCAGTATTGCGCAAAATTGGACGTAATTTGCTTCCAAATTTTTTTTTTGTCAATCGTCGGGCCGGCATGGGTTAACCAATTGCAAGTCTGTTAAAGGAGTTAATTTCATTTTCAAAACGGAAAACATATACAAAATTTGAAGAAATCGGTTAAACTGTTTCTAATTTAGAGTAAAGTAACCAAAAAATTTATAAAAAGCTGTTGGCCCGCCATGGGTTATTGGAACTCACCAAATTTTTTTTTGAGGCTTTCTTTTTAGCTAAGCAGTACTTCGCAAATTTTGACAATATTTGCTTCCATAATTATTTTGACCAACCGTCGGGCCGACATGGGTTAACAAATTCCAAATCTGTTTAGTTGTTGACTTTATAGTGTCAACTCAATTCTTACAGGGGAGCATGTATACAAAATTTGAAGAAAATCTGTCAAACCTTTTCTAATTTAGAGTTAAGTATTGAAAAGACCTATAAAAAACTGTTGGGCCGCAATGGGTTAATGCAACTCAATAAAATTTTTTTTTAGGACTTTCTTTTTAGCCGAAGAAGAATTTCATAAAATCGGACAAAATTTGGACCCAAAATTTTTTTTGACCAACCATCGGCCCGACATGGCTTAACAAATTCCAAAACTGCTAATAGTGTCAATTTCAAAGAGCATCACGTATCAAATTTTATGAAGTCAACCGGTCAAACCGTTTTCATTTTAGACCAAAGAAGTTTAAATACTTGCACCACGGCCCCAACTTGGCGGTCCGTTAGGGCAAAATTTTTGGGCCACGATTTCTATTCGTACCCAAAAACATCTATATACAAATTTTCATGAAAATTGGCTGGGCAGTTTAGGAGTCTATTCGCTACATACAAAACAAACAAACTTTCGCTTTTATATAAGTTAACAAAACTTCCAATTAATATAAATTCCTAAGCTCATGTTGCAGATACACGTGATTACGGGTGGGAAACATACTAATTAGAATATTCCCACGAACAAAAAAACATAATTCCCATAAAAATGTTGCAAACGGTAAAAAGCATTTCTATATTATAAATATTAATATCTAAGTAAAAAGCTTGGTTAATCGTATTAGAAAATTCAAGCAAAAGTGTTGCAAATTTAATTAATAAAAATTTGATTTAAAATTAAATAAAATTTGTTTTTTTTTACAACAATAAGTTTAATTTTATAACTGGCGCCCGAGCAGGGACCCGAATAAGAAATTGCAATAAAATTAGTGAAAATAAAAAATTAAAAAAATTGTGAACAATAACTAATTTTATAAAATAAAAGCCAATAAAAGCTGTGAACTGAATTTAAACAAATTAAAATTAATAAGTAATCAAATTAAAAATTAATAAAATTAAAAATTATAACTAAACTTAAATTAAAATTAAGTAAATACTTAAATAAAATTAAAAACTTGAAAAATAAACAAGTATAAATAAAAATACTTAAATAAAATTAAAAACTTGAAAAATAAATAAGTATAAATAAAAATACTTAAATAAAAATAAAAGTGATCAATAAACAAAACGCCAAGAGGAGAAAAAGTAACTAAAAAGCAGTTTCAAAGTAGCCAAGTTTGGAATATTCAAAGACGCAAGAAACGAGGCGTCTAAGGCGTCTACGAGGCGTCTAAGTAAACTCAGTGGAGAAGAAAAGGAGCTTTATTCTTCTTTAATTGTGTAAAGCAGCCGCCTGTGCAGTTACAAGAATCAACTACAATTCGATGTCCCAACGATTAACCAGCAACATTATAATACTACTGTAAGTAGTTAAATTTATTATTATATCTATACTATCTATAAGAAATAAAAAAAATTATTCTACTCAAATTCAAGTAAACGGCATAAAAAAATTAAAAATAAAAGTTTTAAATAAATTAAAATAAAGGAAAGTTAGTTTTTTTTAAATAAATTAAAAATAAATTTTAAAAATACAGTAAAGTTAAAATTTTTTTAAATAAATTAAAATTAAATACTTAAAGTAAAGTTAAATTTTTAAAATAAAATAAAAATAAATAAAAATAAATTAATATCTTTGACATTAAAAATATAAAAATTAATATTTTTAAATTTAATATTTTAAAAATTTTATAAATAAATAAAACAAAAAAAAATTAAATTTTAACAGATAAATATATTTTTTTAATTATCATATTATTCTCATAAAAATTTCAAAATTTATAAAATAATTAAAATTATCCTGTAAAAAAAATAGTTGAGTCTTATTAAATTTCGGTAATAACTAAAATTATTTAGAAATTTCTCCAAATTATAATTTCAAAAAAAAAAAAAACTTTTTCAACCGTAAAATTTTTTTTCATATGCCAGGAAATAAAATGACTGACGAAACATGTAACGGAGTATAATTTCAAAAAAAAAAAAAAAAAACTTTTTCAACCGTAAAATTTTTATTCATATGACAAGAAATAAAATGACGGACGAAACATGTAACGGAGGATTTCAATTGAGACCATCTCGACTAAATCAAAATGAAAATCCTAGTAATTCATCAGCCCTTTACTTAAATTCTTTAACGACAACAATTACTGAAATTGTAAAAAACATATTGACTAATGACGCAAAGGATATAGTCAATGAAATATTAAATCCCAATGCAGACTTAAATTACAGTTCCGATGAAGAAATATCAACTACAAATAACCTTAGCGTTCTGGATAAAATACCAGACGTAGTTAAAAGTCTTCGAGAATTTTCAGGACAAGCTGGCGAATTCAGCTCCTGAAGGAAAATCGTAGATCGGAGTCTAAAAGTTTACGATTCACAAAAGGGCTCTTCAAAATATTTCGGTATTTTAAATGTAATTAGAAATAAAATTACAGGACAAGCCGACATCGTGCTTGAATCATACAACATTCCATTAAATTGGATAAAAATTTCGAGGTGTTTAACACTTCACTATGCTGACAAGCGTGACTTGGGAACGCTGGAATATCAAATGACAGCATTAATTCAATTTTACCAAACAGTACCTGAATTTTATCAATTGATGTACCAACACTTATCTCTTATTCTAAATAGATTATCTAGTATGGAAATGTCGACAGATGCTTTGATATGACTCGATCTTACCGAGATAAAGCTCTAGACACTTTCATTAGAGGATTGCGTGGTGGTCTTCCTAGACTTCTCAGTATAAGAGAACCAGCTGATCTACCACAAGCTTTGCACCTGTTTCTTAAATTACAAAACATAGATTATAGAACACAGTATGCCAATAATAGTCAACATACTTGACGTAAACAGGGTATTCCACCACCTCCAAGAAGACAATTTCAAAATCCATTAGTGGATTCCATTAAATTCCACTAAGATTTTCTGATATTGAGAAAACAGCATTTTCAAATAATAACGGCAAGTTCGAATTTGTTCGCCTACTTTTCGGGCTGAAAAACGCCCCATCCATTTTTCAAAGGGCTCTCGATGACATACTGCGAGAGCATATTGGAAAGAGATGTTATGTCTATATTGACGACAAAATAATCTTTGGACAAAATTTGGAAGAACATCTGAAAAACCTAGAACTTGTATTCAGAACTTTAGAAGCCGCAAACATGAAAGTACAATTGGACAAGTGTGAGTTCTTACAATCAGAAGTCGAATTTCTAGGTTTCATTGTAGGAACCGAAGAATTAAAACCCAATCCAAAAAAAATCCTAGCCATTACAAACTTAGCTCCGCCTAAAAATCTTAAAAAACTTAGATCATTTTTAGGCATGTCAGGCGTTTCATTATGGACTACGCAAAAGTCGCTAAGCCCCTGACATCCTTTTTGCGCGGGGAGGATGGACGCGTGTCCAAAAATGCTTCAAAAAATTAAACGATGACGCCTTAAAAGCTTTTGAAAAATTAGAAAATACTCTTGTCTCTAAAGAAGTTATGTTAGCCCATCCTGATTTTAGCAAACCCTTCCAGTTCACCACAGATGCATCCAACTACGCAATAGGAGCTGTTCTAATGCAAAATAATCGTCCTATAACTTTTATATCACGTACACTCAGTAAAACCGAAGAAAATTACGATGAACGAAAAAGAAATGTTGGCCATTATATGGGCTCTTAACTCCCTCAGAAACTTCCTATATGGTTCAGAGAGCGTACAAATCTTCATCGACCACCAACCTCTGACTCATGCTCTGAGTAACAAAAATACAAATGCCAAAATGAAGGGGTGGAAAGCCATACTCGAAGAATATGACTACGAATTAAAGTACAAGTCTGGTAAATCAAACGTAGTCGCTGATTCACTATGAAGACTTCCTATTCTAACACAAGTAAACTCTTTAACTCACACAGAACACAGTGATGAGAGCTCTGCTCACAACTTAATTCCTTCAGTCGAAGTACCAGTAAACGTATTTCGCAACCAACTCATTTTCAAAATAGAGCAGGAAGACAGCTATATAATAATTCCACTTTTTTCTTCTCAATACAATAGACACATCATTATAAAACAACATTATAATGAAAACCAACTTGCTACCATTCTTAAAAGATATCAAAACACTACTACGATAAACGGAATTTCTGCCCCAGAAGCAGTCATGGGAAAAATACAAAAAATCTATCCTGAACACTTCCGAAATTATAAAATTCGTTTTAGCTCTACCATAGTAGAAGACAAAGAAAACGAAGAACAACAAACTGAAACAATCCTTAGAATCCATAAAAGAGCTCATAGGAAATCTTGCGAAAATCGATTACAAATACTTCGCAAATATTTCTTTCCAAAAATGTCAGCTAAAATTAAAAATGCAATTCAAAATTGCACTGTCTGTAAAAAGAATAAATACGAACGTCACCCAAACAATCCAGAACTTTTCGAAAATCCAATACCCAGGACACACCATACACATAGACATATTCTCTACCAATAAAAATCTCGTACTCACAGCAATAGATAAATTTACGAAATTCGCTCAGGCGAAAATAATAGAATCTCGAGCAATAGAAGAAATAAAAAGACCATTACAAGACATACTTTTTTATTTTTTTTGTCCCTGAAATAGTCGTAATGGACAATGAAAAGTCACTAAACTCTGCTACTATTACTTTGATATTAGAAGACGACTTATTTATAAAAATATATAAAACTCCACCTTATAAAAGTGAGATTAACGGCCAAGTCGAACGATTCCATTCGACGCTCTCAGAAATTATGAGATGACTTAACGCAGAAAGACCACACCGCACATTCGAAGAACTATTAGAAAGAGCCGTAAACGAACACAACTATACGATACAATAATATACCATGGACGTACTCCATGCTTAAATCCCCAACAATACGAAGTAATCCGTCGCAGCACCATAGATAAATTTAAAAACGAACAATTTAATGACCTGAAATTCCATAATAAAAATAGGAAACCTACAAAACAATATTCCCCCGGTGACATCATTTACATCAAACATAATAAAAGAATAGGAACCAAACTTACCGCTAGGTACATTGAAGAAATAGTTAAAGAAAACCTAAATTCCACAATAGTCACAGAAATTGGAAAAATCGTTCACAAATCCAATATCCAAAACTAATAGTATAAATAATTTCAATTTCAGTTATGTATTCCAATCCGCTATTGCGGGAATCCAACTTTTAGACTTCACAAATTCTCTACTTGTATCCATTCTTACTGGACAAGCCAAGATACAAACAGCACATTCAAACTGATACATGTAATAGAGCTGAGCTGTACTAAACGAAATAAAGAATATTTACAATACAGACGTTGACGAAGAACGTTATCTACACCCTTACATTGCTCACGAACTGGACCAAATACAAAACCTTATTCATAACTCCGCCAAAGCCGGTCCCAAGCCCGGTTGAGAAAGGAGGAGGGATAATTAGTAGCAACCTGAATGGCCAACAACATCGGCGTCTCAGGAAGTAGGAAATTCTGGAGTGCAGTCAAACTCGTAACATAGTTAGGAGAACTTTGGCGCACCACACGAAATTCTGAAGCAACTAATCCAGTGGCGACGAAAGAACAATTCCGTCACTTAAAAATGGGAACTTACCGACACCCGCGCAGCCCGTAAACGGAGGTTGATCTCAGGCTAATATCCTGACCGTAAAACAATATTATTAGAAAAACTGAAGATAAAAGAACAGGAGGAATTTACGGTAACGAACATGGCAAACGAAAAAAGGACAACGATCTTAGAAATTGCACTTGGAATCTACAATCACTATCTGCTCCAGGTGCATCTTATGAACTGATAAGCACCCTAAGCGAATATAGAGCAGATATAACCGCAATCCAAGAATTGAACTGGACAGGATCTGGAATGAAAGAATACCACAGAAAAGAATGATGTATATACTACAACGGCCAACAAAAAACACGAAGACTCGGATGCGGCTTTGTGGTAGGACCAAAATTAAAGAGTAAAACTATAGGTTGGAACCCTGTCAACGAGAGCCTATGTCCCATCCGACTGCTGGCAAAGTTTTTCAACATAAGTATTATCTGTTGTCACGCTCGTACCAATGAGGATGATGACACTGCCAAAGAAATGTTCTATGACACCTTGGACAAAGTTTACGACAAATGCCCTCAGCAAGATGTCAAAATTATCATCGGAGATTTTAACGCTCAAATTGGTAAAGAGGATATATATGGGAAAACGATTGGAAAACACAGTGCTCATAAAACGACAAATGAGAATGGGTTACGTCTAGCAAATTGGTGTGCAATGAAAAATTTAGTAGTTAGTAGCACCAAATTCCCGCACCGCGATATTCATAAGTTCACATGGCGCCATCCTGATCATAGAACATTTACTCAAATTGAACATGTCTTGATTGATAATCGTCACGCTAAAAATGTTATGGATGTATGTACTCGCAGAGGAGCTAATATGGACTCCGACCATTTTTTAGTTATGGCGAAAGTTCGAGCACGAATCTCCATGCAGAAAAAACAATATACAAGGCCAACACTGAAAATAAACGTTGAAGCGCTGAAATCGCATGATACTGCCACACCATCTCACGTAAACTACAAGAACATCCTGTAAACGAGTCAGCATCAGCTGATGAACAATGCCAACAATGCGCGGGTATCTTAAAATGTACCGCTTTAGAAATTTTGGAATACTCTAAATATAACCGCAAATTACCATGGTTTGACAATGAATGTGTTGATAAAGTTAAACAAAACAACTCCGCATATCGAAATTGGCTGAAAAAGAAAACACGAACCGCTTACGAGGAATATAAGCAGATAAGGCGAGAAAAAGTTAAGCTGAAGAAGCAGAAACGAAGGACTTATGAAAACAATCAGGCAAAACTACTAGAAGAACTTAAAGAAAAGAATAAGATTCAACAAGTGATGAA
Source organism: Dolichopus griseipennis (assembly GCA_963082915.1). Classification (NCBI taxonomy): domain Eukaryota; kingdom Metazoa; phylum Arthropoda; class Insecta; order Diptera; family Dolichopodidae; genus Dolichopus; species Dolichopus griseipennis. The sequence continues at coordinate 298,761 of CAUJBZ010000001.1, read as the reverse complement.
AAAAAACCAAGGGTTTTTAAAAAAGCACATTTTCAAATTTATATTGTATTACATACTGAGTTTAACTTAGGAAATATTTACTTGGAAATAGTTACTGCTTACTTATAAAATTTACTGCTAACAGTAAAGTTTTTAATGTAAAGTTGTTATAGCCCTTCAATGAGGAAGGTTGCCAAGTTTCTCAAGGATCTAACTTCATCTAACTCCCCCCTCCCCCCTTCGTCCACCTCCATTTTTTTAGGTTCTAAGAATTAAATTGTGAATTCCACAAAAATTTGGAATTTTACTTAGAATTATACAATCTAAGAAAAAATGGGTAAAACTGAGAGACACTTTCTTCAATTTAAGGAACCGCTTTTAAATTTAAGAAAAACCTTTAACATATGTTAAAATATAATGTTGGGCCTTTAAATTTTGTATATTAATAAAAAAAAAATGGACAGGTATTCAAGTTACAGGTGCTTAAAAATAGCAAAATTTAAATTTTCGAGCCCTTATAGCTCCTAAACAGGGGGCATGACAAAACAATTTTATTAACCGGCTCCTACTAATATTTGAGGATCTAACTTCTCCCGAAATTTCAGGATCCTATCTTAAACCGTTTAGGAGATATATGGGACCAAAAATTTTGCAAAAATTGAGTTTTATATAATGGTAAATTTTAGTACCGTATGGCAACCCTATACATTTAAGCGATATATTTTTGTAAGCCTATAAAAGCAACTCTCTTCTACCGTTTTTTATTGAAAATAAACCTAACAGAACTCTTGTTATATGAATTTAAATATAGGGATTTTTTGGAATTTGCAGGGGCTGTAGCTTTGTCACCCTTCAAAATTAAGAAAAACCTTTGACACATGTTGAAATGTAATTATAGAGCTTTGAATTTTGTATATAACTAGAAAAAAATTTGGACAGGTATTCAAGTTACAGGTGTTTAAAAAAAGCAAAATTTCAATTTTCGAGCCCTTATATCTCCTAAATAGGGGCTTGACAAAAAAATTTTGTTAACCGACTCCTACTAGTTTCATAGTATCTAACTTTTCCCAAAATTTCAAGACCCTAGCTTGAACCATTCAGAAGATATGTGTGGCTAAAAATTTTACAAAAATTGAGTTTTGTGTAATGTTAAATTTTAGTACCGTATGGCAACCCTAAATATTTGTCTTTTAAATATTTATAAAGCTTATAAAACTAGCTATCGTTTGCCGTTGTCAGATTGAAAATATCTCCAACAGAACTCTTGTTATAACAATTTAAATATAGGGATTTTTCCTACTTTGGGGGGCTGTAGCTCTTCTACGAAGTTATTTTTTTTGCGAAAACTACCCATGGTTAAAATTTCTTTACTCTATTTCAAACGATGTAAAAGTTTTTGTAAACATACGGACAGACAGACGGACGGACAGACGGACGGACAGAGTGAAACTATATAGGCACATTTTTACAAAATTTTTTGAAAATGTGCTAAAAATTCTTTATGAGGGTAAAATCTCAAACTCAAGGTTTTAAGCCCAGGATCAGTGCCTGCAAGGATAAACAGGGAAATCATTTCACACACCAAGATGGTATTCTTCAAAGATGGTCAGAGTACTTTTCGGAAATGCTGGCTGGAGACTCCTCAAATCACAATCCACAATCCAGCACCAACTCCCCATAATATACCACTCAATCATCAAGACGAGCCACCACCGACTTTGGACGAAGTAAAAACTCGATAAAACGCCTTAAAAACAACAAAGCACCTGGCACAGATACATTACCCGCAGAGCTTTTTAAATATGGCGGTAGCGAACTGAGTGTGCACATGCACCAAATAATGGTGAAAATTCGGGTTGATGATAGTATGCCCACCGAGTGGAACGCTAGCATTATATGCCCCATTTTTATGCTAGCATTATATGCCCCATAAGGGAGATCGCCAAGAATGCAGTAATTATCGAGGTATCAGTCTTCTGAATGTGGCTTATAAAATTCTGTCTAGTATCATATGTGACAGATTGAAACCATTTATAGAACAAAATATCGGCAACTACCAGTGTGGTAGATCTGGAAAGTCAACTGCGGATCAAATCTTCACATTGCGCCGGATTATGGAAAAGTGTCACGAGTTCAACATAACAACTCATCATCTATTCATAGATTTTAAAGCGGCATATGATACGATCGGAAGGAACGAGCTTCTGCAGGCCATGACTGAGCTAAATTTTCCGCCAAAACTCGTCAATTTATGTAGAATGACCTTGACCTGTACATTGTGTGCTGTTTAAATAGATAATCGTACCTCCAGCAGCTTCCAAGCTCACAAAGGCTGCAGACAAGGCGACGCACTTTCCTGTAATTTATTTAATATTGCATTGGAAAAAGTTGTGCGTGATGCTGGTATTGAAACTAGTGGAACAAAATTTTTCAAAACAGCCCAAACTCTTGCATATGCTGACGATATAGATCTAATCGGGAAACAAAAAGAGTCAGTATATCAAGCCTTCCCAACACTGGAAGAGAGCTCTAAGAAAATAGGATTGCGGATCAACGAATCCAAGACCAAATATATGGTGGCAACAAAAAATAACGCTCTAGCCCACCGAGTTGGTCAAAATATAACTTTTGGTGATTACAACTTTGAGGTGGTGAAAAATTTTATATACCTTGGTTGTATGATAACAGATGATGGCGATAACACCAGCCAAGAAATCAAACGTAGGATTCTTCTAGCGAACAGATGCTATTTTGGGTTAACCAAACAAATGAAATCCAAATATATCAGCTATAAAACTAAGATAACGCTGTACAACACCCTCATTGTTCTCATTGTTCCAGTATTGCTTTATGGCTCAGAGTCATAGACAATGTCGAAAAACGATGAAAATTTGTTAGATGCATTTGAGAGGAAAATCCTACGAAAGATCTTTGGTCCTGTAAATATAAATGGGTATTGGAGACATAGATATAACCAAGAACTGTACGCACTCTACGACAATATAAAACTAATCAGGAGAGTAAAAATACGAAGACTGCGTTGGCTAGGAGATGTTGTAAGAAGGGAAGAAATTTGCCCGGTGAGAATGGTTCTTGAATCCAACCCATAGGGTGTACGTAGCAGAGGCAGACCAAAACTAAAATGGAAAGAAGGAGTAGAACAGGACTATCGAAATTTGGGTTTGCCGGGCTTATGGAGAACAGCTTCCCAGAATAGAGACCAATGGAGAAATTATCTGAAGTCGGCCGGAGACTCTAGAGTCTCGTAGAGCCATTTATATATATATATATATATATATATATTCATAATTTTAAACCACGGCAAAATAAAAGATCTCTGAACTTTCTCGGAAGTGCGTGGAAATGGGTCGCTGGTACCCTAGACCACGATGATTTTGTCACTATAAAAGAGACAATGAATGACGTACTTAAGAACAACAACAAAAAAGTTATCATAAACAACATTTTTACAGAGAGACTAAACAATCTTACAGAAATAAACAAAAATATAAAAATTTTAACAAAGGATCCAACATTAACAACGAAATTGTTTCAAGTAACTTATAAACTAAAAATTTTAAAAGAAGACCTACGTGATATTAATTACGCGATACATTGGGCTAAACTAGGCTTCATTAATTCTCTTATTTTGTCAAGAAAAGATATCAGTACAATAATCAAAACCTTTAATGAGGAAAAACTACCATACTCTACAGTGGAAGAAATTTTAAACTTTTCCGATATAAAAATTATAAGCAATAGCTCAACTATCCTTTCCTTTAACTAATATAGAAACTTATGATAAAATTTTGTTAAAAGCTGTAAAAAGGAATAATTTAACTATAGAAATTCCATATAATAATATAATAAGAAATAAAAATTAAATATACGCAATATATGAAAATTGTAAAAATTTTAATCATTTGTTCATTTGTAACTTAAAAAAATTAATTAATTTAGAAAATGATAATTGTATTCCAAAAATACTAAAAAGCTTGTTAGCCGATTGCAACATTAATAACAACCACCATATAAAAACTATAGAAGAAATATCATCGGGAATTATATTACTTAACAACTTTAACGGAACTATACTAATAGATTCTAATCTCCAAAAAATAAATGGAACTTTTCTATTGAAATTTCATAATAATAATATAACCATAGAAAATCAAACTTTCACTTCTCGCGAAATTTCCAACTTTAACATTCTTCTTGCAGTGTTGCAGCCACTCCCAAATAAAATTAATGATAAAAATGATAAATAAAATTCTTTCGCTACAAATGCTGGACGCAATCCATATCGATAATACTAAGTCAATCAAAACTTTAGAAATAGAATCAAAAACAAATCGTAATACAACGATAATTATGGCCGTAATTACGAGCACTTTCATCTTAATATTTTTAATAAAGATCTTCAAATGTCAAACATCCAAAATTATAATTCAACCTTCTATATCAAAGCAAGACCAAGAAACTGAAATGCAAAAATATGAAGAACATCAGAAAGCTTCAAATTCCAAGCATCCAAAAATTTTCAAATTTAACGACATACCATATTTTTAAATGATTGAGGACAATCATATTTTAGCGGGGAAGAGTTAACAAAAATTCCAATTAATATAAATTCCTAAGCTCACGTTGCAGATACACGTGATTACCTGTGGGAAACATACTAATTAAAATATTCCCACGAACAAAAAAACATAATTCCCATAAAAATGTTGCAAACGGTAAATATGCTTAACAAGCATTTCTATATGATAAATATTAGTATCTAAGTAAAAAGCTTAGTTAATTGTATTAGAAAATTTAAGTAAAAGTGTTGGAAATTTAATTAATAAAAATTTGATTTAAATAAAATTAAATAAAATTTGTTTTTTTTTTACAACAATAAGTTTAATTTTATAACTTATATATAGATTGATATATTAATTAGGAGTATATTGAATTTAGCTTATTATTATTAAAATCAGATTTTCGATTAAAATTTTGTAAATAAATAGAAACTTTTGCCGATATTTATTATTATCACAAAAATAATAAAAGAAAAAAACGAAAAAAATTATATTTTTTTTAATTAAATAATCGACTATTCAAAAAAAAAAATTAAAAAATTAAGCTTAGCAGATAAATTTAGAGTAACGTTAAGTTTAATAAAAGGCGTTTCAATTTTTGATGGGAAAGACCCAAACGTTCTACCGAAGTTTGTTGAAAGAGTCGAATGCTTTCTGCCAACCATAAGTATGTGTGAAAACAACTCCTCTACTATTCTGTTAGGTTACATAAAAGATAGAATCACCGAAAAGGCAAGATCATCGTTAAAATTAAACGGAAATCCAAATACTTAGGATTGAAATAAAGAGAATTTTAATTACAAACCACAGAAAATTGTGTCTCTTCACGAGTTATCGGATAAAATCCGCTTTTGTCGCGTAACTTCTTATATCAATGAATTTTATGAGTGCTCCTTTGAAGAAAAAGAATAGCTTTAGATACTTTTAAAAATAAACTCCCAGAACCAGCACGCAGTGTAATTTTATCTAGAAACCCTAGTAACTTCAGACAAGCTTTTAAAATAATAATCGAAACCAAATATGAAAATTTAAGCTTCAATAATAGAAGAAATAACTATAGGTCAAATTATCCACTAATAATGTCAAAATAACTAAATCATATTAGACAAAACGACTATAATAACAGCAATTCAAATAAAAATTCTAATAATGTATCTGCATTATTTATAAACCGATCTTATCAAAATAGATAGTCTAACCGCAAATTTCGAAGATAGATCTTATCAAAACAGAAACCATAACAATCCATCCACAAACGTCGAAAATTGATCGTATCAAAGTAGAAATTTTAATAGAAATAATTTTAAAAATAATAATCATGACGAAAACGAACAGATGGATACAATATCTCCACTGTCCGAATTTACAAACGAACATCAGAATTTTCATATTAAAAACGGATTTGCAACATTTCAAATATTAACTAATGAAGTGCTAAAAGACTTAATTAACTTAACATGTTGTGCATGATATTCTGATATTCTGCACTTCACTCCAAGAGCATATAGAAGCTGTTGGAAAACCCATAAAGGTAATTAACCAAATCCGAAGAAATCGAATCAATTTTAAAAAGTCATTTTACCTGTAAATCAAAAACAAAATTGAAAATTTATTAGGAATTACGCAAAAGTAGTCCAGCCCCTAAAAAAAAATTTGAAAAAGGGTTAAAAAATAGTTGTAAATGATAAAGAATACCAAAACGCATTTGAAAAATTAAAAAATTTACTAACATTAGACCCAATCCTCAAATATTCAGACTTTGAAAAAACCTTTTGCCTTTACTACTTACGCATCGGATTTCTCATTAGGTGCCGTGCTAGAACAAAATAATAGCCCTATCGCCTATTTTTCATCTACTTTTAACTTATTTATTTTTTAATATAAGAACTTTTAGGTATAGTGTGGCCAACCAAACAATTTAAACAGGCAGGATTCGGGCCCAAATTTAAAATCAAAACTGATTACAGACTACTTATTTGGTTCAATAGACTGAAAGAACCAAATAGTAAAATACAACGCTTGGAAAACCTGTTTAAACGAATTTGATTTCGATATCGAATATGTAAAAGGAATGCAAAATTGCGTTGCAAATGGATTGATGAAAATCTAGAAAACGAAAAACCATAGTTTTTTTTTGTAGAATATAATTTAAATGTGCCAACTACCAGTAACAGAAGCACAAGATTAAATAAATTTCAAATATTAAGTAACGAAAATTGCAACAATGCTGAAATTATATGAAGACTCATCCGCCCTCATTTACATTACTGCAAAACCCATAAACCTCTATAAAAATCAAGTCTATTTAGAAGAATCGGAAAATTTATGTCAAAAGTTGGTAGGATTTAAGATTTAAATACAAAAACGGGTTTCCAATAATTAGTTTAGCGATGGTTTGTTTTAATGCAAAAATTTTGTGTTTTACGGACTTTGATTTTTGGTATGGTGTTTGTAACCACTGAAAAGAGATAAGTTTGATATAGAAATGTATATATTTGGAATAGTGGTTTGGATACCACTCTCACTACTCCCAAGACCTCGAACCATATATTCGAAAATAATAAAGATAGTAGCTTGCAATAAATAAAGAAGCTTCAAATTATAAGGGTATATGAAATTATATGATATAAGGGTTTTCTTTACGATCTCCTTTGTGTCCCCGAACTTTGGATACGAATTTATATTTCAAAACATTTCCAAATCTTTTTTTGAATTTTTGTATGGAATCCTTAATAAATCTTTTTGAAATATTTTATCAGATTAATATTTAAGATATAAAAAGATATTTCTATAATATTGACTTCAATTTATAATATAAATAACGGTTTTATTATTAACTAGTATCGCCCTGTGCTCGAAATTCGAGCTTTTTGTGCTTTTAAATTTACATAAAAAATTCATTTTGTGTAATTTATATTAGACTACTATTACACGGAACTTATTTTTTTTCCTATGTATAATAAAATTTATGGAACAATGTTTTTTTTTTGTTAAGCGCTAACTGTTCAACTGTTAGACTAATAAATCTGTCTATACCATAGGTACATGGTGGAACAGGGGGTCGTATTATATTCGTGTTATTAGAATTGGTCTTATTGAATTCCACATATAATTTAAACATGAGATAGTACTAGGCCTTATAAGTAACATGTAGAAAAGTCTTAGATTTTCAATATTTACAATTTTATTTGTTGTTTATATTGTAATATTTTATATTCTACTTATATGGTATTCTATTCTGCGAGTTATATTATTTAATTAAATTATTTGTTTATATTTTGCATTTGTTTATATTTTTATATTAATGTATTTTTTATTAAAGATTTATATTTATATCGAAGATTTATATGATTATATATCGAAAACCAGAAAAGTTTTTTTCACTTTCACTAGAATTCGAACCCGGGCCCTTCCGCATGAAAGGTCGTCACTCAACCACTGTACCACCCAGCTGTTATCAACAATTCTTGCGTTCGAAATTAGCTTAAATAAAAGATTTATAATTTTTCCAATTATAAAATCGTTTTTAAGTATTTTTGAATTTTATTCGTGTAGATTAACGCGCTATAAAAACAGTTATAATTTAGTACAGTTATTACACAAAAAAATCGATTTACGTTCTAAATATAAATAGTGTTTTAATATATAATGTTCTGATTATTTGATGATTTTTCTAAACAAATACATATACACATTTTTTCTGAAGTCAAGTAGCCAAAATTCGAGTTAATGCTGTAATATCATAATTCATAAGTTTAGTAGGCACTTAGTATTATATTATATTGAAGCTGCCAGAAGTACAAAATAATAGTTAAGTTGACAGAAGTCGAGATTTTTTTTAAAATCACAATTTTAAGATTTATAACATATCTACAAAGATATTAAAAAAAATAACTAATCGAAAGTTATGCTATTTCAAAACAAAAAATTTAGTAATTCTTTTATTTCAAGAATAATGTTATAGAAACTGTAGTAGGAGCATCGCAAACTTATATAAATAAATTAGATATACTTAACAAAAAGGCGATTAAAATTATTCATAATTTTCCAAAAAGGCATCCTACTAATTTGTTATATGTTAACCCTTATATTAGCTTTAATAATTTATGTCAACGTGAACTGTATTTAATAGCATTTCAAATAATTTTTAATGAAATCAAACATAATTTTATCCTGAATAGAAATTTCGATATACATAATAGAAACACTCGAAATCAATCTAATTTTTATCTTGCTTTATTCAGAACCGAAAAATAAAAAAAAAATTGTTTATATATTAGCTTAAAAAAGTATAATGAATTACCACGTGAATTAAAACTTATTGACAAATTACACATATTTAAAAAGAAAATAATTGAGCATATTTTGCTCCCACAATTAGAGTAGAGCAATGGCATTAAAGAAGTTTCTTTCATAGTATTGCATTAACAAAGGTAAATTTATTTAATTTTATGTATATATATATAATGGATTTTTATATGTAGGTAGTTGAAATAAAAGTTGAAATTTAAATATAATATTTAAAATTAAAATTATTAATTATAAACGTTAAAATTAAATACAAATTTAAAATATTATAAGACCAACAGCTTAGGCTAGGTCGTAACTGAATCTTACTAGTTTATATAAACAGTGAAATAGTTCAGAATTCTTTAGTTTACTTTATATTGTAGCTATTTGTCTAGTTTATTTACTTATTTTTTTCTATGTATGGTCATGAGTCATGACTCATAAGTTTCTTCAAACAAACAAATGTTATTACTGGTGCAGAGTCAGAACTCCGAAAGTAATAAGTCCCTTACTGATTTATGACCCACTTAGTGGGTGCAGTGAGCATAGCAGTGAACCTTAACTCCCTAAAGGACTTACAACCCTGGGAGTTTTCATTCAGCGTGGTCATAACTCCCTTATACAATTCTCATAATAAAAATTATTAGTAATATTAAAAAAAATATTAATATTAATTATATAATATCTATCAGTGACCGGTACATATTTTGGGGTTGGATTCGAAATCAGAGTATTCCCTTTTTTCAAAATTAAGAAAACAACCAAAATTTTACATTTAAACTACATTTTGAAAGGCTATTTTGCAAAAAGTGTAATCCTGATTTTGTAACCAAAGTTTCACATACCTACATGAATTTATAAATACTCTGGAAAAAGGGTCAACTTTGATTTTTAACAAAACTAAATATGCTTCCTAATATAGTATCTCGCATAGATAAATTTATAAAATCATATTGTTATTATAAAATATTAGATGATATATTAGATTATAAAATATTAGATGACCCACTAAGTGAGTCATAAATCCCTAAGAAACTTATGACCCTGCATCGTTATTACTTCCTTTTCTATATGAGGAGTAAACTACTCTTTTTTACTCTCACCTACTACCAGCTACATCACACCACACCAGTTATGTTAAATCATATTTTTTATTTGATTACCAATACCCACTTAACTCTTCCATTTTAAAAAATTAAAATAAGATTAATATATTTGCCTAGAATGAGGTGTAACAAACACATTCAATTAAATTTGTTTTGTTGGATAACTTTTCCATTTTAAATAATAATCTTTATATATTTCAGCAATAAACCTTAGTTTTTTCACTTATTTTTCCTTATCTAAATATATTAAATATTATTAACTTCAGAAATGACAGATAGTTTTAAAATGTCAAATATTATGTAGGACAATTATATATACTCCTGAAACAAAAATTAGCTTTCCATTTACAAACAACTTCTACCTACTCTTCATCAACAATTTTCGGTAAAAGGAACGCATGCATTATATAAAATTCGTATATATCCGTAAATTGATACGCGAGTTATGTGACCACACAAGCACACAACCACATCAACATTATATTTTCTTCTATAACCTTAAATATTAAAATCAATAAACTTAAATGAACTTTGTAAATTTCGAAATATTAAAATATTTGTTAAATTAAATTTAAACTTAAAATTGCAAACCTTGCATTTACATTAATATATTTTATTATTAATTAACGTTCAAATTGCGAATTAAGCATTTCTTTTGTAATTGTTAATATATAACTTATTTTATAATGTAATTAACCAATATGTTGAAATAGATTAAATTGTAAACTTTGCATAATTTTTATAATATAAATACCTGTAGAATTAAATAAAGAATCAATCAAGTTTTGACAATAAAATAAAGTTGTTCATTATTAAATAAAAATTGAAAATTTTTGAAAAGGAAAACTTATTTGGCGCAGTCGGTAGGATAGGCAAAATCTATCCTCGTTCGAAAAAAAAAGTAGTAAAGTTAAAACGCGTCGGTTTATCGAAAACTAAACTATTTTTAATAAAAACACTATAACTAAAAAATTTTTTTTTAAAAAAAAAAAACTGAGTTAAGCCATAATTTTTACCTAAGGTGAGGCTGCCTTAGGCACAGTTTACTAATAATAAAAAAAATTAATAATAAATAAAGTGAGTGTTTGTGCTAGTGAAAGTGAAAGAGTCACCAACTGATCAACAACTCCAAGAATTCACAAAAGCAGACAACGAAGATAGATTTAGGTATCAACCTTTAATTGCCTATACATCAATGAACAACAAAAACATCATCAACTTGGTTCTGTAAGTAAATTTTACGGTAAAATTAAAATTTTCCTTTATAATAAGCTTACATTATTACCTATTAAGAATATAACATTTATATGCCTAAAAGAAAAAATAACCCTATTTTTGCTACCATTAAAGAAAAAATTTTTAAAAATAATAGTAATTTGAATATCAATCTAGAAATCGGCACAAGTTCAGATATTTCTGACGGTTTATCAGAAAATAATTTGAATCTTGAAAATATTTTAGATAATTCATTTATATCTGGCGGTTTACCAGATAATTCTTTGAATATTTCAAATAAAATCGATTTTAATTTTCTCAAGTCACCTATCTTGAAACCAAATCACCTATAATTAAAACCAAATCTTATCATTTCTGAAGGAATATATACTTGTAAAAATTGGTATAGCAATATTGAAATTGCAAACTTAGATAACTATGAACAAAATCTTTATTTAGAACAACCTATTAAAGTTGAAAACTATTTGTCACAAAATTATATCGAAATAAATAATTTTAATGTCCAATCCGCTGAGTTCGAAAAAATTGAAAATACTAAAAATTTAACAGATCTTATTAGAACTGACCATTTAAATGACCAAGAAAAAAAAGGATTAATTAAAGTATGTAAAGAATTTGACGAAATATTCTTTAAAGAGGGTACAAATTTAAGTTTTACGAATGAAATTAAACATAGTATCAAAACTACGGACGATATACCAATATATACGAAATCATATAGATATCCGTACATACATAAACAAGAGGTCAAACGTCAAATTAGCGACATGCTTGAACAAGGTATTATAAGACCTTTATACTCTCCCTGGAGTTCACCCGTGTGGGTGGTCCCTAAAAAATTAGACGCCAGTGGAAAACAAAAATGGCGTTTGGTAATAGACTACAGAAAGTTAAACGAAAAGATAATAAGCGAAGTAGTTAACCTGGCACTCTGTCATGGGAATTCTGAGCCAGAAAGAGATAGCAATAGTTTGGCATATTGATCTACATTTTGATTAATTACCCCGGAAGTAGGTCAAGTTATGTTAAAAGTAGGTGACCTTGACGTCGATCGTGCCGGTAATTAGGTCAGACAGGTTTAGAAGTAAGTTAAACAACTCTTGTTGTTTATATTGTAATAGGGAATCATGTAAAAGTAGTAAGTAAAAATATTTCAATACAATGTGCGTATGCAAATTAGCATGCAAAGAGAATATAAAGTCAAAAGAAAAGAAAAAAAAATTTTAAGTCACAATCACAAATAGCAAGTTCATTAAAATGTAAAACATGTTTTCTGTCCAACATGTATATATATTATATGTATGTAATAAGTAGAAGAAAAAATTTAAAGTCACAAATAGCAAGTTCATTATAATGTTAAACATGTTTTCTGCCCAACATGTATATATATTATATGTATGTAATAAGTAGAAGAAAAAAGTCATTGTTTTCTGTAAGGAATGAAAAAAAAAAAATCAAAACTATGGTTAATTGCTTTTGGTACCTATTCATAATCAACATACAAATAAAAATAAAACAAAGAAGTTACTGTGTTTAAATAATTTTTATTTAACTGAAAAAGCTTTAACAATTTTACGATGATCAGATGTTAAAATTCTAGAAATAGTGACACCAACATTTTCAATGCGTCTTTGAAATCTACTTCTATCACATGCGTATTGATGCCAATGACCTTTACGAGCAGCTCTGTAAGCATAGTCCCATACATACATGACTTGAATTTTGATATCTGTGCTGAAGTGAACTTTTGTAGTTTTATTATTTAAATTCATATTGTATATGTATGAAGGTCTTAATTTAGAATTTTTTCTTTTAAGAGATACATATATACATTAAAGCAATTTTTAACTGCACATCTGAAATTGTGGTTTGATAAATGTATAGGACATGATGTTTTAAAGTTATCAATCTTTTCTAATGGCGGCAAAACTCTGCTTAAATCTTCTATTTTGGCACTGTCAATGTACTTTTGAAGGAAAAGTTTCTTTTGCTCTCCTTTGACATAGATTTTTTCAGCTGGTTCTAAATAGTGTTTTAATATACATTTTACATCCAAATATTCAACTAAACCGCTACCCCATTTAAGTCCATTTATTTTATTTTCGCAATACTGATTGGTATATCTGACTTCTCGACTAAGTTCTTCTGCAGGGTATGGTGGTTTAAAATGATACACAGTCGGAATTAAACTTCCTTTTTCAAGTATGGCTAGTTCTTTTATGAAATTTTGTTTATCATTTCCTAATAAAAATTGAAGATCGACTACTAAAATTTGTTTAACCATCTTGAATGTTATCGGTGGAATAACCTTTTCATTATTCGAATTTCGGTTTATATTAATTTTTAAAAATAGTTTTTATATAAATATAGGTTAGTAATATTAGTTTCCGCTAATACAACTATGTTGTTTCACCCATTTACTATGATGGTGGCAGGACCATCCTGTTGTGGTAAAACCACTTTTATTCATAATTTAATTAAATATAAAAAAGAAAATATACAACCAGAAATTAATAGAATTGTTTGGTGTAATCCAGACAAAAATGCTGTTCCACAATACATGAAAGATGTTGAATATAGTAAAACTATACCAGATTTTAATGATAATCAAGAACCCTTGTTGATTGTAATCGATGATATGATGTTAAATTCTCATGATAAGTATGTGTGTGATTTATTTATTAGAGGTTCACATCATAGGAATTTGTCTGTAATATTTGTAACTCAAAATATATTTCATCAAGGTAAATTTTCAAGAGATATTTCACTTAACTGTAAATATCTAGTACTTTTTAAAAATCCAAGAGATAAATCACAGATATTACCTTTAGCTCGTCAGATTTATCCAAATCAAATCAAAGCATTTGAAAAAGTATATAATGAAGTGACGTCAGACCCATACGGCTATATATTAATAGATCTTACTCAAGACATTAATGATATATTTCGAATAAGAAGTGATATATTTGGAAAAAATTTCTGCTTTTGTACAAGAGATCAATTAGAAAAATTTGGGGGAGAATATGAAACGTTTGAAAACCAATCGACACATATTGCATCTATTAAAAAGTTCTAAACCAAAATTTCAAAAAGTAATAATAAAGCATTGTGACGCCGAAGTAATAAAAACTTTTAGTGAAATTGCTTTAAATATTTTAAAAGGTAATTGTAATCTGAGTAGAAAAGCAACAACTCAATTACGAAAGTATAAAAAGGAATTGAGATCACTCATATGCCGTAAAAAATCTATAAATAGCAAAAGAAAAATCATTATTCAACGAGGTGGATTTTTACCTACACTTCTTGGTGCACTACTTTCAGGAATAATAGGAAATTTTATAAAATGAATAATACAACATTTAACAAAATGATTATACTAAAACCAGAGGTTTATGAGAAAATGAAACAAAATGCAGACGTAGAAGTGAATGAGTTGGATAAAGCTATGAAAAAAATTCTGTTAAATAAACATCTGACAGATACACAAAAATGGTATTTATACCGTCAAAATCTATTTAAAGTAAGAAACAAAAATAGAGTTCTTCCAACAAATAAAAGGGAGCAGGTAAAAATTACAGAAACAAAAGGTACTCAAACTCGTGCAAAACCTATGTATGTAGATGTAGAAACTCAATCAAATATTCCTGTATATAAGAATGCTGCAACACAAGCTTTTTCTCAAGAAGATATATATGCAAAAGAAGTTGAGGAAGTATTAGATGACGAAATGGAAGAAGAAGTTTTTAAAAAAGCATTGTCTGCTGCTTCAGCTGGAGAACGTCTAAGAAAAAGAAAATCAATTAGAAATCAAAATGTACAAATTTTTGAAACTGATACAGGAGACATAATATCAGTTCCTTTAGACAGCCCAAGCCCACCAACAAAGAAAGAAAAAACTATAAATAGCAAAGAGTTAAATAGTTCAGCAAGGCGTGTTTTACGGTCAGCAGCAGGTAATACTCAAACAGAGCTTAATTTTCCAATTCGTAAAAATAAATCAACAAGCTCATGGACAGCATACAAGTAAATGATGAATTTTACGTCACTTTACTAAGCGATTCATCCATGAATTATTACCCTGAAAATACATTGTCGTCTTTTACAAATAAAATGGATAAATACATGATTGATTCAAATTGGAAAGTCGGTATTTCTGAAATATATGTTAATAATTTTATACCAAATGTTTACGGTGAAGAGTGGGATAAAGGTACACAAATTTTTATCTCAGGTATGAAAAACGATATGCTTGGTGTAGGAACTACATACATACCATACAATTCAAAACAAATGTTATGCGACTGGAAGATATTTTTAATACCAACATTAATTCAAAATGTACGACCATTTCCTGGTTATTCTAGGAAAGAAGTTGTGCGGCAGTTGATTTGGGGAATTTTTAACTTTTTGAATGATGATAAAAACTACACTGCATCAGATAAAAAGGATGAATTTCCTACAAATTTGACCTATACTACTATCTGTTTAAGTAAACCAAAGGTAGATATTAAGATCAGAACAGAATTCGCATATACTTTAGAGGAACTTTTAAAAACATGTTTTCAGCAAGTATTACTTAAGGTAAAGGAGCTTAAACAACATAAACCTCGAGTACTTGAAGCTTACATACTTTTAATTAATAGTTTAGGTTTATTTCCTGTAGGAAAACCTGATATGTTTTTTATATATACTGATATTATTAAACCACAGAATGTAGGTGGAAAAGATGTAAGATGTTTAAGAACTATCAACATAGAGAACACTTTTACAGACATAGTGAAGGAATATAACAATATTCAATATTGCAATGTGGAAAAATCATTTGATAGTATTTCGGTATTATTATGTGATAAATATGGTTATAAAATAAATTTTTGCACCAGCAGTATTCCTACAAAAGTTGTATTGCATTTCAAAAAAGTATAAATAAAAGGAATTTAAAAACATTATATATTATTTTATTTAAACATTATGGAGAGAGCATACTATAAATATTATTTAGTTCAATCAGGAAAAGGACTTGACGATATTGGTCCCTTGTTACATTCAGTTGTACCTTACCAAAGGGGGCGAGGGTTAGGAAGCTTTTTCGGTGGACTTTTCAGATATTTAAAACCAATATTTACGTCTGGAGCCAATATATTAAAAAAGGAGGTTATTAACTCTGGTATTAATGCATTGTCGGATATTGCAACAGGTGCAAATTTAAAAGAAGTTGTACAAGATCGAAGTAAAGAGATAATTAAAAATGTAAGACGAGGTGCAGTTCAAAAACTCAATGAAATGTATGGACAAGGGAAAAGAAGAAAACCTATAAAAAGACCACTCATTAATAATTTAAATTATTTTACGTCAAAGCGACGCAAAGTGAGTAACAAAAAGAAGCAAAACGATATTTTTGGTTAATTATGATTGAATGTATGAAGTCTGAGTTGGATATTTTTAGAACACAACCTATTCAGTCAAGTATATTACGATCTGAAGAAGTTTCCTACAACCCTATTGCTTCTTTAGATAATCCATCAGTCATAGAATTTGTTTCATTAGGTCATGGGGATACATATAGGGATCTTTCTTCTGCATATCTTAAATTGAAAGTACAAATTTTAAAAAAAGATGGAACTCAATGGAATAATGATAAAAACACTGAAGGAAAATTAATTCAACAACCAAGTGTAGTCAATAATCTTTTACATTCATTATTAAAACAATGTAACGTTCAGCTAAATGGAAAGAATATATCTCCATCCGATGGAAATTATCATTATAGAGCTTATATTGAATCATTATTAAATTATGGTACAGATGCCGCTACTACTCATTTGGAATGTGCAGGATGGAATCTCGATAAACCAAATATAGGAAAACATGATAATAATGGTTCAAAAGAACGTCAAAAATTATACCAAAATAGCAGTGTAGTAGAACTTATGGGAAAACTACATTTAGACATGTTTAATCAACCTACACTTCTCATAAACAATGTTGATATTCGAATTCTTTTAACACTTGAAAAACCAGACTTTTACTTTTTTGCAGATGATTCTGACGAATCTCAACTAAAAATTTTAGAAGCGACTTTATTTATGAGACATGTAACTATTAATCCTAGTGTACTATTAGCACATAATGCTGTATTGGAAAAAACTAATGCCAAATATAATTATAAACGTGTAGAGGTAAAAAGTTTTACCATTCCGCAGAATAGTTCATCAGTATTACTAGATAATGTTTTCATTGGTCAACTACCAAACACAATAATATTTTGTATGACAGAAAATGCAGGTTACTCTGGAAAAAGATCAAAAAACCCATACAATTTTAAACATTTTGATATTTCACAATTTGTTTTAAACGTAAATGGAGTTCAAATACCTAATTCAGCAATTGAAACCAGTTTTTCGGATGAAAATAATTGCTACACAAGAGCATACAGTACACTATTTTCAGGTACTGGAATTAACCATAATGATAAAGGTCATCAGATAACAAAGGCTATGTTTAGTAATGGATTTTTCATGTTAGCTTTTGATTTAACTCCAGATGCATCAGGAAATGAAGTGTGTCAAGGTTTATTAAATCAGGGTACAGTTAGAATTGAGGCAAGGCTATCAAAACCGCTTACATCTACACTAACTGGTATTGTTTATGGAGAATTTGATGCAAGCTTACAAATTGATAAAAACCGAAATATATTTACAAACCTATAAATACCACACATAAAAATGAATTTAAATAATTGACAAAATGTCGCTATCTTGTGCACTACTGGATGTAACGTTTTGTTGTGATGATAATAATACCTTATTTGCAAAAGATATTTGTATAGTTGGTATCAAAGAACCTTGCAAAAAGTTTGTGAAAGAGCTCAAGTATAAATTTCCAACTAGAGAATTTATAAATGATAATTTTGAAAATCATTCTTTTGGGACTGTGTATAACGATAAAATAAATAAAGAGCTCTGTCAAATACTAGAAAAATTTGATATTATTATAACAAATAAAAAATTTAAAAAAGAGTTTTTATCGAACTACATAAAAGAAGCAGCCAAGGTATATGACTTGAGTCAATTTGATTAATGAACACACTGGAGATAAATAACGTGTTGAGATGTAACAAACAAACGAGTAAAATTTTTAAAGGAGTTTTTGCTTTAGATCAACTCCCCAAAACAATTAAAAAACAAACTTTTTTAATTGTAAACACAGATAAAGCAAAAGATCCAGGAACACATTGGTTGGTTATTTATATTCCTGAACGTGGTTGTATCGAATATTTTGATTCTTTTGGCAGAAAACCTGATAAATTAGAAATTTTAAGTTACTTAAAAAATCAATGTGTAGTTTTTAATGAAAAACAATTACAAAGCAATTATTCAGATGTCTGTGGACAGTATTGTTGTATTTATTCATGGTATAGATGTTGCGGTTATAGTATGAATACCTTTTTAAAAAAATTTAATAAAGGTAATCATGTAGAAAACGACAAATTAATTATAAATACCTTTCAAAAGCTTTTTGGAAAATACAAGTCGTTACAAGTTTGTGTTCCTAAAACGTATAAGTATTAAAACACTATAAATAAATGTTAGTAAAATTAAAGAAATGGAGGCATTAGGTCAGAGTTATAATTTATTGCTAAGTTATACATATTTCCTCAATAAAAGTCACACATTAAAAATTTCTGTTGGATTTGACTGTAAGACGTTTGAAGCTTCATGCATATTTCATCGTATTGGTAAAAGGGAGATTGTCTTAAAATATCACGAATGGATTAAATTTTATTATCAATTTAACGCAAAACTCGATATGCAGATGATAAAAGACATAAAAGAGAGCTTACATCATGGGTTAAGATCTGTGAATGGGCAAAGCATAAGTATTAACAGAGAAGAAGCAGAACTGTTTTACAATTTAACCGATTTTATTCAAGCAGTGATGACACAGTATAAATCTGCTGAGTTAAATGTAAAAGAATATGTTGCAGAATATCTGAAATTATGTGATGAACAAAAAGTATTAAGGTTACAGAAAGAAATTTATATACCAATGCAGCGTTTTAATGTACAATGTAATTATTCAAGATTATTTTTTGAAATCCCTGTAATGTTAAAACAAAAAATTTGTAACAATCTCCTTAAATAAATAAAATAAATCACAATGAATAATATAACAATTTTTTATTTTTATTTATATAGTTATTTAAATAGACTAAAAATTATTTCTAAAAATATCTGCAAAGTAGTCAGGATCTCCCTGCTGATTATTTATTCCCCAGATTTCGTTAAATGGAAGTCCTTCCTCATCTTCAGCAATTTCTTCTTCCACTTCTTCTTCCTCATTTTCCGATTCAACTATGTGAAAGGGAGGTATAAATTCCTCCGTTTCTGTTAATTCTTCATCGTCTATGGTGGACGTAATTTCATTCTCTTGTATTTGGCTTTCTGTATTTACATAGTCCGTTTCATGAAATTCTTCATCGTCTATGGTGGACGTGATTTCATTCTCTTGTATTTGGCTTTCTGTATTTACATAGTCCGTTTCATGAAACGGATATGTTGTAGAATCAGGCTGCATTTTATTGAGTTGCTACTAATATTCAAAATGGAAATGAAACAAAATTGAAAATAAAAGCCCAGTTATATACTCATGTAGAAAAGTATAAAAGCAAATTAAACTCAATCAGATGATTAGTTTAAACCATGCTTTGGTCTATCATTTTATGTATAATAATTATTATATCATTACCTTTAACATTTTTATAACAAAATGTCAAGAGCTCAAATAGTGGCTGAAATTCATAGACAGGCAAGACGTAAATTTCTTAGAAGAAAATTCAAACAAAAGGGTTTAAATGACACATGGCAAATTGATTTAGTAGAAATGTTACCATATGCAAAGTTTAATGAAGGTTATAAATATATGTTGACAGTCATTGACACTTTTTCCAAATATGCCTATGCTGAACCTGTGAAAACAAAAAATGCTGAAAATGTTTTAAATGCCTTAAAATCGATTATTAGTAGAGCTAAAGTTATACCAAAAAACATTCACTCTGATCAGGGTAAGGAATTTTTTAATTCACAATTTCAAAATTATATGAAAGAAAAATCAATCAATCATTATCATACATTTAGTGAATTAAAAGCATCAATTGTTGAACGATTCAACCGCACATTAAAAAATTCGATGTGGAAAAAATTTAGTTTAAACGGGAATTATAATTGGTTACCTATTATGCAAACAATAATAAAAGAATATAATTCTACAAAACATAGTACAACAAAACTTCCTCCTGAAAAAATCACAAAGAAAAACGAAAAAAATATACTTAAAAATGTGTATACTGAACCTAAAATTATCCAGAAAAATAAATATAAGGTTGGAAATTTTGTAAGAATAAGTAAATATAAAGGTCATTTCGAAAAAGGTTATCAGCCAAATTGGTCATCTGAAATATTCAAAATTGCAAAGATCAATAATACTTACCCTGTTACATATCAGTTATCAGACTACACTGACACACCAATTTCTGGAGGCTTTTATCAAGCTGAGCTTACACCTGTAAAATACCCAGATACTTATCTTGTTGAGAAGATTATTAAAAAACAAGGAAATAAAGTATACGTAAAATGGCTTGGATTTGATAACAATCATAATACATGGATAAATAAAAAAGATATTGTTTAACTATTGAATATTTTATTATTTTTGTTTTAAATAAATATATATGTACAAACAAATACAAACTCATATTTTATTGTAACTTTTGTCTCTTATACCCATATGGTACAGAACTGTGATCTTCTAATATTCGGCGCTTTTCTGATCTTGGTTGATATCGCTTAGTTTCAGTTGTTGTAAACACCTCATGATTTTGGGTCCTTTTAATATTATCGGAAATTACGAATATATCTGTTGTGTCTTGAAAATTTAACACAGCATCTTTAATACTCTCAAAATTTACTTGTTTTGCAGTATTATAGTTTAGTGAAATACCTTTAACTTTACATACTACTTTTTCAGTATTATCTTTTGTACAATATACTTTATATGCATAATTTTTCGGTCCACCACTAACAAATTCTGTAATATAACTACCAACGCCATAACATTCTAATTCATCAGTCATATCACCAATGTATTCTCCTAATGCTGGATCTTTTTCTCCTGCTTTGCTTATGTAAATGACAGAATCCGTGTCATAATACAATACTCTATCATTAAGCTCTTCTAAATAACTATATAGCTTAAGTCGTGCTTGTGTTGTCGTGTATGCTGCTATGCACACATTTATGGTAGGTAAAGAATTTGCTGCTTCATCTTTATATTGCCAGCTAACTATTATGTTTTCTTCGTTTATTGGTAATATTGAACACACTTCTACAGAAGGATTTGTTAACAGCTCATACAATTGGAAAGGTTGATTTACAATCATTGTTTGTTGTTGGTTTTCTCGCTGCCCAAATTTACCCCAAAATGAGTTCAAAATTAATTTAGCAAATGATCTTAATCCAGGGTTATTAAGAATTTTTTCATAATTTAACTTAATTTCCTCTAGGTTTAAAAAGTTTTCTATATAATTTTCTTTTTCTTTTTCAGTTTGGCAGATATTAGGCCAACCAGAAGCTTCTTGTTTAATTTTTATAAATTTATTCATCATTGATGTAAATAGACCGTCAATTGAATTAATTTTATCATATTTTACTGTTTTGTATTCCCAAACTTCGTAAGTGTTTATAAGTTCGTAACCCTTTTCAATAGCTTTTACGACTTCATCAATGACCCAAGTTCCTATTAATGATCTTTCTGTGTCAGTATGATAACAATATTCTCCTTGGTATTTTTCTTCACTACAACTTCTACAAAGTGAAAACATTAATTTATTATTTTGCTTTAGTGGAAGAACAGGGTGTAAAAGAAGTGGTGGGGGTAACATTTTACACTTAATTATTCCATCAATGGTTGATATATTTAATTTAGAAGTATTTTCTCCTATGTAAACTGTTGGATGCTTAATAGGAAATTTTCCTCGTTTGCAGACATATGGATATAGAGAGCATATATCTATATATTTAATTTTTTCTCCTGGTTTACATTTGTAGTATGTGTAAACATTTCCAGTCCTACCTCCGTAAAATGCATCTCTAGGATTTAATGGAGCTGTGTTCAATAGTTGATGATTTTTCAAGTATTTCATGTTTATGTTTTTGTTTAGTTCCTCGCGGAATTCACATTCCCACATCTCAACAACATTGTATCCAAGAAATTTTAAGTGTTCAGATTTTGATAGTGTTTTTTCATACCTCCGATTTAATGTGTCACTAGAATCTTTATGCAAAGGTGTATCCCTTTTAGTAGTCAGACATTTAGGATGTCCGTGGTAATAGCACCCATAAAATTCATATACCTCTTTAGTATCCTCGCAATACCCGTCAACTTTAACACCAGCAATTATTTTTTCTCTTCCGTTAATTCCACATTGTAATTTAATTTTACGAGAATCTTCTTCCCAAATAAGCCATTGCATAGCAATTTTTGATTGATTATCAATTAATCTATAACCTTTTTTCGGAATGATGCCTATTGTGTTTGGAATAAGAAAATTTCTTCTATATGCTAAGTTACATGCTGAAGCTATTGTTGTAGCTTCTAAAAATGGTTCAACATTGCACTCTTGTAAGAACATTTTTCTAAAAGTCAGACAGGCTTCTGTCAAAATTTTTACATCGTTAATGCAATATTCTATCAATTCTTTCTGCATGTTGAAATTAGAGTTTTTGTTTTTTTCATACCACTGTAAAAATTCACTCCTTTCATCCTCCTTTTTTGTGTCCGGTGCATAATATTTCATTGAAGGTAAAGTTCCAATATAGTTTTGATTTTCCACTTTATTAAATAGATGAGGAAAGTATCCTTTTTTTAATTTGGTGGGTAAATTAAAAGCTTTCGGTAACTTACTAAGTGCCATTGGAAAATAATTAAGCGAGTCTATGAATTTTATATTATCCAGTAACATAAGAATAATTTTTGTTCCTCTCATAATTAATTTTGGTTGAAGAACAGTTTTAGTAAGAATATAATTTAAAACAAACTGATGATCAAACGCTTGTCCATTATGAGCAATCACAATAACCTTTTTATATTGGGTTCTTAATTTTATTATATGATCCATGAATTTTGATATTATATTTTCTTTTTCAAAGCATCTTTCTCTTAATCCACATTTTCTACAATAATATAATGTTACTTCATCTATACAATTATCACATCTTTGTTGTAAAATACATAAATTAGGGGTATGTTGTTTTGTTTTTGACAATGTATTATCCTCTTGTCTAGTTTCTAAATCATAAAATATGTAAATAAAATCCTTTTTATAATTTTCTGAAAGGTTTTTGACTTTTTGAATAAAGCATTGATGATCTTGCATGACATGTTCGTTACAAATGCTACAATAAAATTCCCCACATTTATGACTTCTTTTTGATTTATGAACTTTGAAACAGCTTTTGCATTTTTGTATTTCCTCACACATACTTAATTTTGTTGATGTTGACGCCTTGTGATTGTCTAAACAGGTTTGACCTCGAAATGTGCGATTGCATTCTTTGCATAAAATATTTTTTATATTTTTAGGGCACTGAGGTGTTTTTTGGCAGCAAGGACAGTTCTTTGAACATCTATGTTCATTTTTGACATAATACGGAATATGACAATCTTCACAATAATAGCTACAACAAAAGAAAGCTGTAAGAGAAGTAATAACATTGTAATGATGATCGTGATAAAGTAAGTTGATGCTTTTCCCGTCATTATTTCCTTTAAAAATTACTTCTCTTCTCCTTGCTTCTCCATATTTGTACACAACAATTTTATGTTTATTTAAAAAACTTTGAAATTGCTGCAACTCTCGTATTCCACAACCTTCAGATGGAATTGAAACTCCAGAATTATTTACTAAGTATAATGCCGTTAAAGTTTGAAGCTTTTCCGTATCATTTAATATTTTTCTATATTCGGCAAAGTTTTCAACTCTAGCTATAGCAACAACTAGTGCTCGCGGAAGACATAGGTTGTCTTTATTTTTTATGCGGATGATTGATGATTTTCGTAGGCATTCATCGGTATAGTTTATATATTTCGATGTGGATCTACCTAATCCAGCTGGTAATTTAACCTGTGTAGCTATAATGCAGAAGGTATCTGTACTTAATCCTATAAATGGAAAATGAAAATATTATTAATAATAATAAAAAAGGAAAAACATGTTTATAATTTACCTTCGGAATTGCTTTGAAATACTTTAGATATAATATCCCAAACATCCAGAAATTTTAGTTCACTGGCTGTTTTGAAATTTATGAATGCAGGGCCACGTTCCTCAAAACTTTCTCCGCAGAAAGTTAATCCTATTTTGTCTGTAGAATTTATATCACTAGTTATATGTTTTATAATGTGATATACTGCATCTTTGATCCAGCTGGTGGGTTCAACATTATCTGGTACCGGTCTTATAGTAAATTTAATTTTACGTCCACGTAAGTTAAATCTCTTAACGATTTCTGCACGGTCGCTTTCAATTCTATAGTGCGTTACATTTTCTGATGAGTTCAAAAATTTTCGTAGAATAACTTTTTTAGACATTGTTTCTGCTTTAAAATGAATCAGACACTGTTACATTAAAATAATAATTTTCTTTATATAAACTTTCACTTAAAATAAAAAATTAATCGGAAAATACTCTACAACAATGTAATCAGAATTTAATCAATTATTATTTCCTTTTTATTTCTATAATCTTTTCTTAAATTAATGATAAAAATTTGTAAAAGCATAGCTGTATGCAAAAGATATTTCAACAAAGTATGTCACGACTCACGTTATTCTTAAAATAGAAATAGAGAATTAATCGAAAGAAATAAAAAAATTCTACAACAATGTAATCGCAATGCACTTTAGTCAATTATATATTTCCTCTAAGTAAAATTAAATTTTAAATTGAGCATAATAAAAAATTATAGTCTATGACAGGAATTATGACAGGAATTTAAATTAGTATTTTGCAATACTGCGTTTATTTGTCTATGTCATTTCAATAAATTATAGTAGTAAAAACGTGAAATCCTGTTTCTTAACTTCTATTCTTCTGTACGCTGTAAATTAGTATAAATATATTGAAATTTTGTACAACAGTTACACTTAAATTAAAAATTTTAATCATACAACATGGCTCAGGAATTCCTAAACCTATATATGAGCAACAGCGATGATGTCGCTGCATCTGTCCGTCTCCCCGCTAAAAGGAGAAAGACGAAAAATAGCGAAGTTGAAGAAACCCAAGATGAGCAACAAGATCAACAACGGCAACGTCTCCAACAGCAACAGCAACAACAACAACAACATCAACTACTACTACTACAACAACAGCAACATCCAAAACAGCATCAACAACAACAACAACAACAGCCAAGTAAACGAAATTTTTTATTGGCCTTTAATGAAAAGGCTGAAACAAATACATGCTATAAAAAAACCTTTTTAAAAATTGAAGGAATGGAACCAAATAGACTATATATATTAAAAAAATTAAAACAAATAAATACAAGATACGGTGAAAAATGGGTTTTCGAAACTCAAAATTTTATCATTTTTATTCCTCGTAAATATGAGGAAATTTGTAATAAAGAATTAGAGGAGGGTATTAATACCTCCATAATTTATTTATATAAAAATGAAAAGGGGGATTTACTCCTCGAAGATTCAAATTTAACTTTTCCGCTTGCTGATAATCAGTAAACGGAAAAAGTAAATAAATAAAATTTTTAATTCTAGTTAAAAATTAAATAAAAATTGATAAAACAAAACAATACTGTTTTTATTTTTAAGTTTCAGATACCCAGGAAAAATAAATAAATTTTTCTTTAAAGTTACAATCTACAGGTGAAACAACATAAAATAGATATGAAAGATACATTTTATTAACTTATATCTTCTGTTTCTTTTTAATTTAAAAGCACTTCTTTGATTTCAGGTTTATACTTTTCATATTAAAGGTGCAATGCACCTGCAAAATCTTACATAAGAGATGTACAAATAATCTAAACAAATTTTTATTTTATTTGTTGATTATGAATAGGTACCAAAAGCAATTAACCATAGTTTTGATTTTTTTTTTTTTTTTTTTCATTCCTTACAGAAAACAATGACTTTTTTCTTCTACTTATTACATACATATAATATATATACATGTTGGACAGAAAACATGTTTTACATTTTAATGAACTTGCTATTTGTGATTGTGACTTAAAATTTTTTTTTCTTTTCTTTTGACTTTATATTCTCTTTGCATGCTAATTTGCATACGCACATTGTATTGAAATATTTTTACTTACTACTTTTACATGATTCCCTATTACAATATAAACAACAAGAGTTGTTTAACTTACTTCTAAACCTGTCTGACCTAATTACCGGCACCGCCGACGTCAAGATCACCTACTTTTAACATAACTTGACCTACTTCCGGGGTAATTAATCAAAATGTAGGTCAATATGCCAAACTATTGCTATCTCTTTCTGGCTCAGAATTCCCATGACAGAGTGCCAGGTTAACTACTAAGCGACAAGTACCCGATCCCAAATATTACTGACATACTGGACAAGTTAGGAAAATGTATGTACTTTAGCACTCTCGATTTGGCTAGCGGCTTTCACCAAATTGAGATGAAATCTGAAGATATCCAGAAAACTGCTTTTACGGTAGAAGGTGGACATTTCGAGTATGTTCGCATGCCTTTTGGACTCAAAAATGCTCCAAGTACATTTCAACGTGTAATGGATAACGTCCTTAAAGAACTTCAAGGTACTATCTGTCTCGTTTATTTAGACGATATAATAATTTACTCCACCTCACTTCAAGAACATTTAAACAGTATTAAAAAAGTATTCCAAGCACTTCAAAAAGCTAACCTTAAAGTGCAATTAGATAAAAGTGAATTTTTACGTAAAGAAATTGAATTTCTCGGGCATGTTGTGACCACCGAAGGAATAAAGCCTAATCCCTCTAAAATACGAGCTATTTCACAATTCCCAATTCCAAAAATTCCAAAAGATATAAAAGCATTTCTTGGACTTCTTGGTTATTACAGGAAGTTCATTAAAGATTTTTCAAAACTGACAAAACCTCTTACTTCATGCCTAAAAAAGGGTAAAACTATAGAACACAATGAAAATTTTATTAAAACTTTCCAACTATGTAAAGATTTATTAAGTAATGATCCGTTATTACAATATCCAGATTTCAATAAACCGTTTATATTAACTACTGACGCGAGTAACTATGCTATAGGCGCAGTTCTATCCCAAGGAACAATAGGTAGTGACAGACCTATCTGTTACGCTAGTAGAACATTGACAGACTCAGAAATTAATTATTCAACAATTGAGAAAGAGCTATTAGCGATAGTCTGGGCAACAAAATATTTTAGGCCCTATCTTTTCGGTAGACAATTTAAAATCGTTACTGACCATAAACCGCTAACTTGGATAATGAGTTTAAAAGATCCAAATTCAAGATTAGTCAGGTGGCGTCTGAAATTAGAGGAATACGACTACGAAGTTGTTTACAAAAAGGGAAGTCTAAATAAGAATGCGGATGCATTAAGTAGAATAAGAATTGAGAATATTATACCAAAATCTGAAGAAATTAATACAAATGAATGTGAAGTTAACACCGATGGTGCTACCATACATTCAGCACAAGAAGACATGGGCGACGGTATTTATATTTCTGAGAGGCCTATTAATGAGTTTGCTCTACAAATAATTTTTGAAGAAACAAACGAAAATCCTTCAAACGAATTAAAAATGCTCTTTAAAAATAAACAAAGGAGAACTATTAAAATGACTAACTTTTCAGAAGATAATATGATTCAAATATTAAAAAAATTTTTAGCACCAAATCGTTTAAACGCAATTTTCACAAAAAATAATAGTATATTTAAATTAATACAAGATATTTATTCTAAATATTTCTCTCAGTCAAAATTATTTAAATTAATTAGATGTACTGACATATTAGAAGACATAACAGAAACAGACAAACAAGACGAACTTATTAACGAATATCATACAAATAATAACCATCGTGGTATTAATGAAACACTTCAGCATTTAAAACGAAAGTTCTATTTCCCCTTTATGAAAACCAAAATTGTTAAAATAATTAACAACTGTGAAACTTGTCAGACAATGAAATATGACAGACAACCACAAATAATCAAATATATGATTCCAGAAATCCCTAATAAACCTTTAGATATAATCCACATAGATGTTTATAGCATAAATAATCAACAAATTTTAACAGTTATTGATAAATTTTCTAAATTTGCTTCCGCTTATACCCTAATCTCTAGAAATAGCCTTACAATTATTAAATTTCTTAAACATTTTATGAGCCTTCACGGCATACCTAAAAAATTAATTGCAGACTCCGCTACTGAATTCACTTCTATAATATTTAAAGATTTTTGTAAACAATACAATATTGAACTTCATCATACATCCATTCAACAAAGTACTAGCAATTCACCTGTAGAAAGGTTACATTCGACTTTAACTGAAATTTACAGAATTATCCATAAAAAATTAAAAAATAGAGATCACGACGAAATACTTTCAGAAACCCTTATTACATATAATAATGCAATTCACTCTAGTACTCAATATACCCCGTATGAAATATTTTATGGTAAAACTTACCAATTTGAAAAACAAAACCATCAAACCATTCATGAATACTTAGAAAAACTTCAAGAATTTCAAACTGAATTTTTCCCTCAAATCAAAAATCGTCTTGAACAAAAAAGCACAAAAAACATAGAAAAATTAAATGAAATAAGAAAAGACCCCCCCGAACTAAAAGAAGGTACTGTCATATATAGAACAGAAAATCGTCGTAATAAATTAAAACCAAAATTTTCTAAACATAAAGTAAAAAAAAATAATCACGTTACTATAATTACCAACAAAAATAAGAAATTCCATAAATCTAAAATTAAAAAGAAATCAAAATTTCAGACTTCTGACAACCTACCCGATAATAGGACAGAAGATGGAAATACAGGACCTAACGAATAATAATGGTATTTTATTAATGAAACTTGGAACAACTAAAATAATCCATGGATATACAAACTTCCTTCATGTAGTTAGACTAAATTCATATGAACAAAGTATAGAACAAATTCAAACCTCATTAAATTCTTTTCCAAAGACAACAGCAATTGAACGTTCTTTAAATATAACGAATCTTAAATTCGACGAATTAAAATTGAAATATAATTTATTAATACCAACCTTTAGAATAAAACGTGGACTGGTCAACGGACTTGGCACATTAATAAAAAAAATAACAGGCAATTTAGACGACGAAGACGCTATCAAACTAAATAAACAAATAGATGAACTAATACTTAATGACAAAAATATTAACGATGAAATTAACCAGCAAGCTATCTTAAATAACCAAATGATAGAACGATTTGAGAATGTAACGGAGCACATAAATAAACAGCAGGTAGTAATTTTTCAAAATTTAAAATATCATCAAGATTCAATAGACAATAGTATCAAACAATATGAAAACAATTTTATAAGTTTCCAATATCTAAATGAAATAAATTATCATATAGATTTACTTAACAATCACTTAAATAATATAGCTGAAACTGTAGTTTTAGCCAAGTTAAATTTAATTTCAAAGCAAATTTTAAATCCATCCGAACTTTCTGAGATATTCGAAACTTTTAAAAATCAAAATTTTAACGTTAAATCTATAGAACATATATATGAATTACTTAAATTACAAGCTTACTATAATAATACAAATATTATTTTTAATGTTCAAATTCCTAATATTTCTAAGTCATCCTATTCCTTATTTCATATCATAACCTTACCTATTAATGATACCAAATCCATAATACTAAAACAACCTTATATTCTAATGGGTAATGATAGTACGTTTTATATAAATGAAAAGTGCCCAAAAATAGAAAGCACTTACCTTTGCTCAGAACCAATTCATCAAGAACATAATCTATGCATTGAAAACTTAATAAAAAATAAACCTGCTAAATGTGAACTTCAAGAATTGGAGAAATCAATAGAAATTTACACACCCGAACCA
Organism: Dolichopus griseipennis; assembly: GCA_963082915.1. Classification (NCBI taxonomy): domain Eukaryota; kingdom Metazoa; phylum Arthropoda; class Insecta; order Diptera; family Dolichopodidae; genus Dolichopus; species Dolichopus griseipennis. Next base: position 268,375 of record CAUJBZ010000001.1, on the reverse strand, counting down.
GGCTATATTATCTTAATAAATGTTCCCGAAACAAAAATACAAACAAGCTGTGATCCAAATATCAACAATGTAAAAGGAAATAAACTTATCCATTATGATAATTGCCAAATTCAAATTAACGGAATTATTTACTCTTCGTTAGAAAATTATCATTGGGATGAAATTAATATCCATCCCACAACTTTCAACGGATTAAATATTACTTTCACTCATAATAGCACAAAATTAAAAACACTCGAAAATTATCAATTTACTAAAAGGAAAATTGCAGAAATTCGACAAATTCACACAAATCAAGACAACTTTCAAATTATAATTGCAATATTAATCATATTTTTTATACTTATAGCATTTCAAATATATAATTACAAAATTTTCGCTAAAAGGAGAACCTATCATACAACAACAGCTTCAGTCATCCCAATAGCAACTACTTCAGTCGTTCCAACCATAACAACCCCAGATGTTCCACCCAAACAAAAATTTATTTGGCCGTAACATCCATCTAAGAGGGGAGAAGTTATGTGACCAGCACACAACCACATCAACATTATATTTTCTTCTATAACCTTAAATATTAAAATCAATAAACTTAAATGAACTTTGTAAATTTCGAAATATTAAAATATTTGTTAAATTAAATTTAAACTTAAAATTGCAAACCTTGCATTTACATTAATATATTTTATTATTAATTAACGTTCAAATTGCGAATTAAGCATTTCTTTTGTAATTGTTAATATATAACTTATTTTATAATGTAATTAACCAATATGTTGAAATAGATTAAATTGTAAACTTTGCATAATTTTTATAATATAAATACCTGTAGAATTAAATAAAGAATCAATCAAGTTTTGACAATAAAATAAAGTTGTTCATTATTAAATAAAAATTGTTTTTTTTATCAATTTTTGAAAAGGAAAACTTATTTCGCGCGTATATACAAAAATATTTATTTGTATGTTTTAATTTAGTACCAAAATTTTTTTTAATTTATAATAGGTATATTTTGAATTTTTTTCAATATAAGATATTTTTTAAAACATAATCTTAGAAATATAAAAAAAAACAAAAACAATATTTGTATTTACATTTTGTTAATTTGTAAATTTTAAAAATCCGAGTTACAGTACATTGCGTTACGCGTATTTAGGTTATTCTCATGAAAATTCAAGTACCTATTTATTTGTAAATTTTTTGACATAAATTATACGCCGAACGCTTTTATTTAAGTTGAAAGTTATTTTTTAGTTTTTTTTTGCGAACTTATTATAGGTATTTTCAATTATTTTGTATGTATGTTTTTTTAAAAAAAAGTATTATTTTAAAATATTTCATTTTGAAGACTTAATCGTAGGAACATAAGAAAAAACAATTACAATAATACGCTTTGTCAAATTTTAAAATTTAAAATTCCGAAGTACAGTACATAACATACCTTCTTATTTCAAAATTTTTTGACAGAAACTGCACGCCGTACGCGTTTATTCTGGTTGATCCCTAAAGAACACATCATTTTTTTTAAGAAATGTTATTTGCTTTTTGTTTCCGCAAACATATTATAGGTATTTCAATTATTTTGAAGATATGTATTTTGTTTTTTTTTTTTCCATTTTTTTTTCCCCTAAGGGAGGAAAAAACCTTCAAAAGGCACCTGGTAACCTAATCCCCCAGGTGGTGTGAGAAATGGAATGTATTTTTTTTAAAAGATATAGGTATTTTTAAAAACAATATTATTTTAAAATATTTTATTTTTAAAACAATAACAACATAAGAAAAAACAATAAAATTTTTATATGATTTGTCAATGTTTAAATTTTAAAAATCCGAGGTGCAGTAAATTATTCTCATGTAATATCATGTACTTACCTACTAATTTAAAACTTTTTGTTAGCCATTATACACAATAAGCGTTGATTTTTGTTAGACCCTAAGGAACAAATCATTTAAATTACAAATTATTTTTTTAAGAAAGATTTTTCGTTTTTGATTTTTTGCAAACATATTTATAACAACTTTTGCTATACACCTCTCAAACGTAATGGCAACTACAGAATATATTTCAAAAGTCGGTTATTTTATTATTATATAAAACTTAACAAAAAGCAACTACAATATACGAAGTAGCAAAATAATTTCTTTAGAAAAAAAAAAAACATTTTCGCTTATAACGACCATGAAGAGACAGAAAATATTCGTCGTAATAAACGAATGTCGTTTTAAAGGAATGCTGTGAATTTTGGAAAATTAGTATAAGACTTGAACATTGTAGAATATGCTAATTTTAGAGCGGACGCTTCGAACTCATTTGCTAGAATTTTATATGATGTCGCAGGTTCAAGTTTATGTATAGTGCTTTTTCTTCTAATGAAATTTTTTTGTATTTTTGATACGTTATTAGGTTTTTTTTTATACCCTACACCTATAGAATAGGTAAAGGGGTATATTAACTTTGGTATGGTGTTTGTAACCACCTAAAGGAAGCGAGCTAGATATGGAAAAGTATATATATTTGTGATCAGCGTGACCGCCTTAGTCGATATAGCCATGTCCGTCCGTCCGTCCGTCCGTCCGTAGGCACGATAACTCAAAAAATAATGGAGCTATCTTGATGAAATTTTAACTGTAGGTTACTAGGACTGAAAGTACGGCGGGGATTGCATATGGGCTAAATCGGCCCATGGGTTCGGATTCTGGACCTTTTAATCGGTTTCAGGGCTAACGAACAAATATAAAAAATCACGATAACTCAACAACTAATGACGCTATCTTCATCAAATTTGTGCTGTAGGTTACTAGTAATGAAACTACTTCGGGAATTGCGTAAGGTAGGGATTGGACCATGGGTTCGGAACCTAGAACTTTTTGATCGAATTTAGGCCAAACGAGCATAATTCCGAAACCAATGAAGATAGAACCTCCAAATTTAGTATCAGGGTGTCCCTTCCTATTTCCTAAGTGTCTTGTGAATTTGGGTCCCATTGGAGTAGTGGGTCGGGGACCAGCCACACATTTCCGAAGACCTTAAAGCATATCTTTAAAAATAATAAAGATAACAACTTGAAAAAATGTAGAAGCTTCCAATTTGCCACAATGGTGTTCTTTACTATCTCTTGCGTGTTCCCCTAATTTGGGATCAATTGGAGTGGTGGTTCTGTACCCCTCTCAGACCTCCCAAGTTTTAAAGGCTTATAATCGAAATTACTAAAAATAGTTATTTAAAATTAGGATAGACCGTTCAAATTGTGTACAAAGGTTAACTAGTACTATAAGTACAGCGCGGACTATATAAGGGTGAAATCAGCCCAACGGTTCGGATTCCAGACCTTTTAATCGATGTCAGGGCTAAGGAACATATATAAAAAATCACGATAACTCAACAACTAATGAGGCTATCTTCATGAAATTTGTGCTGTTGGTTATTGGCAGCGAAACTACGGCGGAGATTACGTACGGTGAGGATTGGACAATGGGTTCGGAACTTAGAACTTTTTGATCGAATTTAGGCCAAACGAGCATAATTCCGAAACCAATGAAAATAGAACCTCCAAATTTGGTATCAGGGTGTCCCTTCCTATTTCGTAAGTGTCTTTGAAATTTGGGCCCCATTGAAGTAGTGGATCGGGGACCAGCCACTCAGTTCTTAGGCCCTTAAAGCATATTTTCGAAATTAATAAAGATAGTAACTTGAAACAAATGTAGAAGCTTCCAATTTGCCACAAGGGTGTTCTTTACTATTTCTTGCGTGCCCCCTAATTTGGGATCAATTGGAGTGGTGGTTTAGAACCTCTCTTAGACCCCCCAATGTGTAAAAGCTTATCATCGAAATTAATAAAACTAGTAACTTAAAATTAAGATAGAGCTTTCCAATTGTGTACAAGGGTTAACTAGTATTGAAAGTTTGACGGGACTGCATATGGGCGAAATTGTACCATAATTTCGGGTCCTGGAACCCTTGAAAAGTTCAAGGACTAACAAACATATATCTTAAAAACACCATAACTCAAAAAATAATGCCGGTATTTTGATGAAATTTAACAGTAGGTTACTAGTAATGAAAGTACCATGGGAATTGGTTGTGGTCGAGTTTAATTTCGAAGCCAAAGAATATATTTCCTATGTCCTATGTGCCTCCGAAATCTAGACTTAATTGTAGTGGTTCAGCTATGTTCAATGGTACTTGCTGCATTTATATAAAATTTATTTTTATATTTAAATGAATTATATGAAAAGGCGTAAACTTTTAATTGTATTTTAGAAATACATTTATTGCATATTTTGCGTTTATAAGCTTTTCTATTAGGTATATAAACTAACCATTTAAAATAATTGCAATTTTTAAAAATTTGGATTATTAAATATATTATGCTTTGATTATCTTTTTATCACAAAATTTAATAATTAGAATTTTTTCATTTTGTAATTGAATTGGAATAAATATATTTTCATTTATTTCAAGTTTGTTTGTTTTTTAATATTTTTAAATAGATAAATTAGTAAGAATTTGTAGTATTTTTTAATAGATAGGGTAATTAGAAAATGTTTTTAGTATTATACAGTTAATTTGGTTAGCTATGTCTTACGATCAAATTAATAACAGCTTCTATGGTGTTAAAATGACTTATGGATATGTCCTTAAATTTGAACGAAATAGGTGTAGGGTATTTCTAAGTCGGTTGCACCGACTGACTGTTTCTTTACTTGTTTATATTCAAAAATAAATATAAAATTATTAAATTAATCACCAAGCTACATTATTAGATATAAAAGTTTAAATAAAAGAAATGTAAATGTAATAAACTTACATTTTTAGGTAAAATTTAATAGGCAAACATTGTAAAGTTTATTAAAATTAAAATTGAACAGAGTTCGTTATAAATGCAAACTACTGTATAAACCAAATGTATTGCTATAATTTTGAACAGAACTCATTTTTTCGTTCACTTTTTAAGATAAAACAAAAACAAAAATTTTAAAAAAATTTCAATCTCCTTGTTCATTGAACATTTGAACTAAACAAAAAAAAAAAAAACATAAGTCGGTGCCTTTAATAAATATTATATTAAAATTAAAGACGTGTTTTCACCTGAAAAAACGCAATATTCTAAAAAAAAAAATATAATTGTAATATGAAAACAAAAAAAAACCTTTCTTTTGGTTGTTCCTTCATTAAAATTGGTCTTATAGTTTACCCGAAAAAGGGATGTTTATATTTGTATGGGAAAAAATAAGCCGATTAAATATTATGATATTACAATCATAATAATTATGATATATAATATATGTATAAACAACTAATTGTGTATGATACCTAAATCTGTTTACACGTCTACTAAAAGCTTTTACTGCATGTATGTAGAACTTGATATTGTAAAAAGGTTTTCTTAACTGCAAGTTCTAAATGTATTGTTTGATAGATATTACATTTTGTAAAATATAGTCATTACATAAATTTCAAAATAGTCTTAATAATCTTCAAAGCAAAAAGAAATTAAGAAAAGAAAGAAAAAGAACTATCAAAAATTAAAAAATTAAATCTAAGACTAAGACTGAAAGTACGGTGGGGATTGCAAATGGGCGAAATCGGCCCATGGGTTCGACCTTTTAATCGGTCCAAGGGCTAACGAGCTAATAAAAAAAATCACGATAACTCAACAACTAATGACGCTATCTTCATCAAATTTGTATTGTAGGTTACGAAACTACTTCAGGGATTGCGTAAGTTCGGGATTGGACCATGGGTTCGGAACCTAGAACTTTTTGATCGATTTAGGCCAAACGAGCATAATTCCGAAACCAATGAAGATAGAACCTCCAAATTTGGTATCAGGATGTCCCTTCATATTTCCTTAGTTTCCTTGAAATTTGCGCCCCATTGGAGTTAGAGATCAGGGACCAGCCACACATTTCCGAAGACCTAAAGGCATCGAATATAACGAGGATAGTAACTTCAAACAAAAGCAGAACGGCTGGATGGCACAGTGGTTAGAGTGCCGACCTTTCATGCGAGAGGCGCCGGGTTCGAATCCCAGTGAAAGTGAAAAAAAAACTTTTATCTGGTTTTCAACTCGACTCAGCTACCATTCGCCTTTGGGTTCAAATTAATGGCTTAATTAGTTATTAATAATTAAATAAAAAAATACATAAAATATAACAATAAAAACAAATGCAAAATGTAAACAAATAATTTAATTAAATAATATAACTCACTGATATAGAATACCATATAATTCAAATACAAAATATTACAATATAAACAAAATAGAACTGCATTTATTGAAAATCTAAGACATTTCTACATGTTATAAGGCGTAGTAATATATGAATATTATTACTTATGAATATTATTACTTATTGAAACTGAAACAAAAGAAGAAAGGGATAAAATAATAAATAAACTTGAAAATAAGATGGAAGATTATGAAATTAAGGTGCCAGCTGAAATAAAAACAAAAATTGAAGTTGTACATATGGGTGTTAAATATACTGAAGAAGACTTAATTAACAAACTTAAGGCACATAACGTTAATTTAGAGCACAGTTTTATGAAAGTGGAAAATATATCAAGCAAAGTATTTGTCATATTAAATAGCTAAATATAATGCTATAATAGAAATTGATAAAGAATCTTTCCAGAAATTGATTGAAAATGAAAAGGTATCAATAGGATGGGAGCGTTGTAAAATGTTCGATGCTTTGAGAGTTCTTCGAACTACAAATTCAATGGGTTTAATCAAAAAGCTGTAAATTGTACCAAAGAGGAAACGTGTAGCAAATGCCATCAAAATCACAAAAGTAAAGATTGTAATAAAGAAGAAGTTAACAAATGTATTAATTGTTTAAAAGTTAATGAAACACTTAAGTTTGGTTTAAACGTTGATCATAGGACTTTCATTGTAACGTGTCCAGTTTACCAGAGAAAACTAAGCAATCTAAAATAAAAAATTGGATATTAGCAATCAATGATAGATGAGAAAGAAAACAAAATCTCAATTGCTTTGAATATTAGTAGTGAACATACTTATACTAATTATAATAATATTAATGTCAATGCTAATAATAATAATAATAATAATAATAATAATAGTATTATTAATAATAATAATAATAAAAATAATAATAATAATAACATTAATAATAATAATAATATTAATAACAATAATAATAATAATAATAAAACTGATAACGATAGAATTGCTGATATTAGTACAACAGAAACGGTAATAAAAACAGTTAAAGAAATAGTCAAACCAAAAGATGATTCATCAAATATTAAAACCAAAAATCATAGAAATCTTTTAAATTTTTTATCATTCACAAAGAAAAAACATAAAAATATCACTACTACGAAAGAATCTATAGTTGATGTAGCTAATCCAAATAAAATTAAAAAAAGCGATTGCGTGGTTTCAAAAGATGAGGATAAAGAAAATAAAAAAACTTGCATTACTCCAAGCAAACTCCAAATGCCAGATAACAAATATTCAAATTGGACTAAGGGAGAAACGCTCTGCCCAAACATTGAAAAAAATGTACAGGGAAATAGTAAAACATACATCGATCCATTGGTCCCTCCTATTGTTAGGCTAATAAGGAAATCAATTGATACTGGTGATAATGTTTATGCAATTTCAAGACTAAGAGACCACAGAATTTATAACAATGTAAGGCTGTTTTTATCATATTTCCATGACAAGGATGATATTTGCTATGAAGGTGTCATTCAGACTGGTTTAAAAATACTAATTCATCATAAGGGATTGCCAAATAACTATAAAGAACTTTATCAACTTTATTTTATTTATCATGACAATACAGGAGTATCCAGAAAAGAAGCAATTCAAGACCCAGTTTATTACAGGAGGCATATTGATAATAAGTACAGAGAATATTTGCAGAAAACAAGAGAAACTTGGCAAAATTATACGATCAGTAAACCTTGATGTTCAATACACTCTCAAATTTAAATATTGTGCATTTTAAAGCCAGAAGTCTCAGAAAAAATATTGCTGAAATAGAATCATTTATAAAAATTAAAAAATGTATTGACATAATTATGATTGGTGAAACTTGGATATACTCTGATGAGAAGATATTTTTTAATATTCCTGGGTATACAGCTTTATTTAATTCAAATAATTTAAATAAAGGAGGCGGAGCTGCTATTTATGTCAAACAAAATATACAATATAAAATATTAGAAGTCATATAACAGTTCAATACTATAATTTTATCATTATGTTGTACTAGTCCAGTTATTAAACTTGCGGTTTGTTACAAAAATTTTAGTGAAAATAATAATACATTTATATCCCATTTAGAATCAATTTTTAATAGATATAAAAATATTGTAATGGTTGGCGATACTAACATTGATTTATTATCTGATTCGGAGCTCTCTAGATTCTACAAAACAATGCTAGAACCTAATGCTGTAGATGTAAAGAGCAATTTAAGGAAGGAAAATGCTATAACAGTTACGGAAAAAACTTGCAAAATTATTGATCATGTTCTATCAAATATAAAAAATGAAAAGCATGATTTTAAAATTTCTACCGAAGATGTTGTTAACTTAGACCAAAAAGCCATTCAAATAAGGATAAATAAAGTTATAAAAAAAAGTGAGCCCATTTTCTATAAGGAAGTAATCGTTACAGATATAAAAAAATACAAAACTCAAGTTAGCAGTCTACTTTCAACAAATCATGATCTCATGAAAATATTACAATTGGCCAAAGAGAACTCCACTGAAAAAAAAGGAATAAGAACAAGATAAAATAATGATTGGATCACTAAAGAAATAATAAACCACATCCAAAAAAGGAATAAATTATTTCAAAATTTAAAGAAAAACCCTAACTCCCCAGAAATTCAAGCCAAATTTAAAAAATTGAAGAATAGTGTCACGAAGGAAATAAAGAGAGAAAAGCAAAATTATTTTAATAATAAAATCTACTTAGCTAGGTCCATAGAAAAATGTGGGAAGTGCTAAACAACTGTATACTGAAAATGTCGTCTGTATTGCTAATACAGACGTATTACTAATACAGACGTAAAACACGTATTTTAGTGAAATTGGAAACAAGTTGGCGGATAATATTATTGATGCAAGAAAATACACAGTAAAAATCACTACTACTAAACGATCTATTTTTCTAAGAAAAACAAATGAAATCGAAGTATTAAAAATCATTAAGCTGCTAATAAAAAATAGTTCACCAGGAGTTAATGGTATAACAGCATCAAATCTAAGGCATGTGGCAACCATTATAGCACCCAAGCTCGCTTACTTAATAAATATTTGTTTAACAACTGGTATTTATCCTGAATGTCTAAAATCAAATATGGCTGTGCCAATGTCCAAATCAGGAGCAACCAATGATATATCAAATTACAGGCCTATTACTTTAACAAGTTGCTTGAGAAAGATATTTGAAAAAATAATAAATATAGAATACAGAATTTTATTCAAAAGGTAGTAGGTTTTGATGGTAACAAAATGAGGTTCAGGGAACTATGTATGTTCAGTATTCGTTGATTTAAAAAAAGCATTCGATACAGTTGATCATAAAATCCTATTAAACAGACTTTATGAAATCGGTATAAGAGGAACAGCTCTGGATCTTCTTAGATCTTATTTACAAAATAGGAAAATAGCTACAAGAGTTAATGGTGTATTGAGTAACCAGTGTACTATAAATATAGGTGTTCCGTAAGGATCAGTACTCGGGCCTACTTTGTATCTGCTTTTTATCCATAACATCCAATGTGCTAATTTACAAGCCGATTACAAGATATTTTCGGATGACACATTGCTCATTTACAGTGCTAAAACCAGAGATGAATTAGAAAGAATAAAAAATGAGGATTTGTGCAAATATATTAATTGGCTTAAAGGCAACAAATTAAGTATAAATGCTGATAAAACTAAATTAATCACATATAAAATGAGGAATAAAGCTGATATAAATCTAAAAATATTGATAAACAATGTCCAAATTGAAAGAGTTGATACATATAAATACACTGATGTAATAATTGATGAAAAACTGAGATGGGAAAATCATATCAATAAAAAATTGCGCCAGTGCTTGGTGCCATTAAACTAAACAGGAAAGCAGCCAATAATATATATCATGCTCATATCATGTCACATATTAGGTATAATATACGCAAGTGGGTCAGTTGCGCTACTTGGCTGAAAGAAAAGATCTATGATAAAACTATGATAAACAAAGCAATTAAAAGTTTATACAAGTTTAGCTGGCTGACACCAACAGTAATTATTATTATGGAAAAAGCCAAATTAATTTTTAAACTGCAACAAGAAATTTACTGGAAGAATATTAATATTACGAAAAGAAATAGTGTACATAACTATAACACGAGAAGCCTGAACTATTTAAATCATACAAGATCTACAAGGGAGTTATCTCACAGCAGCAGATTATCCTCAGCTATAAGAATCTATAATAAGCTACCAAATGATCTTAAACAGACCTCTAACATAAAATTATTTGTTAAAAACCTGAAGTACCTACTAAAGCGGAATACCATATTGCTTGATAGCGTTATGCAGAATGAATAATTGTATTAACATATAATAATAATTTTAATTAATATTATATAACCTTAACAAGTATATTTACATAACTTATATATATTGATATGTGTATTATATACTTATACATGTATATTTTTGCTTGTCTTTAGTTTGTGTAGTTATAGGTTAATCTGTGTTATTTTATACCAAAATCAATTGTTTTGTTTATAGCACAGTTAAAAAAAAAAAATAGAAAAAAGTTATATAAAAGTAAAACTATAAAAAACGAGGAAGATTATAGTTGCCCTTGTCAACTTTTAGATACCCGTGCGTGTATTAAATAAATAAGAATTTCATATATTGCAATTGAACTGTTTGACAGAAAATTCAAAATATTTGTTTTTTTATATTTAATTACAAAAAAAATGAATAAAAAAATAAATGAATTAAAAAAAAAGATGAATTTAAAAAAAAAAATATGTTCTGAACGAGATTCGAACCCACACTTTTCAATTAAAAGGGCGACATCCTAACCATTAAGCCATCGACTTTATATTAATCTCAATTTTTTTTTTAAATTATCATAGTTGCTATGATATCAATTGTTTGTTTTGAATAACTGTTTTGAATTTTTTTAAAAATGTATTAAAAAAAAATAAATAATTTATAAATGAGAGTTTTAAGATAAATAAAAAAAAAAAAAAAATTTCGCCCCAGCCAGGAATCGAAACGAAACGTTTTGACTACTAGTCCCAAGTTCTAACCACTACACTATAGAACAATTTGCCTACAAAACGAGTTTTTATTTATCTTAATTTTTTTTTAAATAATTATAGTTGCTATGGTAGCAATTCTTTGTTTTAAATAACAGTTTTTAAATAATTGTAGTTGCTATGGTATCAATTGTTTGTTTTAAATAACAGTTTTTAATTTTTTTATAGAAATATTAAAAAAAATTAATAATTTTTAATATAAATGAGTTTTTTGTCAAATTTTCTACAAAATAAAATTTTTCATACATAAAATAAATACATATATTTTATTAAAAAGAAAATAGATAACAAAAAATGAATTTAAAAAAAAAAAAAAATTTTCCTTAGCCTGAATTCGAACCGAGACATTCTGGCTACAAGTAACATGTCCTAACCACTACACCATGAATCTATTAATAATTTAACTACATTTTGTTTTTTCTTATATTTGGTTTCTATTTAGTTATGAATTTTGAAAATATTCATATAATTTCGAAAAATTTGTATGGCAGCTACCCGAAGCCTTTGTCCGATTTTAACCAAAAACAATAGGGAACCTACAATTTGTCTAAAAATTACTTTGTGAAAGTTTAAGAACTCTAGCTCTTATAGTTTTTGAGTTATCGTGCTGACGGACGGACGGACACACATAGCTAGATCGATTCACTTTTCGATGCTGATTCGATACGTACCCTTGACACTATATCTAGCTCGTATATTTCGATGCGTTACAAAAGGAGGAGTAATATTAATATACCCGATGTTCATATATGTATGCACGGGTATAAAAAGCATACACAATAAGAAAGCTAAATAAAGTACCGTAAATTCCTACAACTATGGTACAGCCCTACAACTATGGTACAGCCCTACAACTATGGTCCAAAAGACTTTAAAAATAAAAAATTTAATATATAAGGATGAATTAATAGTAATTCTGAATACAACAATGTACCATAGTTGGACTATAGTTGCGCAACTTAAAATACAACAATGTACCACTATATTTTACATTCTATTTGTTGCAAATTATGCGTTAGAAAGCTGTTCTAGCGGATTTATTTCAGTTAAATATTAAATTATTCAAAACCAAAGAAAAAGTTTTCTACAGATTTAACTTTCTGAAATATTTAACAAAATATACCAAAAGTGGTACATAGTTGTAGGAAATTACGGTATATAAATTAAAAAAAAAAAAAAAAAAAATTGTAGTGGTGGTTCAGGTACCTCCTAAGAAATCCCAAAATTAATTGGCTTATCTTCGAAATTCATGAAGGTAAAAACTTTAAATTTGATACACGAGGGTTCTTTCCTATTTCCATTTTTATCTTATACTTTTATATTTTTAAAAGGTTAAGAATTTTATCATATTTTTGTATAATATTTTATAAATTAAAAACGAAATATTTTTTTAATAAACGAATACATTTCTTTTTTTTTAATTTTTATTATGTCATATATTTTATTGAATTATTACCATATACTTAAGACATTGTGCAAGATACTTAAGCTATATTCAAAGGTACTTCCTGCATTTATGTAAAATTTATTTTTATATTTAAATGAATTATATGAAAAGTCCTAAATTTGTAATTGCATTTTAGAAATACATTTATTGCATATTTTGCGTTTATAAGCTCGGCTGTCCCAAGCAAAAACACAGTAATTGATTCAAATATACTTTCGAGAAATTAAGCAAAACACTAAATTTTGAAGCCTCACAACATCTCTTAAAAATTTGTGGTCTATGTAATTTTTTCTTATAAATTGAATGAATATGCTTCTTTTTAATACCATTTCGATTCGATTACTCTGAATTTTGGGTAATTCCGAAAAGCTTTTTTGTTTTAAATGGGTATTATTGAAAATTTAAGCGATGAAAACCAGGTAAAAACACAGTATTTGAATTTACTGTGTTTTTAAAGTAAAGCAAGTATTAATTTAATAATTAAATCTCAAAACAAAAACACAGTAGGTATTGCCTGTTACATTATCATAAAAGAAAAATTATTAAAATTTTTAAATCACTATAACAATAAAACACTTTATTAAAATATAAAAAATTCATTAAAATAAAAATTAAAACTAGACAAAAATAATTCATCTGAAAATAAAAACTTAACAAAAATAATTCAGTCTTATCTACTAAGAAATTATAAAAAATAATTAATTATAAAAAATGTAATTTAGATTAATTAGTACAAAATATTATGTAATTTGTTATTCTTCTACGTTATTGGTGTCAGAAGTCACTAAGTCTTTTGATGTTTCAGACTCATTTAGATTATTCCAAATTAAACAAGCTTTTTGATTATTGTTTCCTTTTTTTTTCTGCACACCACGGTGTTCGATTAAGCATGGAACGTTGTTTATATTTTCGTTTTTCTTTAGAAAGTCCAGTAACTTGAAATTTTCATCGAAATCGTTTTTATATTCAATTGTTCGGCATCCTTTTGTAAATTTTACTTCCACCAAATTGCACAATTTAAAATTTGTCAAGGAATCTTCAATATTTTTCTTTTTCATTAAAGACCTTTTACCTGACTTGATGAAACTGTTCCAATTTTAAAATTCGTAAATTTTTACGTGAACTTTCTATTGCCTCCCATAGCTCTTGGAAATCATAAATATTTCGCTTCCTGCCTATTTTTTTTTTCAATGTTCCCATGTACTCCATCAGCACTCATATGGGTATGACCTTTAGTAAGGAATTTAAAGCGAACTTCATCTGGACCGTTTGGTTGGTTTACAATATTAACCAGCGCAGAGAAAATCATCCAGTTTTTGTTTTGCGCTGTACAATTTATTACATTAAAAATAGAGTACAAAAAGCAAGTAAACATTGAAAAAAGAGAATTAAAAAAAAAACAGTTTAATTTTGTTAGTTACTGTGTTTTTGCTTGGGACAGCCGTTTTGTGATTACACAAAACCGAACTATTTTTCACTTTTAAAACACAGTAAGTACAAACACCAAATTAGAACACAGTAACTCATTGCAATTACTGTGTTTTAATTTGGGATTTGTTTGTTACTGTGTTTTGAACTAGGAATCGTGATGTAAACAATGCACTTACTGTGTTTTGGAAGCATCATTTTTACTCACTAAGGGTTCAGATCGTAAAAGTCAAAATGTACAATGTTAGGAAACAACATAGTAAGTCCATTTTTGCTCTTAACTCGAATTTGATCATATAGTTAGTTACTGTGTTTTTGCTTGGTACTGCCGAGCTTTTCTAATAGGCACATAACTTAATGAATTAAAATTGAAATAACATTGAAATAATTGCAAATTTGAAAAATTATATATTATGCTTTGATTATCTTTTTATCATAAAATTTAAGAATTAAAATTTTTTCACTTTGGTAATTGAATTGAAATAAATATATTTTCATTTATTTCAAGTTTTTTTATTTTTTAATATTTTTAAATAGATAAATTAGTAAGAATTTGTAATATTTTTGAATAGATAAAGTAATTAGAAAATGTTTTTTGTATTATAAAGTTAATTTGGTTGGCTATGTCTTACGATAAAACTAATAACAGCTTATATATAATTAAATTTGAACCAAATAGTCGTAGGGTAATTCTAAGTCGGCGACTATTTCTTTACTTGTTATATTATAAGGTTACAGTAGAATGTTATTAATTTGTATGTAATCCAAATTTCCAATCCATAGTTTAACCTCTTTAATAAAATTGGAGTAAACGTCAATAGATCTTATGACTTCAGAACGAACATTAAATAGCTTAGGTGCTATGATACCCTAAGAAATTTTAAAAAAGGTTGTTCCAAACCTAGGAACATTAACAAGAAACATATAATTGGCTAATAAATTATGCCTATAAATCATCCGACTACAAAGATAGTCTCCCCGTTGCAAAAAAAAATGTTTAAGACTTGTAATAATATAGATGCTTCAGAGGCAAAATCTTTAGCTTTCTAATTAATTCTAAGTTGTTACGAGTCATCATCGTTTTTTTGCAAATAATTCTGATTATATGTTTTTGAGCAATTAATAGTGGTTTGATATTGTTCATATAAGCTCCGCGCCATGCTGTTAAACCATATTGAAATTTAGATTGCACTAAACCATAATAAAATATTTTAAGGGTATCATCTGAACACAATCGGATTAGCTGGGATATATTTCTAACTGTTGCTAAAGGTTTTTTTTAAGAGTATAATATTCAATAAAGTCTCCGATAATCAAGTTCAATAAATAATGCTTGTTGTTTAAGTTGTAACTTAGAACTATATTTTATTTAACTTAATTTGGCTATTTATAAACTTAAAACTAACGCTACTAATACTAATTAACATTTAATTATTCCTATTGTTAAATTGTGCAATGTCAGTATATTCATATAAAATTTGGTAATCAATATCATTTTCATTTCTTATCGATAATTATTATTATTTGGTATTAGTATTAAAGCATATCGTAATTATGATCGCATTCTTTGGATTTATATTTCTTAACGCGATAAGTCGGTCAATGTACTTAAATATATTTTATCCAAAGTATTATTAGTTCAATGGGCAATCCATTATGATATACTTTAAACTTGTGCGATAAGTATCATATAGTTTTATATTACATCTCCCTCCGAAAGAAAAAGGAAAGCGAAAAGGAAAAAAAAAATTTACTTATCATAATAATTTTATTTGTTTATACATATCCACTTGTGTGGTTTTTTTTTTTCTTTTCGTTTTGCTTTTCATTCAATTGTTTTTGTTTTTGAAATATTATACTTTATTAATTTGAGGGTACCAAAAAAAAATTTTATATATGAACATACTGTAAACATTGTTAATATTGTTTTTATATGAGAAAAAAAAAAAATTTGATATAATACAATGTAAAAAAAATTTTATTCTAATTAAGTTTTATAAACTTATTTTTATTATTTTGCTGAGCTGGCCAACTCATTTAAATTTATTAACCTAGGTCAGTTAAATTATTTTATGTTAAATTAAAATTAAAAATATTTTTAGTTGTTAATCTTATACTAGGATATCCAATATATAGTAAGTTAATTTAATATAGTTTTATTAAAGAGATTATTTTTTATATTTTACTAATCTATTTTTATGTACAATTTCTTCTTTATTATTTGAAATTATAATCTTTACATTAGAACCTTCTATACTTTTTATTACATATGGGCCCTTATATTGAGCTTCTAATTTATGAGCATCCTCCTTTCTTAGTAAAACTTCGTCATTTACTTTAAAATCATACCCTTTCACATTTTGGTCGTATAGTCTTTTATTGTTTATTTTGGCTTTTTGTAGTAAGTATTGTGCGTTTTTGTTCATGACTTGTAAGTTGTATTTAAGTTCTTTACTGTAATCGTCAAAGTTGTAAATTGGTTCAATTTTGCTGTTAAGAATAAATTCTGGTATTAATGGTGTTTTACCAAAAACCAATTCAAATGGAGCATATTTTTCTTGAAAGCTCACATTTGGTGTTGAATTATGACAATACGTAAAGTATGGTAGGTAACTGTCCCAATTGTTTTTATTTTCGTTTATATATGAACGTAAGTATTCATTAAGAACTCTGTGATTTCTTTCTACAGTTCCTAACGTTTCATGATGGTAAGCTGTAGAACACTTATGTTCAATATTTAACAACGAAAGAACTTCTCTCATTATTTGATTTTTATATTCGGTTCCCCTATCTGTTAAAATATTTTACATAGGTCCGAATATCAAAACACAGTTCTCAACTATGGCTTTTGCAACTGTTTTAGCCTCTTTGTTGGGAATTGGTACTGTTATTAAAAATTTAGTCAAGTCACAAATAATTGTTACTGCATATTGATTGTTGTTTATAGTTCTTGGCAACGGGCCAATTGTATCAATTACTACTACGTCAAACGCTTTTTGTGGGGTCCCTGTTAGTTGTAACGGTTCTTTATGCTTTATTTTTGTTTTATTTAGTTGACATTTTGTACAATTTCTTATAAATTTAGCTATGTCTTTTGCCATATTTTTCCAGTAATATTTTGTTCTTAACTTGGCATATAGTCTTTTCTGTCCAACGTGTCCTCCAAATATGGGGTCATTATGATATCTATTTAATATTTCATTTTTATCTAATATCTTTTTAACTGTTTTTGGTGTATTTATTATCGCGATTTTTAATTTGTTTAACACCCTATTACCTATTTCTTTGAATTCTTTTATGGTATATTGAGTAAATATAATATCATTGTTATCTATTTCTAATTCATTTATATTTAAGTTGTTAGTTTTTTCTTCTAGTCCGCGGAAAAATAACTCTAATGTTATTTTCTTTTTAACTATAAATTTACTCATATCAAAACTAATTGCGCATTTTCGTTTTTTATATATTTTACCTAGGATTTCATTTTTATATTTCGTTAATTTAATTTTTGGAATTTTCCAATTTTTGAGTGCCTCATATATTTTGATATCTCTATTTTTATTACAGTCTTCCTTAGAAGATTGTATTCTATCTTTAGCATAATTATTATCATTTTCATTTTTATTTTTATTTTCATTTTTATTTTTATTATTATTGTTGGACGATCTTGTTTGTACTTTCATTATTTTAACAGTTTCGTTATTTTCATGGGTAAATTGTAAATCTTTTATATTTATGCGTGATAACGCGTCAGCTACTACATTTAATTTTCCTTTAATATATTCTACCGTAAAATTATATTCTTCTAAATCTAATCTCATACGTGTTAATTTGGAAGATGGATTTTTTAATGAAAACAAATAAGTTAATGGTTTATGATCACTTTTTACTGTGAAATGTGTACCGTAAATATATGGTCTATAATGTGTAATTGCAAAATGAATTGCTGCTAACTCTTTTTCAATTGTGGACTTATTTGATTCACCTTTTGTAAAAGATCTTGAAGCGAATGAAATTGGTAAATCAGTACCATTATAGTTTTGAGTTAACGCAGCTCCTACCGCATCTTTTGATGCATCTACTACTAAGGTAAATTCTTTTGAAAAATCTGGATAATGTAAAATAGGTGGTTTTAATAGTGAATTTTTTAGTTTTTGAAAAGCCTTTTGACAATCTTCATTCCAAATGAAGGTTGCTTTTTTTCTAGTTAAAGCATTTAATGGTTTTGCTATGCCAGCGAAATTTGGAATAAATTTCCTATAATAGTTTGCGAAAGCTACGAAACGTCTAGTTTCGTCTTTATCTTTCGGTGTTGGATATTTGGTTATTACTTCATATTTAGAGTCATCTGGATATATACCTTGATCCGTACATTTGTGACCTAAATATGTAACTTCTGATTTGAAAAATTTACACTTTTCCGGATTTAATTTTAAATTATATTGTTGACATATTCCGAAAACAGATTTCAAATTTTTTAAATGATGATTTTCTGAACACCCTGTTACTATTATATCATCCATATAAAGAAAACATTGTAAAGGTGTTGCACCTGCGAAAGCAAGTGACATCATTCTTGAAAATGAATTTGGTGAGACGTTAAGTCCGAATGGAAGAACTTTCCATATATAGCTACCGGATTGTGTGCTAAAAGAAGTTATGTCTCTAGATTGTTCATCTAGTGGTACTTGATGAAAACCAGAATATAGATCCAAAACTGAGAAAAATTTAGTTCTACCTAAATTATCAAAAATAACTTCTATTCTTGGTAAGGGAAATTTATCGGCTATTAATTTTTTATTAACCATCCTATAGTCAATACACATTCTCCATTTATTTTGATTCCCTTTTTTCGGTACTAATATAATTGGACTGTTATAATTAGATTGACTAGGTTCAATTAATTTATTTTTTAGTAACTTATTAACTTGTTTATTTATTTCTTCCGTTTGCGTATGAGCTTGCCTGTAGTTTTTAATATATACCGGATTATCATCCATAATCCGTAATTTTTGTTTATAAAAATTGTTAACAGACATTGGGTCTGTTTCTAATTGAAAAATATTGGAATATTCATCACATAACTTAAGTAATTTGGGTAAGTATACTTTATTTGAATTTTTTGTAATTATGTCATTTAATTCTTTTGTTCTCATATTACTTTTATTAAAATTTTGTTTTAAATTTATTATTTCAAATTCAGACTATGGTAAAGTTTTTAATTTGGTATCAGATGATATTATTTTATTTTCTGAATTTGTATTCATAACCCGAACAAAAGGGGTTTTAGAGGCCACTATTGTTCTAGGTATGAATACTCCTTCTGAAATTTCCTGATCCAAAATTAGACATTCTTCTTCTGAAGGTAAATGAAATTTTCTTAAAACTTCTGAACGTGCTGGTAATACTATTGTTTGTGTATTAGGGCCGCTCAGAATTGGAATTTGTAATATATTACAGTTTGTTTTGAGTTATATGAATGAGTTATTCCTTTTATTTTTATTGTGTCATTTTTATTTAAATTAAAATTGTTGTTAATAGATGAGATTTTTATTAACGAAATGTCTGCTTGAGTATCTATTAAAAAATTTAATTTTGCTTTATTTAACTTAGTGAATATTGAAATGTAGTCTGAAAAATTAAGATTTAACGTATATATATTTTTAATTGAATCATTTACTCTTCTGATTCTTGTATTTCTGCCCCCTCTGCCCATGCCATTGAGGGGCTGTAATGTTTTCCGTATACCGAACATTACCATAATTTCTATTATTACCTCTATAATTCCTACTTTGTTGATTATTACTATAATTACTATTAAATCTATTATTATTATTACGAGGGTTGTTATAACTTCTATTTTTATTGAAGTTGTTGTTGTTGTTGTTGTTGTTTCTATATCTATTTTTATTAAAATTATTGTAATTATTATTAGGTCTATTGTTGCAGTTATTAAAATTATTACTAAAGTTTTTATTCCTAAAGTTACGGTTTGCTGGTCTTGAATTAAACGATAAGACCTGTTTTTCTTTGCTTTCAGTATTTGTTTCTACTATGAATTTTGCAACTACCTCTTTAGGATCTTCGAATTTTGAAGATGCTAATACCGCTTTTACTAAATCAGACCTTGCTGATGCTCTACACATATCGACTGTTTTTTCAACTGATAACTCAACAGCCTTTGTGCTACTAATCCCTTCCATTACCAAGGATCTTCTAAACATTTCAGCTAAATCTTCGGCCTGTTTTGCAAAATCTTGTATTGCAACTCTGTCAGCTTTTAAAGCTTGCATTCTACCCTCTATAATTTTTGAATTTTCCGTTTTTATTTTTATTTTTAATGTTTCTAATATTTTTTCTGAATTTTCTTCATCAGTTATCAATTCTCTTGCTTTGCCTTCTAGTTTTGACAATACTATAGATTTTAAAAGTGTTTTTAAAGGTGCTGTTGTAGCTAATTCTTCTGTTAATTTTACTGAGTCTAGAAATGATTGTAAACTAAGCGGGTCACCATTATAATTTTTGCTTATGGTGCACGATGCTAGTTTTAAAAATTCTACCGTTGAAAGAGCCATTGTTTCTTTTATCGACTTTACACTATCAGAATCGGTACTTGAATCAGTGTCAGGTTTTTCTAATTTCACTAAATGAAATACGTTATTTGGTATTGTGTACTCAAAATTTAATATTTTGTACACCCTTCTTAATCTATCTCTAGCAAAATGGAAATGTTCTATCAAATTTCTTTTATTTTCGGTTTTTGTCCAAACTATTTGTAATGTCTTAATCAAATTATTATAACTTTTCGTTATTCTAATTTTGTTTTTGTTTAATATTAGTGGGTTCTTTGACCTGTTCTCTTTCAGTATTGTCTGTGTGGCCTTCAAAAAGTCCTTCTTAGCTCTTATAAGTTCTTTACACATAGAATTTTAGTCAAGGATATTTAGATAGTTAAATGCTCATAGAAGTTAATAACAAAAAAATTTTGTTCCTTTAAAACCATTAAAAAAAATTTTGCTTTAATTTGAAATTATTTTAATTTGTTCCTCATTGTAAAAATTTATAAATGTCAATATTGTATTTACATATATTTCTTTTCTTTCATAATATTTATATTTAGTCTGATAATTAATTACAATTTCAAAAATTTTTATTATTTTTTTTTTTATGATGTGCTTTAATTACAAAAAAAAAAATTTTCTTTTACAGTACAGATTAATATATTTCTAAAATTTTCTTGCATACATCGTCTTTTTAATATTTGGATAAAGAAAGCACATATGAAAAAGAGATTTACTATTTCAAAATTTAAATTTTATTTAGCGTTTAATTATTTAATTTATCTATTGATTTTTCATATATTATAAGATAATAAAAAATGCTTAACCTACTTTCTATTTAATTTTGTTATTTAATCTTTTTTCAATAATATAATTAATATAATAAAACATTTTGTTCTGTTTTTTTTTAAAACAAGAAAAAATATAATAAAGTACAAAAGAGAGTTAAATATATTATATAAAAAAATGTTTTCACTTATCTTGTTCTTTTTTCCCATTCATTCGATCTGTGGTACTCGTGCCTGGTATTTTCTTTTTATGTTTTTTCTAATGTTGTTGTACACTGCCATAATGATTTCCAAAATTTTTATGACTGCAATTATCAGGATCAATATTTTTATATCTTCATGGTTTTCCTGTAGGGTCTCCACTATAACGGTGTTTGTTATTTCACCGGTGTTGTCGATGGATGATGTTTTACCACCCATATTTTAGCACTATTTCTTTCGTTTGTTTTGAAAGATGAATTTTGTTTTTTTTTTTTTTTTTTTTTTTTTTTTTATTTTTATTATATTTGTATTGTTTTTGTTATGTATTATATATTTTTTTTTTTTTATTATTATTATTTTTAGTGTGATTTAATAATTTTTCTATTTATCATCATAATTATATTTTTAATTTAATTTTATTATATAGATTTTTAATATTTTTGATATTTTTGATTTTAGTTAGTATCTTTTTTTTTATTATTAAGAATTTTATTATATTTTTTTTTTATATTTTTATTATTAGTTTTTTATTTTTAAAATTATTTTTCCATTATACGTAACTTTTAGTTTATATCCTATCTTATTAGATAGGGTCACAAATTCGTTTTTTGGGATTTCTTCCCACACATAACAAAGTACATTACACTGTGTTTCATGTACATATTGTACAATGTCTCTGGTCTCCCCTAGTTTGAAAAAACCTTCGTCTGTAATTACAGGGAGTTTTTTGTAAAACTTTAGATTTTTTGTTTTAGTCATTTTTATTTTTATTTTTATTATATTTATTTATAAGTATGTTTTTTTAAAAAATTTTAGTTTTTTTATTGTTTTTAAATATTTTTTTTTTTTAAATCATTCAACTTTTGTACACATTCTTCACAATAATTCACCATATAGTTAGTAATAGTTTTTCGTCTTTAATAGTTTTTTTTTTTTCATATATTGTTTACTTTTTTTTTTTCATTTAAGAACACTTTTCACATATATATTTAATAGTTTTTAATAGTTTAGTTTTTTTTTCATATATTGTTTACTTTTTTTTTTCATTTAAGAACACTTTTCACATATATATTTTTTTTTTTAACAAAAAAAAATTTCCTATATATCTTTATTTTTTTTTTTTTTTTTTTTTTTATATTTTCACTCGGACTCTAAACGATTTTAAACCACGTACCGTACCACGAACGAATAAACTTTGTCACGGTCGCCATATAATATTCAATAAAGTCTCCGATAATCAAGTTCAATAAATAATGCTTGTTGTTTAAGTTGTAACTTAGAACTATATTTTATTTAACTTAATTTGGCTATTTATAAACTTAAAACTAACGCTACTAATACTAATTAACATTTAATTATTCCTATTGTTAAATTGTGCAATGTCAGTATATTCATATAAAATTTGGTAATCAATATCATTTTCATTTCTTATCGATAATTATTATTATTTGGTATTAGTATTAAAGCATATCGTAATTATGATCGCATTCTTTGGATTTATATTTCTTAACGCGATAAGTCGGTCAATGTACTTAAATATATTTTATCCAAAGTATTATTAGTTCAATGGGCAATCCATTATGATATACTTTAAACTTGTGCGATAAGTATCATTTAGTTTTATATTACAAGAGACAAAGTTTGCTCTAGCCATTTAATGTTGTTATCAATAAAGATAACTAAATATTTGAAAGTAGCAACTTCCACAACTGTAAAACACACATTAATACATATACCTCTATTATAAAATATTTCGTCATGAATGATAGCAGGATAATTAACACTAAACTTCGTTAGCCTATTACAATGTACACAATATCACATGCAGTTGAAGTGGAACTATTTATTTTAAAATAAATAACTTTCGTTTTATTGCTAATAACAAATTTGTGATTATAAAACCATTTACTTAAAATATCTAAATCATGATTTATGTTTGCTTTGAGATCCAGAGGGTCCGTATATCCATATCCGCAAGCTAAATCATCGGCAAAAGCTGTCAGTTTCCCTTTAAAATTTTGTTTAAACAAAGAATTAACATAAATAAGAAACAATATTAGACGTCCCACTGAGCCCTGAGGAACTCCCACACTTATATTTCTTGGATGACTAAATATATTCCCTAATTTTACTTCTTGTAATCTGCAACTTAAACAAGATGAAAACCAGTCATAAATAAAGCCACGAAAACGAATCTTAAACAATTTACTTAGTCAAATATGTTGACTGACCATATTAAAAGCCTTAGTTATTTCAACAAATAGCCTCGTATTATAATAAGTTTTGAAGAAATTCATATTGGTGCTAAAAAGTTGTATATAAAAATAATGGAGCTATCTTGATGAAATTTTAACTGTAAGTTACTAGGACTGAAAGTACGACGGGGATTGCATATAGGCGAAATCGGCCCATGGGTTCGAATTCTGGACCTTTTAATTGATCGAAGGGCTTCTGAACACATATAAAAAATCACGATAACTCAACAACTAATGACGCTATCTTCATAAAATTTGTGGTGTAGGGTACTGGTAATGAAACTACGGCGGGAATTGCGTTCGGTGGGTAATGTACAACGGGTTTGGAACTTAAAACTTTTTGATCGAATTTAGGCCAAACGAGCATAATTCCGAAACCAATGAAGATACAACCTCCTAACTTGGTATCAGGGTGTCTCTTTCTATTTCCTTAGTCTCCTTGAAATTTGAGCCCAATTGGAGTAGTGGGTGGGGACCAGCCACTCAGTTCCAAGGACCTTAAAGCATATTTTCGAAATTAATAAAGATAGTAACTTGAAACAAATGTCGAAGCTTCAAATTTGGCACATGGGTGTTCTTTACTATTTCCTGCGTGTCCCTCTAATTTTGGATCAATTGGAGTAATGGTTCAGTACCTCTCTTAGACCCCCAATGTGTAAAAGTTTATCATCGAAATTAATAAAACTAGTAACTTAAAATTAAGATAGAACGTTCCAATTGTGTACAAGAGTTAACTAGTATTGAAAGTATGACGGGGACTGCATATGGGCGAAATCGTACCATGGTTTCGGGTTCTGAAACCCTTGAAAAGCTTAAGGGCTAACAAACATATATTTTAAAACACAATAACTCAAAAAATAATGCCGCTATTTTGATGAAATTTAAACTCTAGGTTACTAGTAATGAAAGTACCATGGGAATTGGTTCTGGTCGAGTTTAATTTCGAAGCCAAAGAATATATTTCCTATTTCCTATGTGTCCCCGAAATTTTGACTTAATTGTAGTGGTTCAGCTATATTCAAAGGTACTTTCTGCATTTATGTAAAATTTATTTTTATATTTAAATGAGTTATATGAAAAGGTCTAAATTTGTAATTGTATTTTAGAAATACATTTATTGCATATTTTGCGTTTATAAGCTTTTCTATTAGGTATATAAACTAACCATTTAAAATAATTGAAATTTTTAAAAATTTGGATTATTAAATATATTATGCTTTGATTATCTTTTTATCACAAAATTTAATAATTAGAATTTTTTCATTTTGTAATTGAATTGGAATAAATATATTTTCATTTATTTCAAGTTTTTTTGTTCTTTAATATTTTTAAATAGATAAATTAGTAATAATTTGTAATATATTTTAATAGATAGTGTAATTAGAAAATGTTTTTAGTATTATAAATTGGTTAGCTAACCATTTAAAATAATTGAAATTTTTAAAAATTTGGATTATTAAATATATTATGCTTTGATTATCTTTTTATCACAAAATTTAATAATTAGAATTTTTTCATTTTGTAATTGAATTGGAATAAATATATTTTCATTTATTTAAAGTTTTTTTGTTCTTTAATATTTTTAAATAGATAAATTAGTAATAATTTGTAATATATTTTAATAGATAGTGTAATTAGAAAATGTTTTTAGTATTATAAATTGGTGATTAATATTGATCAAATTAATAACAGGTTTTATGGTGTTAAAACGACTTATGGATATGTCCTTTAATTTGAACCAATTAGGTGCAGGTTATTTCTAAGTCGGTTGCACCGACTAACTGTTTCCTTGCTTGTTTAATAATCATAAAACCAAATTGTAACTAATTTTAAACTAATATCCAATTTTAAATTATTATCCCGAAAATGTGTATTTATCTCACAACACAGAAATTGAAAATCAATGCATAATTATGTAATTCTGCACAATACCTAAATTGTGTTTATTCCCTGCCTATTAAAAGAACTTGCTGCATATATGTAAAAATTATTTTGATAATTAAATTAATGATGTAAAAAGTACTAAATTTTTCGAATGTTTTGCATTTGTAAGCCATTCAAATAGTAACATATACTAGGAGTTTAATTTATTTTTTATTCTAAAAATTTAAACTTCTAAATTATAGACAAAAAGCTACTCAAAGCATTAATGTTTTTACTTTATATTCAAAACCATTAAAAATATAAACCTGTATATTATATTATCTCCAATTAATTAATCTTTAGAATAACTTTGAGGTTTAATGAAAATTAGTGCAATTAGAGGATTATGATTGTAATACTTATGTATAACAGAAGTGCTCAAAATACCTAATCATAAATATAAAAGATGAGAATTAACCAGTTCAAATTCTAATATTTCAATCTAAAATTAATCTTTTCCATTTCTTTAACTTGGACCGTGTCATATTTCAAGTAAACTTTAATATGATTCCTGTAAATCTATAAATAAAATCAAACCAGAATTTTTCGAATTAAAAGAATTAAAGTATTAAAAATTCAATTATGTATAAAATCAAAAAAAGGGTAAATTAAAAAAACTAATTTAAAAATTATTTGAAATTAAAATAATTAATTAACGTTACTAAATCATTCAATAATAACTGAAATACAACAAACATTAATAATCTTGAAGAGAAGTAGATACTGCATGTATGTAAAATTTAATTGAATTGTATAAAGCGTAATAATGTAATTTTGTAATTGCATTTTATAAATACAATTATTTAATTTTCTTTTGTTTTTTAATATTTTTAAATAGATAAATTAATAAGAATTTTTGATTAATAGATAAATTAATTTAAAATAATTTTTAGTATTATGAAACAAATTTTTTTAATTATGTCATACGATCAAACTGATAAAATTTTTTATGGCTTTAAAATGACTTATGGATTTTTCATTTAATTTGAAAAAAAAAAAAATTTAAAAAAATTTTAAACTTTCTTGTTTAAACAACAAAATACAAAAACTTTTCTTTCTCAGAAACCGAAAACCTAAGAATTTTATAATATTAATTTTTCAAATAAGAAGTTAAATACATACTTAAATTTTCATTTTGCTAGCAAAATTAAAGTAATTTAAGATATATTTTCTTTTTTTAAGAAAACGCTAACCGATACTCCACAAAGCCTAATGAAATTTTACTCAAAAGTAAAGAGATTAAAAAATGGTTTAATAACTGTAGTTTTTAATATGAGTTGAAAGCATTTTTAATTTTTTTATACCCGTATGACTATGTAGTCAAAGGGTATAATAAATTTGCCATTACGTTTGTGACGCACAGAAGGAGGGGGGGAAGATATAGACTCAAGTGTATGGATTGGATCAGAATCGAAAAATAAATCGATTTAGCTATGTATGTCCGTCCGTCAATCCGTTCGTCTTCCGTCCGTCCGTCACCACGATAACTCAAAAACTAAAGGAGCTACGATCTTGAAATTTTCGCAAATTCGTTTTTTTGCAATAGCCGTCATCGCTATTTAAATCATGCTATTTTGGTCCATGGGTTCGGGTAGTTGCCATATAACTTCTTTTTTTTTATAAGTATTACTCTGTAACTATAACAGCTACGTGTTTGAAATTTTGCCAAAAGCAGTTTAGTTTCATGGCCAAAGTTTCTGCAAAGTTTGGTTGATCTACTGCAGTGGGTTCGAGTAGCTTCCATACAACTTCTTATTTTATATGAGCATTACTCTACACCTAATGAAGCTGGGTGTCTGAAATTTTGCCAACAATAGTTTAGTGTAATGGCCAAAGTTACTCCAATTTTGTTGGTCTACTGCAGTGGGTTCGAGTAGCTGCCATACAACTTCTTATTTTATATGAGCATTACTCTACACCTATTGAAGTTGGGTGTCTGAAATTTTGCCAAAAATAGTTTAGTGTAATGGCCAAAATTACTGCAAAATTTGGTTGGTCTACTGCAGAGTGTTCGAGTAGCTGCCATACAACTCTTTCTTTTATATGAGCATTACACTACACCTAATAAAGCTGGTATGTTTGAAATTTTGCCAAAAGTAATAAATGTGTATAATAATAATGATATAATGTATATATAACGGTCATACGGGTATCCCAGAGTTGACACAGTCTACTCTACCACACTATTTCTCGTTTATCTTATTGTGACTTAATTAAATAAAGTGTAAAACAATTGTGAAAACTTAAAATATAAAAAGTATTACATGCTCTTTATAAGGAGAGGTTGATTAATGATAGCTTACCAATAAATTTTAAAATAAATAGGATTCTCCCTTTTTATCTAAAATAATTAATTTGT
This sequence comes from Dolichopus griseipennis, assembly GCA_963082915.1. NCBI lineage: Eukaryota > Metazoa > Arthropoda > Insecta > Diptera > Dolichopodidae > Dolichopus > Dolichopus griseipennis. The sequence continues at coordinate 240,095 of CAUJBZ010000001.1, read as the reverse complement.
GAGTTAGAAAATTAAAAAACAAGTAATAAAATTCTGCAAATTCATCTTAAAAGTATATTACGCAATCAAATTATTTTAAATAGTAAAAAAACTAAGAGATTGTTTAAAAAATAAAGCAAAGGGTGTGAATAATAATGTAATTGATATAAAATCACCCTTAAAATTTTGGAATGTGATTTTAATGGTAAAACTTTTTTAGACAAAACATCGACCCCTTCACTATTCTTAAAATCTAAGATATATGGAAGAATCATTATTAAATTAGGGTTTAATATATCGCTCACTTGAGATTTTGCTTGACTATTTTTTATTTTTTTTTATTCATATATTTGTATAAATATGTTTATAATAATATAAGCTGTTGCTGTGTAAATTATTTTGAATAGAGAAAAAAGTGAGAAAAATTTTACAGAGTTAATACACAACAAGTGGAATGATTCTTGAAGTACCATGAAACTTCTAGTTCTTAATCAAATATTTTAAATATAAACTTAGCACTAAATTAATAATTTTTTGAATTAAAATTGGATGAATAAAACTTAGAGATTGACCGTCTATAGTTTTTTTCAAAAAAAATTGAAACACCTAAATTTTTTGAAAATTTAACAGTTTGATCTCCTTCCTTATAATTTAGGTAAATAGTTTCGACCGTTTTGACTGCTTAATTATGCTTTTTCTAAGCGTAAAGAGACACGCTAAAGAGCGTCACTTCGTGAGTAGACTTAGCGATATCCATCGGTCTGCTCGTAAACCGGATGACACCAAAAATATTTATGCTAACTTGATTAAATTTATACTGATTTAAGTTTATCTGGCCATGGATTCGTATTCTAGAAACTTTCGATCAGACTAAGAATCTTGAAATATTGTGTGTTCCTTCCTATTTCATTTCTGTCCCTAAAACCTGGAATCAATAGGTTCTGGTACCTCCCACTCATCTCCCAAGACTTAAAAAAATATGAAATTTAAAAAGATGAAAGTAATATATAATTAAAATTATATAAATAAAATGTAACTTTAAATAAATATAGAAACCTCTAACTTCGATAAAAGGGTGTTCCTTCATTTTTCCTTTATGTCACCTAAATTGGATATCAATTGGAGTTATAGCTCAGGTTCTTTCTGAGCGATTAGAAAGATTAAAATAAATATAAACCTTGGTACAAGGATAATTATTTCTATTTGTTATTTGCACCTGTAATTTGGGATCAATTGGAGTGGTGGTTTAGACACCTCGAGCACACCTCCCAAGACTCAAGATCCTATATCCCAAATTTGTGTAATTTAAAATAAATTAGAAGCTTCGAATAGTAAGAGATTTCATATTTGCTATTTAAATAGAGAAAGAAACATAATATTTGGTGCAATAGTGTTTGTAAAAATTTGGCATAAATTGAAGTTGAGAACACAACTCTCAAGATTTAGGAAGCAAATTTTCGAAATTAGTGAAGCCTGAAATTTGAAACAAGTTTTTGTTCTGTTTTCATTATTATCTTGAATTTTAAAATACATTGAAGTGGTTGTTTGAGTAACTACGCCTCCCGAGACTTAATTAGAATATCCTCGAAATTGGGAAGATACAAACTTTAAATTTGGTTCAACAGTGTTTTGTTTTCTTTGTGGTTCTGAAATAAGAGAGGGATGAAAGTAGTGGTTTGGATAGCTGCCACACGTATCCTTAAACTTATCAAACATTCCGTCGGAATTAATAAAGTACGAAACTTCAATTGTGGTAAACAAATACTGTGTGATAAAAATACTGTATAAAATACACAGTAAATCTGTCAAGTGTAGGAAATTACTAAGTCGGTTGCACTGAATTGCTGCCGTTTCATTAAATGTTTTATACTTTTTAGCACCTTTACAAAAAATTTTTTTTACTCTGCCCGTCCGTCCGTCTGTCCGTATGTTTACGAAAATTTTTACACCGTTTTCTTTACAGAAGTAGAGAAAAGAAATTTTAAATACAAGTAGGTATGGCAAAAAAAATAATTTAACGGAAGAACTTTCTTCTGCAGCTCCACCCATTACAGAGCTAGAGCCCCCCCAAAATTGGAAAAAACCCTATATTCAAATTGTTATAACAAGGGTTCTATTAAGTATATTTTCAATATGAAAACGGGAAAAAACAGCTGTTTTTATAAGCTATATAATTAATTTTATAATATGAATCCAACTTTACATATTCGACAGTTAGAGTTTATATTTCATTTTATAACAAAGGTGCAGTCCGTTTAAAAATTGAAAGTAGCTCTAAATTCGTCCAAACAACCACTGAAATTATTTTAAGTCAAAATATTATGAACACAATGTTTTTTTGCCTTAATAACTTATTTTAATAAAAATTTTTTTATATAATACTAACATTATATATCATAATATTTAATCGGCTTATTTTTCTCAATACAAATATCAACGTCCCTTTTCAGGGAACACTATTTGACCAATTTTAATGAAACAACCACCAAAAGAAAGGTTTTTTTTTTGGTTTCATATTACAGTGACATATTTTTCTTGTTTAGTTCAAATGTTCAATGAACAAGGAGATTGAAATCTTTTAGAATTTTTTTTTTTTTTTTTTTTTTGTTTTTTTTTCCTTTCTTTTTTATCTTAAAAAGTGAACGAGAATTAAAATTCTGGTGAAAAAGAATAAGTTCTGTTCGATTCGAAATGAAAGCAATACATTTTGTTTATACAGTAATTTTCATTTATAACGAACACAGTTTTATCAATATTAAGTTTACAGCGACAGATAATGACAGATAATGGTTTTAGTTTTTCATTTGTTATTAGATCAAAGTAAAATATAAATTTGCTTCTCTTGATGTACCTATCAATTTTAATTATAATAAACGTTACACTTTCTTTACATAGGAATCATACATACGCTTGAGACCGACACATCAAATAAGATTCTAACAAATGAGTTTGAGTTGTTCATTCATTAGCACATTCTACAAAGTTCAAATCTTATACAAATTTGTAAAAATTTACAGAATTCTTTTAAAACGACATTCGTTTATTACGACTAATATTTTTCGTCCCTTCATGGTCGTTATAAGCGAAGGGTACTGTATTTTGTTTTTGTTTCGCTAAAAAAAATATTTTTTCAATCGTATATAGTCGGGAGGCGTAGTTGTTGCTTTTTGTTAAGTTTTTTGTAAAATAAAAAAAACGACTTTTGAAATATATTCTCTAGCTACCATTACGTTTGAGAGACATGATATTAAAAAATATAGTTGGACAATATTAAAAAAAAAAAAGAATATTTCTTAAAAAAATAATTTGTAAATTAAATGATTTATTACTTAGGGCCTAACTAAAATCAACCGTACGGTGTATAATTTCTAGAAATTCTTTGAAATAAATAGTTATGTAAATAAATTTACATGAAAGCATACGCGACTTACTGTACTTCGGAGTTTTTATACTTAAAAATTGACAAAGCGTATAAAAATATTGTAGCTAATTGTTTTTATACCCGTATGTATAAAATACACAGTAAATGTGTCAGGTGTAGGAAATTACTAAGTCGGTTACAGTGAATTACTGCCGTTCATTCATTGTACGGACATTCATAGCTAAATCGATTTTTTTTTTATTCTGATCCGATTCATACACGATCCATACGCTTCTCCCAGCTTTATTAGGTTGAGAGTAATGCTCATATAAAGTTAGAAGTTGTATGGCAGTTACTCGAACCCACCAACCAGTAGACCAACCAAATTTTGCAGAAACTTTGGCCATAAAACTAAACTACTTTTGGCAAAATTTCAGACACGCAGCTGTAATAGGTACAGAGTAATGTTCATATAAAAAAAGAAATTGTATGGCAGCTACCCGAACCCATGGACCAAAATGGCTGCGTTCCTTTTAGCAAAAAATTTAGATGAAGAGTAGATAGGAGTAGTTTGTAAATGGAACTATAATTTTTGTTTCAGGAGTACATAATTGTCAGATTAATTGTCGTACATATATTTGACATTTTATCTGTCATTTAAGAAGTTAATTATATTTAATATATTTAAATATTGAAAATGAAGTGAAAATATTGAGGTTTATTGCTGATATAAATATAAAGAATAAAAATAATATGATTTAACAAACCCTATTCAAGTGAAAATCCATTTATTATGAAAAATTTTAATTAAAGCCATCTGCCGGAACTTATTTAATAACCTACCTCTCATCTACTCATCTACAAGAGCTGGTGTAGCTGACAGTAGTTGAGAGTAGAAAAAAGTTTAATCCTAATAAAGAAACGCAAGCAATCACATTTGTTTGTTTTAAGAAACTTATGAGCCATGGCTCATGAATATATAAGGAAATATATTTTTGCCAATAAAAAACTTAGGAAAAATTACATAAATAAACTAGACAAAAAGATATAAAGTAAACTAAAGAATTCAGAATAATTTTTTGCACGTTTTTCAGAACTTTAGATAGGCATACATTTAGTAGTAAAAATTTCAGATTTTATTATTGAAATATAGTTTCTACATACCTATATAACTATTAAATTTAAAAATAGAATAAGGGGAGGAAAAATTGATCAATAGTTATAACATTATATGGCAATTATATAGAGTTGTGTGGCAACTACTCGAACTCTCGGTGGTAGACCACCCAAATTTTGCAGTAACTTTGGCCATTACATTAAACTATGTTATGCAAAATTTCAGACACCCAACTTCAATAGGTATAGAGTAATGCTCATATGAAATAAGAAATTGTATGGGAGCTACTCGAACTCACTGCAGCAGATCAACCAAATTTTGTAGTAACTTAGGCCATTAAACTAAACTATTAGTGGCAAAATTTCAGACATGCAGCTATAATTGGTACAGAGTAATGCTTATATAAAAAAGAAGTTGTATGGCTGAATTTAAATAGCGATGATGGCTATTGCAAAAAAACGAATTTGCAAAAATTTCAAGATCTTAGCTCCTTTGGATTTTTAGTTTTCGTGCGAACGGACGGACGCACATACATTGCTAAATCGATTTTTTTTTTCGATTCTGATCCGATACATACACTTGAGTCTATATCTACCTCTGTATTTCTCTGCGTCACAAATGTAGTGGCAAATTTATTATACTCTTTGACATATAGTCATACGGTTATAAAGAAACTGGACTTCGGTCAACTTGACTATTATTTTGTGCTTCTGGCAGCTTCAGTATAATATAATACTAAGTACTAAAGTTATGAGTTATGATATGTTAAATTTTGTTGTCCATATTATTTTTTCGTAGAGCTTTTTAATTAGGATACAGAATACATACAACATAGATCACATCGTACTAAAATGTTTAGAAAAAAAGTACAGTTTTCTATGTGAAGGACAGCATTAACTCGAATTTTGGCTACTTGACTTCAATAAATACATATAGCTATGTATATGTTTAGAAATATAAGCAAATTTCCAGAACATTATATATTAGTACATTTTTTATATCCACAATTATAAAGGATTTTCTTAAATTTGAAAGGTTTTCTTTAAATTGAAGAAATTGTCTCTTAGTTTTAACCATTTTTGCTTACATAATAAAATTCTAGGTAAAACTCTAAATTTTGGTGGAGTTCACAATTGATTTTCTGGAACGTCTGAAAATGGAAAGGTGGGGACAGGAATGTGGTGGACATATACATCATAAGTTTTCTAAGCTAAAATTTAGGAACCTCTTCCATTGAAGGGCTACTAGGTCTTCAAAATTAAAACTTTTATGTTTTTATAAAGTAGTGACCTATTCAGCAGTGTATGTTTTTCCAAAATTAAACATTAACATTGAAGCTCCAACATTATCTTTCGCACTTTTTAACAGGTTTTCTTGAGTGCTTTGGGATTATATTCTAAGAATTAGTCATAATTAATAAATTAATGAAATAACTAAATTTTTATATTATCATTTATTATACCCTACACCTATAGAATAGGTAAAAGGGTATATTAACTTTGGTATGGTGTTTGTAACCACCTAAAGGAAGCGAGCTATATATAGAAAAGTATATATATTTATGATCAGCCTGACCTCCTAAGTCGATATAGCCATGTCCGTCCGTCCGTAGGCACGATAACTCAATAAATAATGGAGTTATCTTGATGCAATTTTAACTGTAGGTTACTAGGGCTGAAAGTACGGCGGGGATTACATATGGGCGCAGGCCCGGTCCTATTAAATTTGGCGCTTTGTGCATTTTTGAAAAATTTCGCCCTTTTAACTTAAAATTAATGAAACAAGACGCGTCACCCGTGAGGTAGGCTTTTTTAACGCGTTTTTTTATAGAGGTTTCCCCATTAGGTCTATTCCTCTTTTCCTAGATAGCCTAAAGAAATATAATTATAATTAAGGTAAACTAACTTTCCAAGCATTTGACTTTGCGAATTCCTCAATAAGATCATCATAATCTAAAGCTTCAACTAATTCTCTTTCTATAGATAAAATTAACTAGCCGACCAGTCTATCTTGTGTCATTGTCGTTCGTAAGTACGTTTTTTTTAATTTTAATTTTGAAAAATTACGTTCACCTGAAGCTACATTTATTGGTAAGGTGTTTAAAATTTTAATGGCTACTACGGAATCCAGAAATATTAGATCTAAACTTGATTGAAATATGTAGTTCAAAACGTCGAAACTAGTTTGATTCGGTTTCACAAGTAGCGGTTCAAGTTTCGCAAGGGGAATTTCTCACCATTTAAGTCTTTAGATTTATTGATGGACGAAGCAGAATCTACCTTTTCACATAATTCTTTTAAATATTCTAAGTTTGAAGCCTCGCTTATGTTATGTGAGAAAAAGAATAATTTATGGTGAGCTTTAAGAAGCAAATCAGAAACCCTATAACCACTAAAATTTTGTAGTACCAGAACCAACACAAAGGAAAAATTATATTTAAATACATGAATGTAAAATATAATATTATATACTTAAAAAGTAAATTTAAACCTACAAACTTAAAATAAAACCTAAAACCAAATATTAAAACTTTTAAAACCTAAAACAAAACTTTAATCAAAATTGAAGTTGTGTTATGTGTAGACTGTAGAATAGAATGTATAGATACTCTAAATGTAAATATGTATTTTCATTTACAATTATATATTAAAGAGAAAATTAATATTTAAAATGCAAAAGTTATATCATATATGTATGTTATTTATTATTGTTTTTTAATAAAATTTTTAAAAAGTAAAACAGGTTAAATAGATTCTCTTTGACATTTTTTTATAATTAAATTATATTCAGTAATATGTATTTTTAAGAATTTTTTTTTAGAAATTTAGCGCCCTGTGAAATTTAGCGAACTGCACAAGTTGCACATACAGAATGACCGGCCCTGTATTGGCGAAATTGGCCCCCGTTTTTATTTAACACTTTTATATTTTTAAAAGGCTTAGAGTTTTACCATATAACATATTATGTATAATATTTTATAAATTAAAAATAAAATAATTTTTTATAAACATTAAATTTATTTTTTGTTAATTTTTACTATATCATAACTTTTATTGAATTATTAACATAGGTGATATATAATTAAGACATTGTGTATGATACTTCAAATGAAAAAGAATGAAAAAAATACTTGAAAGTTCAAAGCTACTTGCTGCTTTTATATAAAATTTATTTTTATATTTAAATGAATTATATGAAAAGGTTTAAATTTGTAATTGTATTTTAGAAATACATTTATTGCATATTTTGCGTTTATAAGCTTTTCTAATAGGTACAGAAACTAACAATTTAAAATAATTGTAATTTTGAAAAATTTGAATTATTAAATATATTATGCTTTGATTAGCTTTTTATCACAAAATTTAATAATTAAAATTTTTTCACTTTTGTAGTTGAATTGGAATAAATATATTTTCATTTATTTCAGGTTTGTTTTGTTTTTTAATATTTTTAAATAGATAAATTAGTAAGAATTTGTAATATTTTTTAATAGATAGTGTAATTAGAAAATGTTTTTAGTATTATTAAGTTAATTTGGTTAGCTATGTCTTACGATCAAATTAATAACAGCTTTTATGGTGTAAAAATTACTTATGGATATCTCATTAAATTTGAACCGAACTGGTGTAGGATATTTCTAATTCGGTTGCACCGACTGACTGTTTCTTTACTTGTTTTTTCTTAGTTTGTTATTATGTTGTTTTGTTGTTTTGTTTTATGTTACTTCTGGTGTGCCTCAAGGTAGCCATTTAGGTCCACTTCTATTCAATGTATTCATTTCAAATCTTTCTGGAAAATTATTAGGTGTATCTCATATTGCATTTGCTGACGATCTTAAAATTTTTCATGTTATTAAGAATAACTCTGATGTTCAATTACTTCAAGAAAACATGCATTCTTTACATGAATGGTGCATATCCAATAGATTAGAACTAAATATTGAGAAATGCAAGGTCATAAGCTTTACACGTAAAAGAAATACAATACTTTTCAATTATTCAATAGACAATTTAGCTCTCGAAAGGGTGAATAGCATGACCGATCTTGGGATTCTTTTGGATGATAAATTAAATTTTAATCTTCATTACGAACACATGATTGCAAAGGCAAATAAAATGTTAGGTTTCATTAAAAGAAGAGCCAAAGAGTTTAATGACGTAGCAGTAACAAAAGCACTTTATTTTTCTTTTGTTCGATCTACTTTAGAATATGGTCACATTGTTTGGGATCCGGCATTTCAAACACACTCTAAAAGAATTGAATCTGTTCAAAAACAGTTTCTTTTATTTGCTCTAAGAAACCAATATGACCCTTCAGAGTACTCCACTCTTCCAAGATACATTACAAGACTAAATACCTTGAAAATGTTAACTCTTGCATCACGCAGGGAAATTCTTTCATCCTGCTTCACTTTCGACATCTTAAATAAAAATATTGATATTCAGTTTCTAAAGTATAAAGTCAGAATAAATAACGAAGTTAGACAAACAAGAAACACTAAATTTTTGATTGAAAATACTCACAGAACTCAATACGCAAATAATGAACCTATAAACAGATGTTGCACTACATTTAATAAACATAGTTATCTTTTTTCAACAGATATATTCTAAAAACACTTTTAAATATAAACTTAAGCAAAAATTTTTAAATGAACTTATTTTGTAAACTTAATAATAATTTCAAGTTCAAGTACATATTAACATATTATATGATATTATATCATAAGTACCTAATTACTTTCATACATTGCTTTTGCTTTTTTGTTTTTGTTCGGTAAGCATTTTTTGTTTAAATTTTTAATGTTTTGTACATTTATATGTTATATATACAATATATGTTTTGACCTAAGTATTCTAATTTTTGTTAATTGTTCTTACACTTTTTTTTTTTTATAAATTCTGTTTAAAATTTTAAATTATGAATAATGGTATAAGATATTTTCTTTTTTTTTGTTTGTAAAAACCTTGTTTTTGTTAATGAAATAAATAAATAAATAAAATAATTATTAAAAAAAAACAATTATAGTATATTGTATCGTTGGCCCACATCCGCAAGGAAAAGAGGCCGTCGGTCCGGGTTACTATATGAAGAATAGGACACAATACTAAAAAACAATATTTTACAAATAAATTTTTTTGTGATTTGTTTTTGCTTGTTAAAATTAACCAATAAAAAATTTCGGAAGGTGAAATAAAGGTGATTTGATTGAACAACCAAAATCAGTTGAAATAGATTCGAATTACCAGTTTTATGTTATGTTTCAAATATAATGTTCAAAAAATGAATAAGACTTTTTTCCCTCTGTTTTTTGTAATTAAGTCGATCCGATTTTATTACCGTAACAAGATTAAATAGATATTTTTTGGAAATAAGATAAAATTACTTAACTTTTACTATAACTTTAATTCCATTTTTTTGGGGATAACATTTGTTTGACTTTATTTCGTTTGACATTATTTTATTTTTTTTTTGTTCGACTTTATTTCACCTCCCCGATAAGTTGAAATCAAAAAAAAAAAATTGAAAAAAAAGCACAAAATTTTCCAATTTATTTTAGATTCCTCTCATAAAACTGAGAAATTTTAAGTATTTATAAGAAAATATTTTTTTAATTTTAAGAGCATAAAATATTACAAAAGGCTCTAGTGTTGTTGGGACACACTGTGTATCAAATTTTAAAATTAGCTTAAATTTGAAAAATTATTTGTACGAACTTAAAATAAAACAACATCAATTGTTTTATAATTTAGAAAAGTAGTAAACCTTACGAAGATTACATTTTTTAAATCGTGAGCGCCACGACAAACCATAATATCGGAATTAATAACGTTAACAAAACGTTTGCAATGTGTTTTAAATTTATACAATATTATATACTTTTATATGAACTTGCCTGTGTCTATGGCTTTATTTTTCATTCTGTCAGTTAGTGATACATTTATATTAGAAATCTGGCCATAAATTTATAAGAGATGTATGGTGTAGTGGTTAGGGAAGTGGCTTCAAGTGTAAACAGATTTGAGTTTGATCCTCGTTACAATATAAAACAATTTTTTTTTTAATTCAACAGAAATAATAAAAAAAAATTAAAAATAAAATTAATTTATTTGGATAGTTTCTTTAAAAATTTGTGACTTTGTGACTTTGTAACTTTAAAAACTAAAATGCTTCACTTTGATAATGCAAACTCAATACAAATTCATAAACATTTATTTAATACAATTTTACATATACTTATATATACATATGTACATGATTAGACATGTTGAGTAGGTACTTTAAAAACGTTAGCAACAAATATTTCGATTTGAATCTAAACAAAGGTTGTGAAACTAAATACATACATAACTTAGCATCATTTTTTTTTTAATATTGTATACAAAAAGTTAATAAGTAAGATAAAATAGGTCATTCATTATTGAAACAAAATAAACCTATCTAAATATTTAATTCTTTTATTAAGAAGCAAATATTTTATCGAATAGTTTATTAATTTAAAATTTGAATAAATAGGTACTTAAATAAAAAAAAAAGTATTAATTGAAATTAAAAAAAAGATTTTTACCATGAAGCGAATTTGAACGAACGAACCCAACATTTTATAAAATACGAAACATACTAAAAGTAAACTACTAACTTATTAATCTTAAAATTTTTTAGATGCACAAGAAATTATATCAGTCGTTTGTTTTTGTTTTTGTTTCCGTTTTCTGTATGTGTTTCTTAGATTCGAAGTATAATGCGTAATACAATTGCAACGGTTGTGAAATGATTAGTTTTAGTATGTGGCATTTATATGCAAATACAATATATGTATGTGTATGTATATTATTATAGTAAGAAGGCATACATAAAATGTTTCTAATGTAAGCGTATTTGCATTTTATGTTAGCTAGATAAAAAAGATTAATAATAACCTTACATGAATATGCGTGAGCTTCTTTTGTTTATGGTTTATGTTGGAACAAAATATAATTTAATAAATATTTTTGTTAACGAAAATAATATTTCTAATTAGATTTACTACCATGTTAATGACATATTATTATAAGCATATGTTTGTATTAATGTAAAAAAAAATATTAAAGAACATAAACAAAAGACTAGGTAGGTATATATTATGTTTTATTGATTATGGAAATTATAATAATAATTACTATCAAATAAACTTTTAATATTTGTATAGATAGATTACATATATACCTACCAAGTTTCTTTAAAAATTAAAATATATATGTATATTCAAAGCCATAAGTAAAGGTATTAATTGACGAATGTTTTATATCACTTTTCAAGCATCTGTGAATATCAATAATGTCTTAGATATTTGTCATTCTGTTTATTAAAATTTAAATTAATTTAGATAAATTTACTAAGAGGGTTATTTTAATAATTTATGATTAGTTAATAGATAAACCGATTATAATTACTAATGAATTGAATCCAACTTGGAAATTGTCAAATTATTTAAGTGGAAATAAATTGAAATAAAACTAAAAAGTATAAAATAAAACAAAATAAAAATAAAATATTTTTATAGCCGTATGACTATATAGTCAAAACTCAAAGGGTATAATAAATTTGCCATTACGTTTGTGACGCAGAGAAGGAGGGGGCTAGATATAGACTCAAGTGTATGGATCGGATCAGAATCGAAAAAAAAATCGATTTAGCTATGTATGTCCGTCCGTCTGTCCGTCCGTCCGTCCGCACGATAACTCAACGACAACGCACGATATGAAGCTGGGTGTTTGAAATTTTGCCAAAAATTGTTTAGTATAACGGCCAAAGTTACAGCAAATTTTGGTTGGTCTACTGCAGAGGGTTCGAGTAGCTGCCATGCAATTCCTTGTAAACTTCACTTAATAAAGCTGAATATTTGAAATTTTGCCAAAAGTAATTAACCGGATGATATAATGCATATGTTACGGTCATACGGGTATCCCAGAGTTGGCACAGTCTACTCTACTACACTCTTCCTCGTTTTCAACATATATGTTTTTATTTAAGTAAAACTAGCCCACTAAAAAGTAGAAAATAACAAAATTATGGTAGATATTAGTTCTTTTAATGTTTGATAACTTTTAAGCTTAAAATTTTCAGTAATCAAAAATTGATGGCAGGTCTTTTGCATTTAAAAGTTTTTTAATATAAAAGTAAATTGCTGGATTAATTTTAACAAAAAGAAAAACTGTCTTTCATTTCACCAATTTACTTTTGATTAATGAAATGAAAATAATGATTTTAATGAAAATTTAAAAAATTTAAGCTTAAAAGTGATCAAACATTAAAAGAACTAATATCTACCATCATTTTGCTATTTTCTACCCTTTAGGGTGCTAGTTTTACTTAAATAAAAGCATAAGTATTGAAAAAAAAAATATTTTTTTTTTATTTTATTTTAAAAATAATTTTTTCAAGTTTTCTAAGTTGAATTTTTTCAATTTAAATTTCGTTAATCATTGAAGTTTTCTTATACAGTGTGAACAATTTTCAACAATAATTAAACAAAAATATTTTATAAATAATTACGAAAAGTAAATGTTACGATATACAATTTCGATATATATTCAAATCAATTTAATTCAATTTAAAAATTTATTTCATATTTTCTCATTTACATTGTGCACTTAATATAATAAAATAATATTATATAGTGAAACTAATAGCGATTTAGAATTATAAAATAAAAAAATATAAAAACCGAAAAAAAATTAAATTAACCTATATTAAACAAATAGGTAGTATTTCTTAAAAAGTTTTGAGAAAATAAAATAACGCTCCTTATTTAATTCAAAATAGTCTTAGTGTACTTTTAGTTAATTAATAGAATTAAAATTACTTATAACAATGAAAGCGTAGTTGGATAATTCAGATTGTAATTAATTAGTTTAGTTAACTTAAATTAAAAATAATAGCAAAAATATAAACTAAATTAAAGCTCCAGCAAAAGCGAAAAATAAAAAAATAAAAATATAAAAAAAAAAAAAAGAGAAAGATACATACTATGTATAACTACAAAAAAATTGAGTAAAAACAATAAAACGAAAACAAAATTCAGTGCAGAAGACACACATCAAAGAAATTTTCTACCTGAGTATAATCAAAATCAAGAAGCCAGAGTTTAACTTGTTTGCAGAAGGAAGTTACACATTTTAAAATTCTTCAGTTAAGCGGTAGTTTATTGAAAAAACAACATGAAAAGGTTGAATAGATATTGCGTAGTGCAGTAGTTCGAAAAAGCGGTATAGGTATGATTGTACTTCGATTTATACGAAGATTGTATTGTTCTATGTTAAAAGAGTTTAAATACCCTGATCTAATAAAAAATATTTTCAAAACCTTAAAGAGGCCATAATAAATAGATTTTAGAATTTTTAATGAACATAAATTTTTCATTTGAAGATTCTCAGAACCGACCTGCAATAATTCTGTAAATCCATTACGTGATCGGTCCAATTTATTTGCGCATCCAATATTAAGCCTAAATACTTAAAACAACAAACTTCTTCGAGAACAAAACCGTTAGAGCTACATTTAACTCCGTGACGATACAGTACATGTAAAACATTACAACTTGTATTAAACATTTTTAACGCTGTGCATTCTGGGGCATGATATTTAATATTTACTTCTGGTAATTTCTGTTTTTTTAAAATAAAAAAAATTATTTTAGTTTTATTGCTAATTATAAGTTTATGTTGCGCAAATCTTTTTCTTAAAATATCTAAATCATGATTAATGTCTGAAACTAGATCCAGGATGCTGTTAGCACTATAAGCACAGCCTATGTCATCAGCAAATGCTGTAAGTTGGGCTTTAAATGGAAGCTTAAACAATGAATTGTGCAAATAATATCCAGTTTGCTAAGTGTTTTACCTATTTTCACCTTTTACTTTCTATTACATAGGTATGATTTAAACCAATTTAATATAAAACCCCTTATACCAACTTATATCAACTATATCAAATGCTTTGGTGATACAAAGAGCCTAGCTGTATTTTTTTTTAAAATCTAAATTTTTGTAGATTTTTGTGCAAAAATCAAATAGTCCATCTTCAGTCGATTTATTTTTTATGAAACCAAATTGGAAAGGACTGAAATAATTAGATTTGAGCAAGAATTTTAATAACCTATTCTTTATTATTTTTCCAAAAACTGTACCAATTGAAGAAAGAAGCGAAATCGGTTGGTTATTAATGCCTAATGGATAATTTTTTATATAGAGGAATAATAACTGCATACTTAAGAATATCTGGAAATATGCCTTAACTTATAATTTTATTGAATAAAAAAGCTAAGATATCTGTAATATTATAGGAGATTGATTTCAAGGTAAAGTTTGATATATTGTCCAAACCACTCGAATGAGAATTTTTTAGAGTTAGTTTTTGAAAACTTCAGTACCACTGATAGTCTCAAACAAGATGCTCTTATTATGAAAAGAAGACTGTTCAAATAGAAGACCAGTACAGGACGAACAAATACAAACATCTATCTGAGGGAATAAATTATTAGATACTTTAACGAAATGATTCTTGAAAATGTTAGTAACGAGGCATTAGACACAATATTGGTACCTGATTCAATTTTAAATTCTTTTCTTAATGTAGATTTCTTATTGATTATACTATTAACAACTTTCCATTCTTTTCTGATGTCCACTTTATTTTTATTAAATTCATTTAGATAGAAATAATTTCTATAATTAAAAATTTCTTTTTTAAAATTTTCATTTATGGTTTTATAACTATTTTTTAGGGCTAAATTACTCGAATACTTGTAGCATTGTTTCCTAATTTTATTTTTATTATTAATTTTTTTAACTTTATATATTTTTTTTTTTTTATTGACCCTATATTTGCTTAAGTCCAAAACATTATTTATAATTTCAATTAATTTTTCAAAAGCCTTCGAAATATTCGTTTCTAAATTAAAGTTTCCCAAAATTCAAAACATAAATATCTATTTAGCTTTTTGTAATTAGTCTTTAATTTAATCGAATTATTACTAAAATCAAACTTTTTTTTGTCGGAGGTATACTCTAATAAAATACTACACATACTATGATCAGTTATATCGATATCCATTATTTTAGATGACACAGAAATAGAATTAAAACGAGGAAGAGTGTAGTAGAGTAGACTGTGTCAACTCTGGGATACTTGTATGACCGTAACATATACATTATATCATCCGGTTAATTACTTTTGGCTTTATTAAGTGTAGTGGAATACTCATATAAAATAAAGAGTGGTATGGCAGCTACTCGAACCCTCTGTCGTAGACCAACCAAATTTTGCAGAATCTTTGGCCATTGCACTAAACAATTGTTGGCAAAAATTCAGACACCCAGCTTCATTAGGTGGAGAGTAATGCTCATATAAAATAAGAAGTTGTATGGCAGCTACTCGAACCCACTCCACTAGACCAACCAAATTTTGCAGAAAATTTGGCCATAAAACTAAACTACTTTTGGCAAAATTTCAGACACGCAGCTGTAATAGGTACAGAGTAATACTCATATAAAAAAAGAAGTTGTATGGCAGCTACCCGAACCCATGGACCAAAATGGCTGGATTTAAATAGCGATGGCTATTGTAAAAAAACGAATTTGCGAAAATTTCAAAATCCTAGCTCCTTTAGTTTTTGAGTTATCGTGCGGATGGACAGACGAACGGACGGACGGACATACATAGCTAAATCGATTTATTTTTCGATTCTGATCCGATCCATACACTAGAGTCTCAAACGTAATGGCAAATTTATTATACTCTTTGACTATATAGTCATACGGGTATAAAGACGTAAAAAAATATGATCTAGACAACTAGTTGAAACAAGATGGGTAGGCTCATTAATAATAGAAACTAACCCATGAGTAGCTAATTGCGCTAAGTAATTTGAAATTATGCTGCTAAAATAATTAAATTCTTTGTTTTAATTTGATCGAATTAAAAGCAAAAAATTAAATTAAAGGAAAGCAAAAAATTCATCAGAGAAAGACTTAATAAGCGATATTCACATACAAATACAAATAGTTCATTATTTGTATCAACATTAATTTTAAAAACATCTTAAAACAAATGTTGGTATAATAATAAATTATATTTATTTACATATGTTAATAAATAACAGTTAACATGTTAAATTGCTCAAAAGTACAACCATACTTCACATTCACAAAACAACCTACACCACCTGCCGCAAAATTTTCATTAGGCAAGGAATAGCTGTTCACTTAATCATTAAATATCTAGATTTCAGAAATGAAAATAAAATCTGGAAGCTTTTTAAAAATTTCTAAATGCAAAACAAATGAATTAAAATTTGCCCTTGGGCTTCTAATATTTTGATGTATTATAAACACACTATCATTCAAATCGTTGTTCTCCTTGTAGACAGAATCAAGACCTTCTTTAATATTGTTATAAATGTAGTAATCTTCGCAAAAATCATAATTTGGATTCATTATAATGGAAACAAAATATTTTGAAAATTAACTAAGAAAACAATAACAATATAGTATATAAATAAGTTAAATATTTTTTAAATCTCAATTGCTTAAATTTTGTTGTTGTAAATAGTTAATTAGATTTTCTAAATTGTTTATTTTCTTTCTTACGTGAGATTTGTCTTCCTGTAATTCTTTGATTATATTCGAAAATTTTTTATTTGTACTTTCTAGACTGGTAATCTTATTATATATCATTTCTAATGTAATTGTGTTTTCCATTGTATTTGCATTATCAAGTACAAAATTATTTGATGGTGATGGTGCTCTATTATAATTAATTTTTGTAGAAATTTCTATTGCATTTATATGTATTGGAACATTTGATGATGATGAAGTACCAACAATAGATGTAGAAGTGTGTTGCAGTATACTTGTATCATTTGATGGTGATGGAGATGTAAGAATAGGTATATTATTTTGTTTCACTATATTCATATCCGAGGTGTGTAAGGAGATTCTTCTCAGAGAACAGCACTGCACACATCGAAATTTAGTACCGCTGCTTTTAAAGTTTTTCTAACTCTTCTGTTTTCAAATTAACACAACTACCATGAAACACCACCATACAATCACCACAATAAACCTTGTTGTGAAAACACCACAATTCATTGTTAATAATTTAATTTATTAGACAAGTAAATCAAAGTTTTATATACCCAATTTTAAATATAAAAAAATATATGAGGTTAAGCTTATGCTTTTACAATTTTTTTAAATTCAAATACATTTTCAAATTCACTTACATGTTACCCCACATTACGACGTGAGTAAACTTTCAATAATAAATATTTCAGCATTCAACAAAATTTATAATTATTATTATATTTATTTACATATGTGCCCATACATACATATATGCCCAAGGGTGTATTAAAATTGCTCCTCCGTTTATAACGCATCGATCTAGACGACCTAGATATAGTATCAAGGATACGAATTGGATCAACATCGAAAAGTAAATCGATCTAGCTGTGTGTGTGTGTCTGTCTGTCCATCCTCCCATCCGTCCGTCCATCCATGTGTCAGCACGATAACATAAAACTAAAAGGACTAAAGTTTTAAAATTCACACATTATCATTTTTTTTAAATAATTTCTAGGTTCCCTAAGTTCCATAGGAGAAAGAAAATTACATACGATTATTTATATACTAGAACAAATACCTGCTTGAAGTTTCAAAAGGTTACGACTTCAGTTTCGAGTTGCTGCCATATAAACTTGTCAATATGATAATTGTGAATCTAATAAAACTATAAGGTTAAAAGTAACACTGGGCAAGTTACTTGGCAAAGTTGGACATTAACTGGACCAACTTTTGTCCATTTTTTTTTTTTTTGTTATATTTCCCCCAAAGTCTCAATCATGCGGTTGAGGGTAGGCCTAATTTTTTTTTGTATATATGGCATTTTTTTTTTGAGCAAAAATTATGGGGTAGGTCTTTGGTTTTTGATTATTTTATTCTTTTATATTATTTTTTTAATATGATAGCATAAGGGAATTTATTAATAGTTTATTTTATATATGAAATTGGGAATGCACGGGCATCTAAAAGTTGACAAGGGCAACTATAATCTTCACTATTTTTAGAACAGCCAATATTTTAAATGAATGTTGTTTGGAATTTTTAATCAAATTAAAATTAAACAAAGTTAATACTTTGCACAAACTAAATTGCAATAATGCCATTTTGGTTAATTCTTTTATTTGCTTTGTACATGATTCAAAGATTTAAAGGGGGGTGATGCATTGAGGTATATGTTGAAATAAAATCACAAAAAATAACTAAACACCTATGAAATCAAACGAGTTACTATAAAGTCAATTACAAAAAAATGAAATAAACTAGCACTAGCCAGTATATTTTATTTCAAAAAAATAGATCACATAATAAAATAAACGGAAAAGGGGAAACTAATTTCTAATGTTACTCTTATGTCGCTAAATTTTTTTCTTGATTTTACTCTTTTATATTGTTTTTTTAACATGTTAGCATGAGGGAATTACTTAATGGTTTATTTTATTTTATATATCGTATTGGGTAGACACGGATATTTAAAAGTTGACAAGGGCTACTATAACCTTCCTCGTTTTTTAGAACAGCCAATATATAAAATGAATATTGTTTGGAAATCTTAATCAAATTAAAATTAAACAAAGTTAATTCTTGCATAAACTAATTGAATTAAGGCCATTTCAGTTTATTCTTTTATTTGCTTTGTATGAACAAAATCTATTGTACAAATCTTGAAGGAATCTTGAAATTGTATCTAATGTATCTAACTGATAAAAACCAGAATTTCTGGAACACATTTTCAGAATAATATAGACTAGAAAGGATTTTATAGTGGGTTATTTAATTGGTACCCCTTTTTCCGGAATATTAACATAATTGAATATGGATTTTTGTTTTTTGCATTTGATTTGGACTTTCTTTTATTTATTTTAGTTTTATAATATTTTTTTAGAAATAAGATAGAATTACTAAATTAATTTTATATTCATTGTTTTTGATAAGAAAGTAGAATCGGCTTTATTTTTCTTGCTTGCATTCGACTATATTTTTTGAACATGTCTTTTGAAAATAAGATTACGCATTCGACTTTTTTTCTATTGTTTTTTAGCACATTATTAAAAATTTTAAAAAAGAATGTGTCTATATAGTTTCACTTTGTTCGTGCGACGCATTTTTAACTACGACTAACCAAAAAATTTTAGGAAAGAAATTTATAATATTATAAATGTTAAAACTTTTTCTGCAGCCCCACCCGTTACGGAGCTATAGCTCCTCAAAGTCGGAAAAAGCCCTATATTTAAACAGTTATAACAAGAGTTCAAGAAGATATACCCACTATGATAAGGTGTATTTCTAATGTGGAAATTGTAAAAGACAGCTGCTTTTATACGCTTTATAAATTTTTAAAAAGCAATTACATTGATTTATCATACGGTACTAAAATTTACCGTTATCCAAAACCAACTTTTTGCAAAATTTTTGGCCCTATCCAAAAAAATTCTAAACGGCTCAATCCAGAAACTTTTTCTTTATCACGCTCCTTGTTTAGATGTAAGGGATCTAAAATTAAAATTTTCTTATTTTTAAACACCTGAAAACCTGTTAAAATATTTTTTTATTAATATAAAAAATTAAAAGCTCTAAAATGAAAGTTTCAACAGTTGTCAAAAGTTTTTCTTAATTTTGAACTTTGCTCGTCTCTGTGCCTGTCCGTATGTTTTCAAAAACTTTTACACCGTTTGAAATAGA
This sequence comes from Dolichopus griseipennis, assembly GCA_963082915.1. NCBI lineage: Eukaryota > Metazoa > Arthropoda > Insecta > Diptera > Dolichopodidae > Dolichopus > Dolichopus griseipennis. The sequence continues at coordinate 219,856 of CAUJBZ010000001.1, read as the reverse complement.
GAAAAGAAATTATAATTACTGGTACGTATACCAAAAAAAATAATTTCATGGAAAAACTTTTTTCTGTAGCCCCACCCGTGAACAGCCCCCAAATTCGGAAAAAGCCCTGTATTTAATTGTTCTAACAAGAGTTCTGTTAGGTCTATTTCAATATAAAAACAGCAAAAAACTGTTGTTCTTATAAGCTTTATAAATTTTTAAAAGAAAAATGTATTTGGTTGCCATACGGTATTAAAATTTACCATTATGCAAAACTAAATTTTTGCAAAATTTTCGAACCACATATTAGTAATATATAAAGAAGAAATTATGCACGATACTTAAGTTGTGCTGCATATATGTAAAATTTGTTTTTATATTTAAATGAACTTAATGAAAAGTTCTAAATTTGTCATTGTATTTTAGAAATACATTTATTGCCTATTTTGCATTTATAAGCATTTCTAAAAGGTACATACACTAAAAATTTAAATAAATTTCAATTATTAAATTTTGTGATAAAAAGCTAATCAAAGCATTAATGGTTTTAATTAACATTAAAAACCATCAAATTGTATAAACAATAATAATAATATTGTATATCAATAAATACTATGATAATTATATCAGAAATTAATATTTCTTTCGAATAGCCTTGAATTTAATTTAACTTTTAAAAAAGTTAGAAACACTGATCACAGCAGCATTATGATTATAATACTTATTTGTAACAGAAGTGCTCAAAACTCGTTATCATAAATATAAAAGATGAGAATGCACCGACTGACTGTTTCTTTACTTGTTTTTGTATATATTTTTAGACTCGCTAGGAAGTGCTATACAATTTTTAAAATTAGCTTTTTTAAAAAACCTTGGTATTTTTCAGCCCTTGTTTTTTTAATTATTTCGAATTGATTTTATTACTAAAATAAGATAAAATAGCTAATTTTTTTAGAAATAAAATTGAAATGCTTTCAACTTTTGTTCTATTGATTTTGGTGATAACATTGGTTCGACTTTATTTCACCCCCCATAAAATTTGTAGAAGTTTTCATGACCGTATCAAATAGGAAAGCACACTCGTGTTCCCAGCTTCAGGTTTCTATCTTGCTATATCTTTGTAAGAGTGTGGGGAGCACCTGAACCACGACTCTAACTAATCCTCTTTGCTAGGAACGTAATGTAAACCACAGAGTACACTCGTGTATCAAATTTAAAGTTTCTTTTTTTATTACTCTCTTATTTTGAAATAAGCCTTAAGGTCTCGGGAGCAGGGGAGTGGGGATATCCGAACCACTACTCCAATTAGTCCCAAATTTCAAGGCTAAAAGAAAATAAGAAGGTACTTCTGGTTTCCAAATTTCAACCTTCCATCTTCATGGGTTTCGAAATAATGCTCGTTTGGCCTCAATTCGGTCAAAAGCTTCTAGAATTCGAACCCATTGAACGACTTTGACCATAAGTAATCCCCGCGGTACTTTCAAATTTACTATTAAACTAGAGTTTACATTTCATCAAAATAGCGTCTTAAGTTTTTAAGTTATCGTGCTTTTTTATGTATGTTCTTTAGCCCTTAGATGTTCTAGAATCCGAACACATGGGCCGACCTCGCCCATATGTAATCCCCGCCATTCTTTCAGTACCAATAAGCGAGAGTTTAAATTTCATCAAGATAGCTCCATTAGTTTTTGATCAAATCTATCTGTAAGGGCTAGAGCTTTGGGTTCCCTATTGTTATACCCTACACCTATATGTAATAGGAATAAGGGTAAAACATTAGGAGCTAGATATGAAAAGTATATATATCTGTGACCACCGTGACCTCAAAAGTATATGTAGATATGTTAGTCCGTCCGTCCGTAGGCACTATAATTCCAAAACTAATGGAGCTATCTTGGTGAAATTTCAAGTGAACGTTATTAGTACCCAAAGTGCGCCGGTGATTGGATATGAAAGAAATCGGCACATGAGTTCGGATTCCGGACCTTTTAATCGCTCTAAGGGCTAATTAGCATATATAAACAAGTGATAAAAGAAACCAAGGGTTTTTAAAAACCACATTTTCAAAATTATATAGGATTTCTTAGTGAGTATTTTATCATTTATTTTTATAAAAATATATATAAAAACAAGTTAAGAAACAGTCAGTCGGTGCAACCGAATTAGAAATATCCTACACCAGTTCGGTTCAAATTTAATGAGATATCCATAAGTCATTTTTACACCATAAAAGCTGTTATTAATTTGATCGTAAGACATAGCTAACCAAATTAACTTAATAATACTAAAAACATTTTCTAATTACACTATCTATTAAAAAATATTACAAATTCTTACTAATTTATCTATTTAAAAATATTAAAAAACAAAACAAACCTGAAATAAATGAAAATATATTTATTCCAATTCAACTACAAAAGTGAAAAAATTTTAATTATTAAATTTTGTGATAAAAAGCTAATCAAAGCATAATATATTTAATAATTCAAATTTTTCAAAATTACAATTATTTTAAATTGTTAGTTTCTGTACCTATTAGAAAAGCTTATAAACGCAAAATATGCAATAAATGTATTTCTAAAATACAATTACAAATTTAAACCTTTTCATATAATTCATTTAAATATAAAAATAAATTTTATATAAATGCAGCAAGTAGCTTTGAACTTTCAAGTATTTTTTTCATTCTTTTTCATTTGAAGTATCATACACAATGTCTTAATTATATATCACCTATGTTAATAATTCAATAAAAGTTATGATATAGTAAAAATTAACAAAAAATAAATTTAATGTTTATAAAAAATTATTTTATTTTTAATTTATAAAATATTATACATAATATGTTATATGGTAAAACTCTAAGCCTTTTAAAAATATAAAAGTGTTAAATAAAAACGGGGGCCAATTTCGCCAATACAGGGCCGGTCATTCTGTATGTGCAACTTGTGCAGTTCGCTAAATTTCACAGGGCGCTAAATTTCTAAAAAAAAATTCTTAAAAATACATATTACTGAATATAATTTAATTATAAAAAAATGTCAAAGAGAATCTATTTAACCTGTTTTACTTTTTAAAAATTTTATTAAAAAACAATAATAAATAACATACATATATGATATAACTTTTGCATTTTAAATATTAATTTTCTCTTTAATATATAATTGTAAATGAAAATACATATTTACATTTAGAGTATCTATACATTCTATTCTACAGTCTACACATAACACAACTTCAATTTTGATTAAAGTTTTGTTTTAGGTTTTAAAAGTTTTAATATTTGGTTTTAGGTTTTATTTTAAGTTTGTAGGTTTAAATTTACTTTTTAAGTATATAATATTATATTTTACATTCATGTATTTAAATATAATTTTTCCTTTGTGTTGGTTCTGGTACTACAAAACTTTAGTGGTTATAGGGTTTCTGATTTGCTTCTTAAAGCTCACCATAAATTATTCTTTTTCTCACATAACATAAGCGAGGCTTCAAACTTAGAATATTTAAAAGAATTATGTGAAAAGGTAGATTCTGCTTCGTCCATCAATAAATCTAAAGACTTAAATGGTGAGAAATTCCCCTTGCGAAACTTGAACCGCTACTTGTGAAACCGAATCAAACTAGTTTCGACGTTTTGAACTACATATTTCAATCAAGTTTAGATCTAATATTTCTGGATTCCGTAGTAGCCATTAAAATTTTAAACACCTTACCAATAAATGTAGCTTCAGGTGAACGTAATTTTTCAAAATTAAAATTAAAAAAAACGTACTTACGAACGACAATGACACAAGATAGACTGGTCGGCTAGTTAATTTTATCTATAGAAAGAGAATTAGTTGAAGCTTTAGATTATGATGATCTTATTGAGGAATTCGCAAAGTCAAATGCTTGGAAAGTTAGTTTACCTTAATTATAATTATATTTCTTTAGGCTATCTAGGAAAAGAGGAATAGACCTAATGGGGAAACCTCTATAAAAAAACGCGTTAAAAAAGCCTACCTCACGGGTGACGCGTCTTGTTTCATTAATTTTAAGTTAAAAGGGCGAAATTTTTCAAAAATGCACAAAGCGCCAAATTTAATAGGACCGGGCCTGCGCCCATATGTAATCCCCGCCGTACTTTCAGCCCTAGTAACCTACAGTTAAAATTGCATCAAGATAACTCCATTATTTTTTGAGTTATCGTGCCTACGGACGGACGGACATGGCTATATCGACTTAGGAGGTCAGGCTGATCATAAATATATATACTTTTCTATATATAGCTCGCTTCCTTTAGGTGGTTACAAACACCATACCAAAGTTAATATACCCTTTTACCTATTCTATAGGTGTAGGGTATAATAAATGATAATATAAAAATTTAGTTATTTCATTAATTTATTAATTATGACTAATTCTTAGAATATAATCCCAAAGCACTCAAGAAAACCTGTTAAAAAGTGCGAAAGATAATGTTGGAGCTTCAATGTTAATGTTTAATTTTGGAAAAACATACACTGCTGAATAGGTCACTACTTTATAAAAACATAAAAGTTTTAATTTTGAAGACCTAGTAGCCCTTCAATGGAAGAGGTTCCTAAATTTTAGCTTAGAAAACTTATGATGTATATGTCCACCACATTCCTGTCCCCACCTTTCCATTTTCAGACGTTCCAGAAAATCAATTGTGAACTCCACCAAAATTTAGAGTTTTACCTAGAATTTTATTATGTAAGCAAAAATGGTTAAAACTAAGAGACAATTTCTTCAATTTAAAGAAAACCTTTCAAATTTAAGAAAATCCTTTATAATTGTGGATATATAATGCTAAACCTTCAAATTTTATATATTTGTAAAATAAAATTTTAAGCAATTAATAAAATTACAGGTGCTTAAAAATAGCAATTCAATTCAATTAATTTCAATTTTCGAGCCCTTATAGCTCCTAGTGTGGGTTGACAAGAAAATTTTCTTTACCGACTCCTACTAATTTCTGAGGATCTAACTTCTTTCAAAATTTCAATACCCTAGCTTGTGTGGCCAAAAATTTTGCAAAAATTGAGTTTTGCATAATGATAAATTTTAGTACCGTATGGCTCTTCCTTTTTAAAAATTTATAAAGTTTATAAAACCAGTTATTTTGTGCCGTTTTGAGATTGAAAATACACTTAACAGAACTCTTGTTATAGCATTTGAAAAATAGTGCTTTTTGCAATTTTGGTTGGGTGTAGCTCTTTATAAGTTAGATACACTTAACAGAACTCTTGTTATAGCATTTGAAAAATAGTGCTTTTTGCAATTCTGGTTGGGTGTAGCTCTAACGAGTGGGGCTACAGAAAAAAGTTCTTCTATGAAATTAGTTTTTTTGCAATACTTACCCGGGGTTAAAATTTTTTAAATCTATTTCAAACAATGTAAAAGTTTTTGTAAACATACGGACAGACGGACAGAGTGAAACTATATCGGCAAATTTTTACAAAATCTTTTAAAAATGTGCTAAAAATCCTGATAACTCAACATCAAAAAACGCCACCTACATGAAATTTGTTCTGCAGATTACCAGTATCGTCGAGATCTGACCATGGGTGCGTATCCTAGAAATGTTTGATTGAATTTAGAAGAAAAGAGCATAGTTCCAAAATCAATGAAGATAGAATTTGGTATAAGCGTGGCTCTTCTTAGTTCTTTACCGGTGGTTCGGCACCATCCCCACAGTTTCCAAGACCTTAAAGCAAATCTTCGAAATAAATAAAGATAATAACTTGAAACAAATGTAGAAGTTTCAAATTTGGCACAAGGATGTTCTTTACTATTTCCTGTGTGTCTTTCTAACTTATGACCAATTAGAGTGGTCTTAAAAGCTTATCATCGGAATTAATAAAATAAGTAACTTAAAATTAAAATAGAACGTTCCAATTTTGTTCAAGGGTTAAGTAGTATTGAAATTACAGCGGGGACTGCAATCGGTTAATGGGTTCGGGTTCTGGAACCTTTGATCTGTTCAAGGCCTAACGAGTATATATTCAAAACATAAGATAAATCAAAAACAAATGACACTATTTTGATGAAATTTACACATTATGTTATTAGGAATCAAAGTACCTCGGGGATTGCTTATGGTCGAGATCAGAAAATGTGTTCGGATTCTAGAGGCTTTTGATCGAACTGAGGCCAAACGAGCATAATTTCGAAACCACAGGAAATAGAACCTTAAAGTTTGGGGCACAAGTGTTTCTTCTGACGGCTTTGTGCTCGTAAAATTTTGAATAAATTACAGTAGTGGTTTTCGTACAAGCCCACCTACCTCCAAGGCCTTAAAGCATATATTCGAAATTAATAAAGATAATAACTTGAAATAAAAATAGGAGCTCAAATTTAGTATACCGGTCTTAGTTCCTATTTTCTTTGTCTCCTCGAAATTTAAATATAATTGTAGTGGTGATTCAGATACCTCCTAAAAATTCTCAAAATTAAAAAGCTTATCTTCGAAATTCATGAAGATAGAAAATTTTAATTGGATACACAAAGGTTCCTTCCTATTTTCATTTTTATTTAACAACTTTTATATTTTTAAAAAGCTGAGAATTTTACCATAAAACATTTAATGTAATATTGTTTATAAAATAAAAACAAAATAATTTTTTAATAAACGATTAAATTTCTTTTTTTTAATTTTTTATTATAAATATATTTTATTGAGTTATTACCATAGGTAATACAATTAAAAAATTGTGTACGATATTTAAGCTGTGTTCAAAGATACTTGCTGTAGTATGTAAAATATTTATATTTAAATGAATTTTATGAAAAGTTCTAAATTTTTTCATTGTATTTTAGAAATACATTTATTACATAATTTGCATTTATAAGCTTTTCTGATAGGTTCATATACTAAGAATTTAAATTAATTTCAATTTTGAAAAACTTGAATTATTAAATTGTGTGATTAAAATCTAATCAAAGCATTAATGTTTTAATTAACATTAAGAATATATTATTATTCAGGGTGTTCCCGACTCGATGGTCTTCCTTCAAATGGGTGATCGGGCATATCGAGCAGAACAAAAAATTGTATGGGAGGGGGGGGCTATTTTCATTAGTTTAGAAGTTATGGGGCCTTAACTGTTTTTCGACCATAATTTAGTTTTATTTCGATAAAATTGGAACCAAATAAGATAAAACGATAAAAATAAGTAAAGCATTTAAATGCTTATTAATGCAGATTTCTTAAGTACTATCAAACATTACTCTAAAGTTTCTCAGTCTGAGGTTATAAGGGCTTAAAGTCCAATATTTTTAACAAAATATCAATTAAATCCCTTTTATCAAGAAAATAACGGTATTAACATAACAGTTTTTTTACTTCAAAATATTACCCTTCTCTTTCCCTGCATTTTGAGTATACTAGCACTTTTATAGCTCAAAAACTTTGAAAGTTATAAAATAAAAACTAAAAACTAATTTTGAATTAAAAAATTTTCAAAAAAATTCAAATTTAGTTAAATTTCAGGTATCACAAAAAATTTTTCAAAAAAATTCAAATTTAGTTAAATTTCAGGTATCACAAAAAAGTTTTTACTTTATAACTTTCAAAGTTTATTAAGAATTTTAAATATTTTTAAATAGATAAATTAATTAGAAAATGTTTTTAGTAGTAATTTCATTAGCTATGTGTTACGATCAAATTAATAAATGCTTTTATGGTTTTAAAATGACTTATAGACTTCTAATTTAATTTTAACCGATTAGGTGTAGGGTATTTCTAAGGCGGTTGCACCGACTAACTGTTTCTATATTTTATATAAAAATTAGTATCTACATACATGTATGTATACAATTTTTTTTATTTTGCTTAGCATAATTGTATCGTATAATTTTAATGTAAGTATTAATTTTAACAAATTTTTTTTGTAAGGACCTTGTATGGTTTGAAAAATAAATTTAAAAAAATTCAAATACACAAAAAGCGTTTTTTGATTTTGTGTCTGAAGTTCAATTTGGTATTGACAAAAACAAAAAGGTTGTAGTAGTCTTTTTTGACTTAAAGAAAGCATTTGATTAGGGAAACAGGAAAACTTTAATAAAAATACTTTATGATATTCCAGGTAAGGAGCTTAATTTGTTCGCAGCTATCTTTCAGAGAGAACGGAATTCGCAGAATGCGATGGTATAAAAATTAAAGCAAATAAAAACAATTCCAGATTAAAAATCATCAAAATCAGTTCTAAAATTGTTCGCGTGCTACGTTAGCAGTTTACTTAATGTCGCTCTGTACGGTAAACAATTTATGTTTGCAGATGATTTAGTAATCGCCACTTTAGACTTTTTGACTTAGAAGTGGTTCTATAGGTTTTAAAAGAATTTCTTATTCTCTCCTCTCCTATCTCTCAATCTCCTATCTGCTTTAGTTTTCGATATATACAGTGTGCATTTTGCTCCAAAATACACATTATTTTGATTTTGTAGTGCTTATTTGCTCCTTAAGCAATTTTTTGGTTTATGGAGCAACTTTTGTATGAAAAAAAAGGTATTAACATTGTTAATTCTCATTTGCTTTATACACATTACCATGCGCTATGAGGCTTATATAATTACCATTATATTGAGTACTTATTTGCTCCATAGGTATTTAAGATTGTCATTATTACTATTATATTTTCAATACCTATGAAGCAAACATGGAAAACAAATTTTTAAAGCTTGTTTGCCCTATTTGTGTACAGTTACACATAATATTCACATACACATTGTGATTTGTGAATATTAATTTTATTATTTAAAAACAGAAAAATGTTAACTGTTACAAAAAATTTTAATTTTAATGAATAAATTAGTTTTTTCTTTTTGCATTTATACGAATACAACAAAATAATTGTGTATCATACACTGTACTTGCAGCGAAATTAAGTTTTATTAAATTTCCGTTTTCAAAAACAAAGATTATTCGATATCAAAAATCAGAACCATTTCTGATGGAATACAAGGATTCTTTTTCAACTTTGGACTTTAAAAAAAATGATATCAAAAAACTAGCAAATAAAAAAGTTTTAGCTACGCCTTTAAATTTGTTTCTTTGTAAACCTCCAGTTTTGCAGGAGCGACCAATTTTGTCAAAAGAAAAAAAAGATGATTTAAAATCATTAATACCTTTTTTACCTCTACCAGATCAAAACTATTTTAAAGCAATTTTAAACATAACAAATAATTGAAAAATTTTTTTTGATCAGTTTAAAAATATGTATATTTTATAAAGGTATATTGTGATACAATAATTATTATGTATATTATGCGTTTAGTACAAAAACTATGATATTTGAATAAAAAAATTATTTCTTAAATTTCTTAAAATAAGTTTAATTTTCAAAGATATTAAAAAGTTGTGAAATTACTATTATGTTTGTTTTTTTAGTTTTGATTGAAATATTTATATTAAAATTAATACTATTATTTAATTTCGTTTATAAAAATCCTGTGAAATGGCTGTTATGTTCATATTGTTATAATTGAAGTATATAATTACATGATTGATTAAAAAATAATATTAAATAAAAATTAACATAAAAAACTAAGTTAAATTTGATTATTTTAATTTTTTACAGTTTCTACTACAATTAAAAAAAAAAATTTAGGTTTTTAATTTATATTTCTCGTAATCGATATTTAATCTAATTTGCTCCATCTCCATGACTTTACATAAATTTTTGTTTAACACCCTTCTTAATTCTTATTTGCACCATTATAATAGAAATTCAATGCATGTTTGCTCCATACGCACAGAGAAAACTATTTTGTAATCGATTTGTATTGTATGGAGCAAACTGTCCACAATGACTTTTCTGACAAAATATCAAATATCTCGAAAAGCATTTGAGGACAGTGCCTAAAATTTAACATATGATTAGTTAAAAAATCAACAAACTCTACGTTAAAATTTCGACTATAGTTTATCGGATCAATTTTTGCCTTTTAACTCCCAAACTTTCTTTTTCGATTTACTCAGAATATACCTTGAGGAATATGGAGCAAAAGAGAATTCAGGCGACGAAATATTGATAATAGTTACCTTCAAAATACGATAAACTTGGACATGCTTTAAATAATTTCTAATTGCTGATTTTAAATTATTTCTAACAACAAAAGATTCAATGGACATTATAATAATTTATAATATTGGATATAAAATTTATAATGAACTACCAGCACAATTAAAACAAATAAATAGTATGAATAAATTTATAAGAGGAGTAAATAAGCTCTTATAAAGAATTTGAACCGTAGTGGGATCAACAAAAAGTAGTAATGGTCGGGTTTGTACTGTAGGAGAGTGCGTAGAATTTGCAACTACTTTACCGTACGAGGATGCGTAGCTTAAGCAACTGAATCTGATAGAATTATTGATTGATAACAATGGAAAGGATGATTCGCAAATGTTATTCTTTACAGTCTTCGCAAAAGTCCAAAAAGCAAGAATGCAGTGAGGTAGATTAATTATTATCTTTGGTTGTAATCTTTGGTTATAAAGAAACTTTTGCTGATTGATAATTCTCTTGCAATTATTCCTGGCAACTTTATAGCTCTAAAATGGGGACTCAGGCGCATTTCCTTGTACATTTTGAAATGCTCTTTCTTGGATTGAATTCCATTAAACCAAAATTTGGAATGGCTTTTTACCGATTTAGATGAGCTAGGAATAAAAAGTTTCATTGTTTTCATTTATTTCAAAGCATAATTGTTTTACTAATTTACATTATCAGCAAAGTCAACGTTCCTATGGCGGAAACACATTGACCAATCAAAATCTACCAAAAAGATTTGAAGGAAAAATCCGTTGAAAAGCTTCATTTGACAAGGCAATGTTCGGAGCCTTCAATTGGGGTGCTAACAGAAGTATTGTATTTTTCTGGTTCGAAATCAAAAACAAGTCCAAAGTATGTGTATTTTGACTGTCTCGGTCTTGAATTCGAGTTGGGCTCTTTATAAATTAAGAGAGTCGTAATAAGTTTGAAAATATTTCAACCTGATTGCCTTCCGGGCCTTGAAAAATGGAGCCATTTTTTACTGTGGATATTAAATCATCTTCTACAGCTATCTCACATTCCAGCACCAAAATGGTGGAAAACATTACAAATGAAAATCCGAATACAACCGTTTTTAGTACCTTGTGAGAGTGTTTGCAAAATTCACCACTAAATTGTGGTAAATGCACCTTCATTCAAAACATAACTAAGGTATTTCAACATTAGAAATTTAGTTTTTTGATATTAATAGTGAGGTTAACTCGGATGTGATTAGCCACACCCTAATCGTTTCAATATTGTAAATATATCCAGATGTAAATCAAAATCTACCCAAATTATTAGTAGATCATCTAAGTCTACGAAAACTTGCTCTTTTAGATCATGCGCTGTAACACGGGTCATTAAAAGGCACATCGCGTGCGAGGCATTATATAAGCTAAAGGACAAAATGTGCGGGAGGTACCTGAACCACCACTCCATATAATACTCAACGTTTCCGTGAGCTATTAGATTAGATAACACCGTTTTCCATTACTTTTCCATTTTAACAAAACATAACACTCTTATATTAAATTAAAAATTTTTATGTCTATTAATTTTGAAGATATGCTCGTTGGATCTTAAAAGGACCGTGGAACCACCACACCAATTGATCCAACATTTCAGAAAAATGGGGAAAATGGATAAAACTAATTTGTACGAAATTGGAAGTTTCTATATTTATTTCAAGTTACTATCCTTGTAAATTTCGAAGATATGCTTTAAGGTCTTGGAAAATGTGAGGATAAAACCGGAATCACTACTCTAATTTAACTTGAATTTCAGGGATAGAAAAGAAATAAGAAGAAGAATCTGTGTATCAAATTTTCAAATTTGGAAGTTGTATCTCCCATTAGTTTCGGAATTTTGTTCGTTTGGCTTCAATTCGATAAAAAGCTTATAGAATCCTAATCCATGATCCAATCACGACCATAAGCAAACCCCCCTTACTTTAATTGCTAATCACCTAAAGTATAAATTTCATAAAAAAATCCATATTAGTTTTTGGATATATGCTCTTTAGCCGTTGAACTGATCAGAAGTTTTAGAACTTGAACCCATGGCTCGATTTCGCCCATATACAACAATTTTCGCTGTCCTTTCATTACTAGTTAACGCTTGTACCAAATTTTAAGGTTTTATCTATACATTTATTTTTATAAAAATTTATCTAAAAGTAATTGATAATATTTTAATTAAGTTATTTCAGCAATTCATTATTAATTATGAATAATAGTGAAATCAATACTTAGAATGAACAAAACAAATCTCTAGATAGAAAAACATCAAGTCTCTAGATAGAACCGTTTAAAAGATATGTGGGACAAAAAACTGAGTTTCGTATTAGCTTCTTCACTTTTCAAAAAAATATTAGACACATCTATAGAAATATAATGTTAAAGCTTTGAATTTTGTATATTACTAAAAAAAATTTGAACAGGTTACATGTAAATTTACATGTGTTTGAAAATAGCAAAATATAAAGTTTCAACCCCTTACAGCTTCTCAACAAGGGTCGTGACAAAAAAAATTAGTTATTCGACTACTACTAATTTTTTAGGATCCAACTTCTCCCAAAAATTCAGGTTTCTATTTTGAGCCGTTAAAAAGATATGAGGGCCCAACATTTTGCGAAATAACTTAGTTTTACATAACATTTAATTTTAGTATCATTTAACAACTTTTTATATTTAACAACTTTTTATATTTAAGCGATACTTTTATGGAAAGCCTATAAAAGCAGCTATCTAATACCGTTTTTAGATTGAAACTATACCTTATAGACTCGCATTAAAACAATTTAAATATAGGGCTTTTTTGGAATTTAAGGGGGGCTGTAGCTTCGTCACTCTTCAAAATTAAGAAAAACCTTTGACACCTGTTGAAATGTGGTATTGGTGCTTGGAATTTTGTATATCGCTAAACAAAAATTTGAACATTTAAAAATAGCAAAATTTCAATTTTCGGGCCTTTACAGCTCCTAAATAGGGTGCATGACACAAAAAATTAATTTCTTGCTGATTTCTGAAAAGCTAACTTCGTCCAAAATTTCAAGTCTTTAGATTGGGCCGTTGAAAAGATATGTAGGGCCAGAAATGGTGCAAAAATTGAGTTTTCATAACCGTAAATTTTAATACCGTATGGGAAACTTATAAATTTATACCGTTTTTAAATTGCAAAAATACTAATAGTCGATAGCAAAAAAAGTCCTTCCATCAAATTAGTTTATTTTTCAATACCATACCAGTATTTTACCAAGATGTAAAATACTAAAATGTATTTCAAACGATGTAAAAGTTTTTTACACGGACGGAGGGAGAGACAGGCGGACGTACAGAGTGAAACTATATAGGCGAAATTTGTATAAAGAAAATAAATGTATAAAGAATTATGAAATATGAACATTAATATTCTTTGTGAAATTGTAAATTTGAAGACAACTATTATTTTCTAAGATATGCTTTACGATCTTCAGAAATGTGTGGATTCCAAATTCGAGGACACTAATGGAATAGGAAGTGACACCCTCACACCAAATTAAAATTTAGTATATATATTTGTGATCAGCGTGACCTCCTGAGCCGATAAAGCCATGTCCATCCGTCAGTCCGTAGGCACGATAACTCAAAAACAAATGGATCTATTTTGATGAAATTTTAACTGTAGATTACTAGGACTGAAAGTACGGCGGGGATTGCATATGGACGAAATCGACCCATGGGTTCGGATTCTGAACCTTTTAATCGATCGAAGGGCTAACGAACATATATAAAAAATCACGATAACTCAACAACTAATGACGCTATCTTCATCAAATTTGTGCTGTAGGTTACTAGTAATGAAACTACTTCAGGGATTGCGTAAGGTCGGGATTGGACCATGGGTTCGGAACCTAGAACTTTTTGATCGAATTTAGGCCAAACGAGCATAATTCCGATACCAATGAAGATAGAACTTCCAAATTTGGTATCAGAGTGTTCCTTCCTATTTCCTTATTGTCCTTGAAATTTGGGCCCCTTTGGAGTAGTGGGTCGGGGACCAGCCACACATTTCCGAATACTTTAAAGCATATCTTTAAAATTAATAAAGATAGCAACTTGAAAATATGTAGAAGCTTCAAATTTGGCACAAGGGTGTTCTTTACTATCTCCTGCGTGTCTTCCTAATTTGGGATCGATTGGAGTGGTGGTTCACTATCCCTCTTAGACCTCTTAAGTTTAAAAGCTTATAACCGAAATTACTAAAAATAGTAACTTAAAATTAAGATAGAACGTTCAAATTGTGAACAAGGGTTAACTATTGTTTTAGATTATCTTTTATTTTTTAAATAATGTGATTCATTTACAACAATAATGTAGTTTTTTAAAATCCATCATTCGTTTTTACAATTTTTAATAAACTGCAACGTCGAAGCAGTTTACTCAAATTATAGCGAACAAATTTTATTTTTATATGTAAATTTAGAACATTTTTATTATTTATTTTATATTAGTTATTAAAATGTAAATAACTTTCATTTTATATAAAGTTATATTTGTTCTTACTTGCATAGCAAATTCATAATACCCGTGCATACATATATGACATCAGGTATATTAAAATTGCTCCTCCGTTTGTAACGCATCGATCTAGACGAGCTAGATATAGTGTCAAGGGTATGTATCGGCTCATAATCGAAAAATGAGTCGATCTAGCTATGTATGTCTGTCCGTCCGTCTGTGTGTCAGCAAATTTGAAATTTTGCTATGCATCTTGTATTTAACATGAAATTATATGAATTTTGTTTTGTTTTGTTTTGTTGTTTTTTTTTTTTTTTGTAGATAACGATTTCGAGTTACGATTTCATATGATTTAAATGATGGGTAGGTTAAAAAAAAAATTTAAGCAAAAAAGAACACAAAGTTTTTTTTAAGTAAATGGTTTAATAAATAATTTATATGTATTCATATACATAATATGTATATGTGCAATATTTTGCATGCTTTGTATTTTGATATTGAGAGATATAATCATTATGAATATGATCATATGAAGCTTATTTTGCTTAAGTTATATTCGTGAATTAAAAATTAATTATAAGAAGTAGAATTGAAAAATTAGAGCTAGAATTTTGAAATTCACACAAAACATTTTTTGGACATTTTTGAGGTTCCCTAATCTTTTTGGTTAAGACCAGACCAAGGTTTCGGGGAGCTGCCACACAACTTATTTAAACCAATATGAAATTTCTTCAAAAGTAATTATACCAGGAAGATGAAAATTGCACACGGTTTGTTTTATAATGAATCCAGAACTTATATGAAATTTCAAAATGTTACGGTTTCATTTTGGGGGACTGCCATACAACTTCTTTGCACCAATATGAATGTCTTGGAAACTGATCATACTACTGATCATACTAATGAAAATTATACACGTTTAGTTATATAATGAATCAAGCACTTATATGGAGTTTCAAAATGTTACGGCCCCGTTTTCGGGCAGCTGCCATACAAAGTTATCAATTCAAGGTTAAAATTAAACTGGGCAGGTAAAGTAATAGGACAAGTTAGTTGGCAAAGTTGGACATCACTCGGACCAACTTTTAGGGTGGCCTATTTTTTTTTTATGATGTTTTTTTTTTGTTTAAGCAAAAATTATATGATAATAAGTTAAATTTTTGTTTACCTATTTTACGTTTTTATATTTTTTTTGTAATATTTATAATAGCATAGGGAAAATATATAACGGCTAGTGGGTATGCACGGGTATCTAAAGAAACAGAAAGTTAGAAATTCCCATCACGTATTTGGTTCAAATTTAATGAGAAGAGAAGTCAATAAATCATATTAAAACCATAAAAGTTTAAATTAGTTTGAACTTAAGACATAACTAACGAAATTAACTTTATAAAACTAAAAGTATTTTCTAATCAATTTTCCTATTTAAAAATATTAAAAATTCTTACCATTTTACCTATTTTCATTTCATTGAAATAAAACCTGTTTTACATTACAGGTATGGAAAAGATTAATTTCAGATTGAAATATTCTGATTAAAATTGGTAAATTCTCTTCTTCTATATTTATGATAAGAATTTTGAGCATTTCTGTTGTAAATAAGTATTATAATCATAGTTCTTCTGTTATCCGTGTCATTAATTTTCATTAAACTCAAAGTTATTCGAAAGAAATATTAATTTGTAATAATATAAATATAAAAGTTTATATAATTTGATGGTTTTTAATATTAATTAAAACCATTAATACTTTTATTAGCTTTTTATCACAAAATTTAAGAATAAAAATATAAATGTATTTCGAAAATTCAATGACAACTTAGAACTTTCAATGACAACTTTAGAACGAAAATTCAATGACAACTTTAGAACTTTTCATATACTTCATTTAAAAATAAAAATAAATTTTACAACTTAAGTATCGTACACAATTTCTTAATTATACATTACCTATGGTAATATTTCAATAAAATATATTTATGACATAATAAAAATAAAAAAAATAAAAACAATTTCGTCGTTTATTAGAATATAAGATGTTTTATAGTAAAATTCTTAGCCTTTTAAAAATATAAAAGTGTTAAATAAGAACGGAAATAG
Source organism: Dolichopus griseipennis (assembly GCA_963082915.1). Lineage (NCBI taxonomy): Eukaryota > Metazoa > Arthropoda > Insecta > Diptera > Dolichopodidae > Dolichopus > Dolichopus griseipennis. The sequence continues at coordinate 203,236 of CAUJBZ010000001.1, read as the reverse complement.
GAAATAGTGTATCAAATTTGAAGTCTATATATATATTAATTTCGAATATATGCTTTATGGTCTTGGGAGTAGTGGGGGTGGTACACAAACCGCTATTCTAATTCATCCAAAATTTCACATACGTAACACAAATAAGAAAAAACACTTGTGCCCCAAGTTATTCTATCTTCTTTGATTTCGAAATTATACTCGTTTGACCTCAATTCGATCAAAAGCTACTAGAATCTGAACTCATTGTCCGAACTCGACCAGAACCAATTCTCATTATACTTTCATTACTAGCAACCTATAATTTAAATTTCATCAAAATAGCGTCATTAGTTTTTGAGTTATAGTGTTTTGAAGATATATGTTTGTCAGCCCTTCAAAGATTCCAGAACCCGAACCCATGGTACGGTTCTGCCCATATGAAGTCTCCGTCATACTTTCAATACTACGAGTAGTTAAACCTTGTACACTATTGGAACGTTCTTATCCTATTTTCTTTTCAATTTTAATTTTAAGTTACTATTTTTATTAATTTCGATAATAAGCTTTTAAACCTTGGGGGGGGGGGGTCTAAGATGGGTACTGAACCACCACTGCGATTGATGCAAAATTAGTGGGACACGCAGGAAATAGTAAAGAACACCCGTGCTAAATTTGAAGCTTCTACATTTGTTTGAAGTTACTATCTGTATCAATTTTGAAAATTTTCTTTAAGGTTTTCGGAACTGTGTGGCCGGTCCCCGACCCACTACTCCAATTGCTCCCAAATTTCAAGGACACTAGAAATTAGAAAGAGACATCTTTACATCATATTTGGAGGTGTATAAAAATGCTCGTTTGGTCTAAATTTTATGAAAAATTTCTAGGATCCGAACCAATGGACCGATCTCGACCGCACGTAATACCCGCCGTAATTTCATTATTAGTAAACTACAAATTTTATGAAGATATCCTCATTAGATGTTGAGTTATCGTGATTTTTAATTTTTGTTCTTTAGCCCTTAGGCAGATTATAGAGTCCAGAATCCGAACCCATAAGCCGATTTGACTAATATGAAATCGTCGCCATACTTACAGTTAAAATTTCAACAAGATAGCTTTATTTGTTTTTGAATTATCATGTTTTTTGGATATATGTTCGTTAGTCCTTAAACCGATCAAAAGTTATTGAACCAGAACCCATAGACGGATTTCGCCCATATGCAGTCCCCGTCCTTCTTTCTATACTAGTTAGCTCTTATACACAATTGGAACGTTCTATCTTAATTTGAAATACTTTTTTTTATTAATTAAGATGATAAGCCTTTAAACCTTGACAGATCTAAGAGAGTTACCTGAAAGAACACCTTTGTGCTAAATTTGAAGCTTCTTCATTTGTTTGAAGTTACTGTCATTATTATTTTCGAAGATATGCATTAAGGTCTTCGAAAATATGTGGATAGTCCCCGACCCACTACTCCAATTGGTTCCAATTTTCGAAGACACTAAGCGAATAGGAAAAGACACTCTGATACCTGATAAATTTGGGGTTTCCATCTTCTTTGGTTGCTGAATTATGCTCGTTTGGCCTAAATTTGATGAAAAGGTCCAGGATCCGAGCTCATGGTCGGACTTCGCCTATATGCAGTCCGCGCCTTTTTTTCAATACTAGTGAACCCTTATACACAAATGAAACATTCTATTTTAATTTTTATCAATTTTAACGATTTGCTTTAAGGTCTTCTGAACTTTGTTGATGGTTCCCGACCCACTACTCCAATTGGTCCTACTTTTAAGGACTTTAAGGACATAGGAAGAGGTACACTGAAACCAATTTGAAAGTTCTATCAATCCCCGCCATAGTATGATCACTAGTAAGCTGTAGCATAAATTTCATGAAGGTAGCTTCATTAGTTTTTGGGTTATCGTGTCTACGGACAGACCGACAGACATTGCTATTTCGACTCAGGAGGTCACGCTGATCACAAATATATATACATTGCCATATCTAGCTCGCTTCCTTTAGGTGGTTACAAACACAATACCAAAGTTAATATACCCTTTTCCTATTTCATAGGTGTAGGGTATAACAAAAAGTATAAGATCAACTTCACTTCAATTTCTTTTATATGCTTAGGAAGCATTCTGTGATATTTATAAATATACTCAAGCATTAAGCACTGATATAGTGTAGACGATAATTTAATTTATGTATTAAAATGCTACGTTAGCAAAAGTAAGTAAGTAAGATATTTGAAAAGATTAGAGTTAAGCTAATTTCATGAGAAACGAAATTAGCTTATAAAATTTAAATAGAAAGAAAGAATTTAAAACACCTTTGTGCTAAATTTGAAGCTTACAATAGACGATATTTTAAAAGTATCATAAACATTATAACAATAAGTATTATTACAAATGTTACAGAGCTTAGCGAGTGTTGAAATATTTTATTCTGTAATTTAAATGTTTTATAACTAAGAGCCCAACCTAAATCAACGCGTACGACGAAAAATTCTGTGAAAAAATTTCAAATAAGTAAAAAAATATATAAATAAATTTACGTAAAAGCAAACCAAATACGCGTAACGCAATGTAACCCATGTATTTAATAGTTTTTCTATTTTCTATATTTTCTAAATGTTCATCTCATAAACTCCAAATGTCTCGTAGATGTTGAAAACGCGGTTTTCTTTCTGTCTTACGGAGCCACTTCGATCTGTTGGAACCCCTTGGCTAGGTCTAAAGTGGTAATATAATTAGCTTTTCCTAATTTATTAAAAATGTTTTCTATATTAGGTATTGGGAATTTGTCATCGACGGTTATGTTGTTTAATTTTCTGTAGTCGATAACAATTCTCCATTTTTTCTGTCCACTTTTGTCAAGTTTTTTGGGGATAACCCAAATTGGAGAATTGTATGGGGAATTTGAGTGTTTTATTAATGTGTGTATTTAATGTGTGTTTAATTTTATTAGTTAATGAAAGGTTATCATTTTATTTATAAAAAACAATTTTATTATTTAGTATAATTTTTCTTAATGAAATTTGCTCTTCTTTATTTAAATGTGATATATTTATGTGATCAAGAACGTTGAAGTTATTAATTTCGTTAGAAAATAATTCAATAGGATTGTCTTGAAAACCTTTCGGCAAAATAATTTTCCTCATTTTCTGTTAAAAAGAAGGGAAAAGTTTTAATAGTTCGATTTTTTTAATCGACAATTGCATTTAAAGGATTTAAAATATTATTGCCGATTAAACCGTCAAATATACTAAGAAAATCTATTTCAAGAAATTCGACTAAAATCTTTTCTTTAAAAATTTCAAAAAGTGGAAACTTATATTGAATATTAGTTTCTACTTAATGTTTTAGTGTTTTAAGTTCTTGAACATTAGAATTAATTTTATATTTGGGATTACATAATTTTGGATCTAATGTGCTGAATTCGGCTCCTGCATCAATAATAAATCTCAATACTTTTGAAGGAGTATTGATGACGATATAGGGCACAAGGGATAGGCCAACTCTGGTTAGATCCATTATTATTTATAAGAATTTTTGTTATTTGGAGTATTATATTTGCTAAAGTAACTAGGGTTTTGATAATTCTTTTTGTTAAAATTTGAACTTGATTGGCCTGAGTATGTTTGATGTAAATTACTTTTATTAAAATTATTTGGGTTTTTATAATTTGTTTTATTTGTATTTGGGTATGCCTGATTTGAATTTGAATAGTTTGGTTTTGGTATGAAAATTTGTTTGTTATTATAAAATTTTTTGTTAAAATTATTATTATAATTTAAATTTGGTTTGGTGTTCTCCGCACGAAGGTTTTGATAATTAACTTCTTTTATTATTCCGTATACCTCGTCTAAGGTCTTAGGTTTTCTACTGTATATACTTTTGAAGGAGTATTGGTTCAGGTAAATTAGTTTCAAATATTTTTAAAGCTATTCTTTTTTTGCTTTCAACATTTTCACAATTTAAATTTTTATTTAAGAGATAATACGAGTAGTTATTTAATCTACAGAGGTAATTGTTAATTTCTTCATAAAAATTTTCAATATTTTTTGTGACATGACATAGTCTCATTTCGTCTAAAAATGTGTCTGCTGATAATTTTTCGCCATGATTTGTTATCAAAAATTTTTTTATTTGGTCCCAAGTATTAGAGTTTCCATTTTTTTTCTTAATGAAATCCTAGCTTCGTCAATAATTTTATCTTTAAAGTAACCTATTATTAGCGCTGTATTTGTAGCATTAAAAGTATTAAGTGATGGTATGAGTATAACTACTCGTTCGATAAATTCGGTCAAGTCATTTGTATTTTTCCCCGTGAAGGGTGAAATTTTACTAACAACTTCGAGCATAATTTTTAATTTTTCCATTTTCATTTTTGTTTTTTGATTGAAATTCTTTTTTCACTTTCAAAAAAAAAAATTTTGTTTTTGTTACGTTCTGTTGAATATATTTACTAATGAATTTTACTTTAAAATTATTAATATGTTTAAAAAGACTTATTTTTTTTGGTTTTTTTTCCCCCAAGTTAAAACAATGTTATTAATACGAATATAAATTTGTTGGGTTATTTTGTCAATATAATAAATCATCACAAAAATAATATAATCATCACAAAAATTTAAATAGAAACCTTTATTTTCTTTTTGTTTTTTTTTTCATTTAAGAAAAATATGGTAATTAGCTAAATAAAAATTCAAATATATATTTCAAATAATTGAAATTTCTAGTAAAAGTAGATAACAGTAATTAAAATCTTCTAGTAAAAGAAAACCAATTAGTTGTTATATTAAATTTACTTTAATTATTATTGTTTTTTTGTATTTATTTAAATGTCTAATGTGTAGACATAAAATAAAAGACAATAAATACATGTGTAGACATTAATGTCTTCTTAAATTGCACTTTTATGTAATAAAAAGTGAATGAAGAAGAATATTTAAAATTTATGTTTAAATTTGTATACTATTGTAATTCACTTTTTTGAGATATAAAATAAGAATAGTATTAAAACAAGTACAGAAACAGTCAGTCGGCGCAACCGACTTAGAAATACCTTACACCTATTTGGTTCAAATTTAATGGAAAGTCCATTAGTCATTTTAAAACCATAATAGCTGTTATTAGTTTGATCGTGTATCTCACCAAATTAACTTTATAATACTAATAACATTTTCTAATTTTTTTTTTTTTTTGTTTTTTTTTTTTTTTTTTTTACGAGGGAATGGAACGCTCAAAAGCCACCCATTGAAATTGTGCGGTATTTCGTTGGGTAGTGTGCGATTTTAACGCACCAAAACCACACCCTTTTTGAACCAAAGGAAGGAACCTGTGATACAAATGTATAGTTTGGTTACAGGGCTGGGATATGAAAGGATTTTGGCATTGTCGGAGGATATTTGGGAGTTTTGGATTATGGTGGATGGGGAAAATATTCCTCCATTTAGGAGAAAGATGTTAATATTCTTCTTAAATTTATTTAAGTCGTACACATACGAATTACCAACTTTAGGAAACACATTGGACGGAATGTGATTCCATAATCTCGACATGCGCATAACAAACGAATTTCCATAAGCCGTGTTTCGCCATCTTCACAATTCGACGCAGTAGGGATGAGCATCTGTTGCACTCCTTGTTTCACGTTGTAAAACTTTGAGTGGAGGCATTAATTGTTTTATTTCCTTAGAACAGGTGTTCGTCCCCACTAGGTATCTATAAAACAGGGTAAGTGACCAGACTGTACGTCGATGGCTAAGTGGAGTGAGCGTTGAGGTAACTGGGATCATTTATAAGACGAATAGCTCTGTTTTGCACTTTATCAAGATATCCCAGCGCTGATTGGGGTGCACCGCTTTTACAGCGATACAAAAAACCCAAACACTTAGCTGCATCTTTAGCTATACCAATAATATGATTTGACCAAGTCAATTTCTGGTTTAACTCGATGCCCAAAATATTTAAATCTGTTGAGTGCTGCAAAGCTTCTCCCTGAAAAATCAAGTTGGGAATGAAAGTTGCTATTTTTCGCGAGATGAGACAGCATTGGGTTTTCTTCGTGTTGAATTCAACACGATTATTTTCACCCCATTTGTGAATTTTTGCTAAATCGTTATTTAGCTCACTGACAGTGAAATTTTTTGCTGTTGTATTAACCTGATGATTAATGTTACAGCGGCTATGAAATTCATAGGAAGCTACAAGGGTGCTGTCATCTGCGAAACTGTGAATTGGATTGGAAGTTAAAGATAGAAGATTATTAATGAATATTAAGAAGAAGGTGGGAGAAAGAACAGAACCTTGAGGGACACCAGCATTTAGTTTAAATTTGTCAAATGATAAACCATCGACCAGAACTCGAATCGTACGATTCGAAAGGAAATCTCCAATCCATTTGAGAAAGACCCACTAGTGTCCTCCTTTAGATTTTTTGTAAACGTCCAAAACGATTTGCTATTCTTAGGCATATGTAGGAATTTTCGTTTCAACCCTCGGTTGAATAAGAATTTTTGCTTATTGATAACTCTCTTGCATCTGTTTCGAACCACGATATAGTTGACCCTGTTGGACTCCAACTCGCTGTTCCGGTATTGCTTAAAAGCCTCCTCTTTTTTACGAATGGCTTCTTTGCAAGTGCGATTAAACCATGATTTGGATTCTCGTTTAATACTTTTCATGGAGTAAGGAATATACAACCTCATTCCAAGTAAAATTGTTTCACTAATCGCATTTGCAGCGAAGTTGACATTTTTAGCGCGGAAGCACAATGACCAGTCGAATGCTTTGAAAAAATTGTTTAATCCCTCCCAGTTAGCACGACTATATGCCATACTAATTTTTTGGGAGGAATCCTTCGGCTGGCTAATGTGCTTACCGGGAAGCTTGTGGTTACCAGGCAGTGGTCGGAGCCCCCCAGGGGACAACCAACTGAAACTACATATTTTTCAGGGTGAGTGGTTAAAAACAGATCCAAGAGGTGACCCTCTTGATCAGCTTGGTCGGGGACCCTAGTGGGATTTTGGACAAGTTGAGAAAGATGGAACAGTGTGGAAAATAATTCAACTTGTTTCCCAATTGAGTTTTGACTCAAAGAAGAGTTACTTGAAAAATGAAGCCAGTCTTTGTTGAGTACGTTGAAATCCCCTGCCAGAACAATTTCGGTTTGTGGACATGATTCCAAAATTTCATTGATCTGGTTTGAAAGATTGTCAATTTCCACAGCAGTTTCTGGTTCATTTGAATTGGGTGATCTGTATAAAAAACAGAAATGTATTACATGCTTCTCAACGATAATTTTAACCCAAATATAATGGAAGGTTGGGCTAGAAGGTTTATATTTATCTAGGGTGTTGAAAGCAATGTCATTTTTAATGTAAATCGCGATTCCTCTTTTGGGTACGAAGTGTGAAACAAGTGAGTAGCCAATAATATTAAAATTATCGTTTTGTCCACTGACTTGTGTTTCACCAAGGGCTAAAATTGCTGATTTTGTGGAGTTAAGATGACATTCTACGGCATGAAAATTAGCTTGCAGGCCACGAATATTACAAAAATGAACTCGAAAATTTTAAATTTTTAATAGCAATTAGTAAAAATTGAGAAAAGAGAAAAAAAAAAAAAAAATAAAAAAAAATCAATATAAATAAAACGTATAAAAATTTAAAATTTAATTATATTATTATTTAGGTTAAATATTGTATGTGAACGATTCATACAACCCGAACAAGTTATCACCATTTATAAAAACAAAAGTATTGCTAACAATATTTACAAAATACCATCAACAGTACCCCTATTTTATTCTGCTATGAGTGAGCAATCGGTTTATAACACCATTCAACAGTTTTTAACTAGACCTTATTGAACTTAGTTAGAACCAAAAAACTCACACACAGCAAAATCTACGTGCAAGTAAAAATACGCACGTATATGTAAATAATTTAAATTTAAATTAAATAATTTAAGTTAGTTGAAAAGGAATGAACTGAAATTTCAGTACTTCCCTTTCTTTTATGATTAAAAATAAAAAAGAAAAAACAATGAGTAAAAATGAGTAAAGTTAACGTATACCATCAAAAATTAAAACAATACAATTTAAAATAAAAACAATACGGTAACATACTATTGATGGTATTAATTAATGAGCGAATTTAGAATATTATCATCCCAGAGAGAGGGAATGAAATGGATATATTATAATTGATTTGTTTACAACTAGTAGGTGATAGATGAAGAGTAATCTTCAATAAAAAAAAAAAAACAGTATTAAATTTAATGTAAACAAAACCAAATCACGTGCCGGTATAAAATTAAATGTAAAATTTGTATATTAAAATTGAAAATTAAAAATAAAATTTGAAAATTAGAATAGAATTAAAAAAAATTTTACTTTTAACACAAAATAAAATAGATTTATATCAAATTAAATTTAAATCAATGCTGTGAAATAATGAGTTAAGTAAAAAAATTTTTAAATTGTATAAAACAAAAATAAAAATAAAAAAAATAGAAATTATATATACAGGGTGTTCCCGACTCGATGGTCTTCCTTCAAATGGGTGATCGGGCATATCGAGCAGAACAAAAAATTGTATGGGAGGGGGGGGGGGGTCTATTTTCATTAGTTTAGAAGTTATGGGGCCTTAACTGTTTTTCGACCATAATTTAGTTTTATTTCGATAAAATTGGAACCAAATAAGATAAAACAAAAATAAGTATAGCATTTAAATGCTTATTAATGCAGAATTCTTAAGTACATAACAGTTTTTTTTCTTCAAAATATTACCCTTCTCTTTCCCTGCATTTTGAGTATACTAGCACTTTTATAGCTCAAAAACTTTGAAAGTTATAAAGTAAAAACTTTTTTGTGATACCTGAAATTTAACTAAATTAGAATTTTTTTGAAATAAATTTTTGAAAAAAATTCAAATTTATTTAAATTTCAGGTATCACAAAAAAGTTTTTATTTATAACTTTCAAAGTTTTTCAGGGAAAGAGAAGGGTAATATTTTGAAGTAAAAAAACTGTTATGTTAATACCGTTATTTTCTTGATAAAAAGGATTTAATTGATATTTTGTTAAAAATATTGGACTTTAAGCCCTTATAACCTCAGACTGAGAAACTTTAGAGTACATAAGAATAGTACTTAAGAATTCTGCATTAATAAGCATTAAAATGCTATACTTATTTTTGTTTTATCTTATTTGGTTCCAATTTTATCGAAATAAAACTAAATTATGGTCGAAAAACAGTTAAGGCCCCATAACTTCTAAACTAATGAAAATCCCCCCCCTACCATACAATTTTTTGTTCTGCTCGATATGCCCGATCACCCATTTGAAGGAAGACCATCGAGTCGGGAACACCCTGTATAAATAAGAAAAACAAATATACTTAACTTGCCGCCATTGGAGATGCGGCCATATTACCAAATTCACAACACTTTTTATTTTCTTATAAAGATATATTTAATTTTAAAACAAAACAAAAAGCTTAATTTTTTTTATTTTTTTTTTAAACACAAAAAATTATAAATAAAAAAGAAGTGAAATTAAAAAAAAACAAGTATTTTGTGCTAAATTTTTTTCTTTTTATTAAAACCGTGATAACCCGTTGAAGGTTGAAGAGAGAGAGTTTGAATATATAAATTACTTTATATATTCAAAAATATTACAAATTCTTATTAATTTATCTATTTAAAAATATTAAAAAACAAAAAAATTGAAATTAATGAAAATTCTATTCAATTACAAAGTGAAAAAATTTGAATTATTCAATTTTGTGATAAAAAGCTAATCAAAGCATAATATATTTAATAATTCAAATTTTTCAAAATTGATATTATTTTAAATTGTTAGTTTATGTACCTATTAAAAACGCTTATAAACGCAAACTATGCAATAAATTTATTTCTAAACTACAATTACAAATTTTACATAAATGCAGCAAGTACCTATGAATATAGCTTATGTATTGTACACAATGTCTTAATTATATATCACTTATGGTAATAATGCAATACAATATATGATATAATAAAAATTAAAAAAATAGGAATTTAATCGTTTATTAAAAAAATATTTTGTTTTTAATTTAGAAAATATTATACAAAATTTTTTTTATGGTAAAATTCTTAGCCTTTTAAAAATATAAAAGTGTTAAACAAAAACGGAAATAGGAAAGAATCCTAGTGTATCAAACTTAAAGTTTCTATCTTCATGAATTTCGAAGATAAGCTTTTTAATTTTTGGGATTTCTTAGGAGCCACCTGAACCACCACTACAATTAAGTCTAAATTTCGGGACACATAGGAAATAGGAAATATATTCTTTGGCTTCGAAATTATACTCGTTTGGCTGCAGATCGATCAAAAGCTTCTAGAATCCGAACTTGTTGTCCGAACTCAACCAGAACCAATTCCCATGTCACTTTCATTACTAGTAACCTAGAGTTTAAATTTCATCAAAATAGCGGCATTATTTTTTGAGTTATACTGCTTTTAAGATATATGTTCAAATATATTTATGTTTAAGATATATTTAGCCCTTGAACTTTTCGAAGATTCCAGAACCCTAAACCATGGTACGATTTCACCCATATGCAGTCCCCGTCATACTTTCAATGCTAGTTAACCCTTGTACATAATTCGAACGTCCTATCTTAATTTTAAGTTACTATTTATAGTAATTTTGATTATAAGATTCAGACCTTCGGCAGTCTAAGAGAGGTACTGAACCACCTTGATCCTAATTTAGGGGGACATGCAAGAAATTTTTAAGAACACCCTGATGCTAAATTTGAACTTCTACATTTTTTCAAGCTGCTATCTGTATTAATTTTGAAGATATGCTTTAAGGTCTTCGGAAATGATCGCTGGTCCCCGACCCACTACTCCAATGGGGTCCAAATTCCAAGGGCACTAAGGAAATAGGAAGAGACACCCTGATACCAAATTTGGATATTCTATCTTCATTGGTTTCGAAATTATGCTCGTTTCGCCTAAATTCGATCAGAAAGTTCTAAGTTCCGAGCCCATGGTCCAATCATCCACCGTACGCAATTCCCGCCGTAGTTTCGTTAGTAGAAACTTACAGCACAAATTTGATGAAGATAGCGTCATTAGTTGTTGTAAATGCACAAATAGAGTTAACCAGAGTGCTGCAGAGAACGCTGAAAGCTTTAGAAAATACCATCCAAAACCAAAAAGCAGCACAAAATACAAACCCGACCACACTAGCAACACCAAAAACAGAAGATGATCTCAAATCCATCAGTAAATTACCAGACTGTGTAAAGGAGTTGAAAACATTTGACGGGAGTCCCACACAATACATCTCATGCGTTGAGTATTTTCTTAATGTGGAAACGATATTAGAGGATGACAAAGTTGTGCAATCAAAGACTATATATAGAGCAATACTACAAAGTATTTGGAAACAAATTGGGAACGCAGATGCTGTACTTTCAAAAAAAGTACTTTCTCTCCACTATGCAGACAAAAAAGATTTAAGAACGCTACAGCATCTGTAAAGTAATCCGACACAAAAAAAGGATGAAAATAGACGAGTTTTACGCCACAATAAACGATCAGGTTTCATTGATAGTTGACAAAATCGAAACAGAGGATCACAGTAACGATACAATAAAAGCACTTACAGAATCATATAGAAACAAAGCATTAGATGTTTTCATTACAGGACTACACGGAGAAATATAGAAAATACTTATAAAATAAAAACCTCAAACGTTACCAGAGGCTTACACCACATGTTTAAAAACACAAAATTTAAATTTTAGGAATTTCGCAATACACAACAAAAGCTACAATAACTTAGTAACTGCACCCATAAATCAAATGTATAAACCATTTTTATAAACACGCAGAATAATATAACACCACAACAAAAAAATTTACTATATAACGCTCAAAAATTCAGGTACAGTTCACCACCACAACGACCTACACAACCCAAACCACCAACACAGATGGAAATTGACAAATCAATACAAAGCAAACAAGTAAATTATATTAATCGCCCAATTACTCATTAAAATATAGCACCAAAAAGAGATAGTGATTCGGACAACTACCCTCACAGACAACAAAGATTATACCAAATAGAACAATATAACTACGAAGAACCGTATGAAGAATGTATGGATGAGAAGTACGAAGATTATGACAACGGAGAAATCCAAGAAAAAACAAATGACGAACTAAATTTTATGATGGAAGCCTTCGAGCGTATCATACCTAGAGTAATTTTTATAAAATCCGAAATAGCAACAAATACCAAACCGACGATCAATCCCTTTAAAACTCGACCAGCAGGAGGTGACATCATAATTCCAGCAAAAATAACCGGAAAATTTTTTGCAAGCATCGAAAATGATTCTTTAATTAATTTTTATGTTCTTCCTGTACACGGTCATTTGGTGGAATCATAGGAGATGACACACTCAACGAATTAGAAGCTGTAATTGATCGAAAAAATAATATTTTGAATTGAACTTCCAATAACAGCTTCTACTTGTTTTGATAAAATTAATCGATTAAACTCTAGCAATAATACTAATAACTCTTTACAGAATATTTATCATATACCTCTTAACAATAAAAAACAAATTAAATCTAAATCTTCACTTTCAAATGATCCAAAATCCTCCTTAAATAAACATGTTAGTGATTCTTTTCTTAAAACTAAAATTTCTAAATTTAAAAAATCTCTTTCTTCCACTTTGACTAAGTACCATAACTTTGTTCAAGGTGAAACCTTAAATCCTCATGTAAAATCTTCATTACCAAAAAAATCTCAAGTATTGAAAGCTTCAAGTTCTTCAAATGTTTCTAATTCTATACCTACACTACCACCGGTGCTAGACCCTCTTTTGACACCTGTTGTTAAGGTCACACTTAAATCTTTAGAAGATAATAATAATAGCAGGTATGTTTTAGCCAGACTCAGGGATAGCCGAATTTTTAAAAATGTTAGACTTTATCTAGCCTATCTTCATAATAAGTCTAATGATGTTTGTATAGGTGGAAAAACTAATACATCACTGAAAATTGCTATTCAGCAAGAAGGATTGCCAACTGATGTTATTTAGTTGCGTGATATTTTAATTAGATATCATGACACATTTGGAATTTCTGCGGTAAATGCCTTGAATGATCTTAAGTCATATGCTTCTCATATTTCGTCTAACAGAATTAATTATCTTCAAAGGGTAAGGGAAAATCATTATAAGTACTTTCGCCCGCTCCCAAGTGAAAGAAAATCTAGTTAATATTAATTTATCTCCTCTTACTTTAGTTAATCCTTGCAACACTTTACCTAAATTATCTATCTATTACCAAAACGTAAGAGGTTTACGTATCAAAAAGGAAAACGGTTCTCTCTAATTTTACCCTTTTAAACTTTGATATTTTTATTTTAACTGAAACATGGCTTACTTCTTCAATTAACAATTTAGAACTTTTTTCTTCATCTTTTAATGTTTTTAGAAAGGATAGATATGGTACTCTGGATAATATTTCGAAAGGTGGAGGAGTATTAATCGCAATAAAAAATTCATTTTGTTCCTCAGAATTGACTTGCTCTCAAACTGAATCAATTGAAAATACTGAAATTATGGCTATTAAAGTTGAACTGCTATCCAATAATTTATTCATCATTAACTGTTATATTCCACCAGCTTCTAACTTTGAACTTTATTCTAAATATTTATCAGTAATTGAGTCATATATTAGCAAAATCAAGGCAAATGATGAAATCATCCTATGTGGTGATTTTATTTTACCCAATATGAGTTGGATTGCCCATGATGAAGAACCTTACTTCGTACCAAAAGAACTGATTAGTAATATTGAGTGCTTAGTAATTGACTTTAACTTTCAACAAGTACCTTCGATATTCAATTATAGAGGTAATCAATTGGATCTTATTTTCGCTACGAACTGGAACGATTTGGTTATTCTTGATTGCCCTATTGAATTAGTCGGAATCGATCCTTACCACCCCCCTATTTAATTTTCGTTTTTTTCTTTTTCCCCTGTGAAAGCTGAATCTACTTTATCGCATTGTTTTAATTTTGTAAAAGCCAATTTTGATGATATTAATAATTTTTTGACCTCTTATAATTTTTCATTTATTCCTTCTTCTAATTTAAATGATTCTGTTAATAACTTCTAAGGAATTATTCGGTCTATAAAAATTCTGTTAGTAATGACTCCTAAATCATTTGCGAATTTTTTCGTGAATTCTTTTCTTCTAGTTACTCTACTTCAACCTTTTCTGTAAATGAAGTAAATTTCTCTCACCTTGAAAATTTTCCGAAAACTACCCTTACAAATATTAATATAGACGCTAACATGGTATTGAATTACATAAATAAAATTGATGATAATCCTAGTCCTGGAAGTGATGGTATCCCTAACGTATTTTTAAAAAAATTCGCTGCCTCTTTGGCTGGCCCACTTTTCACCATATTTAATTGCTCGTTAGCTACTGGGGTTTTTCCATCAATTTGGAAAAGTGCTTTTATTAGACCTAATTTATTTAAGTCGTACACATACGAATTACCAACTTTAGGAAACACATTGAACGGAATGTGATTCCATAATCTTGACATGCGCATAACAAACAAATTTCCATAAGCCGTGTTTCGCCATCTTAACAATTCGACGCAGTAGGGATGATCATCTGTTGCACTCCTTGTTTCACGTTGGAAAACTTTGAGTGGAGGCATTAATTGTTTAATTTCCTTTGAACAGGTGTTCGTCCCCACTAGGTATCTATAAAACAGGGTAAGTGACCAGACTATGCACCGATGGCTAAGTGGAGTGAGCGTTGAGGTAACACTGGGACCATCTATAAGACGAATAACTCTGTTTTGCACTTTATCAAGATATACCAGCGCTGATTGGGGTGCACCAGCCCAAATATGTGCATTATACTCCATTTTTGGTCTAATATATGTTTTATAGATATTGAGAACATCTAATGGAGAGAAGTAAGTTTTACAGCGATACAAAAAACCCAAACACTTAGCTGCATCTTTAGCTATACCAAAAATGTGATTTGACCAAGTCAATTTCTGGTTTAACTCGATGCCCAAAATATTTAAATCTGTTGAGTGCTGCAAAGCTTCTCCCTGAAAAATCAAGTTGGGAATGGAAGTTGCTATTTTTCGCAAGATGAGACAGCATTGGGTTTTCTTCGTGTTGAATTCAACACGATTATTTTCACCCCATTTGTGAATTTTTGCTAAATCGTTATTTAGCTCACTGACAGTGAAATTTTTTGCTGTTGTATTAACCTGATGATTAATGTTACAGCGGCTATAAAATTCATAGGAAGCTACAAGGGTGCTGTCATCTGCGAAACTGTGAATTGGATTGGAAGTTAAAGATAGAAGATCATTAATGAATATTAAGAAGAGGGTGGGAGAAAGAACAGAACCTTGAGGGACACCAGCATTTAGTTTAAATTTGTTAGATGATAAACCATCGACCAGAACTCGAATCGTACGATTCGAAAGGAAATCTCCAATCCATTTGAGAAAGACTCTACCTAACCCTATAGCTCTGCATTTTGCTAACAAAGCAGCATGCCATACCAGAGTGGTGAAGACTGATATTGAGCTTTACACAAAAGTAAGTCATGAGATCACCAGTTGCACGACAGGCTCTGAACCCGTATTGATGATCATGAAGCAAACCTTTATGATCCAGATATTTCAATAGCTTTTGGTTTATAATTTTTTCCATTACTTTGGAAAGGACCGAAGTTATAGCTATAGGGCGGTAGTTAGAGGGACCGCTTTTATTGACTTTTTTTGGGATTGGAAAAACGTGCGCGATCTTCCATTGAATGTATTTTATTTTATTTTGAACCAAAACAAGGTTTTTACAAAAAAAATTTTTATAGCTAAAACTTAAAATTAACATGAAATTTGATTACAAAACATAAATTAAGTACATAAAAATCAAAAGTTTTTTTATTTTTTTTTTTTTGTAGATTGTAAAAAATGCATACATAGCGAAACCACAGTTAAAATGCAATATATAAAGTAAAAAAAAAAACAAAAATAACTAAATTATAGAATTATAAAATTATGTGAACTTGAAGTGTAATATGAGTATAATATATTGAAGGTTAAAATTATTGTCGTAGGTCATTAAGAAATTTTAATTTTAATTTACGTTTAAAAGTGTATCTAGAAATTTGTGTTGAAAAAAGATGACTGTGTTTATTGAATGTAATGCAACATCTGTTTATTGGTTAATTTTTTCCATATTCAGTTCTATGAGTATTTTCAACTAAATATTTAGTGCTTCTCGTATTTCTGCATCCATTATTTATTTTAAAATTATCTGCTAAAAACTGAACGTCAATGTTTTTTCACAAGTAAAGCAAGAAGAAAATATTTATCTGCGTGAGGATAAAGTTAAGATATTTAATGATTAAGTCTTACGAGATAGCTAGGCAGAATTGAATAATCTCTAGGATTATATTGATTTCTCAAAGCAAATAAAAGAAATTCCTTTTGCACGGATTTTATTCTGTCAGAATGTATTTGAAATTCGGGATTTCACACAATGTTACCATATTCAAGAATATATCGTACTAAGGAACAATAAAGAGCTTTAGTTACAGCGATGTTGCTGAATTCTTTAGCTCTTCCTTTTATAACCCGAGCATTTTGTTTGCCCTAGAAATTGTATACTCATAATGAAGATGGAAGATCAGTTTATCATCCAACAAAGTCGGTAATATTTTTAACTCTTTCAAGGTTTACATTATTTATTTTATAACCGAAAGTAATAGTGGATCTCTTACGTGTAAAACTTATAACCTTGCATTTTTCAATGTTTAGTTCTAACTTATTAGAGAAGCACCATTCTTGCAGACTATTGAGATTTGTCTGAAGTAGTGCAACATCGGAACTCTTTTTAATTACATGATAAATCTTGAGATCATCAGCAAATGCAACATGTGACACACCGGAAAGTTTACTAGAAAGATCGGAAATGAATATATTAAACAAGAGTGGACCCAAGTGGCTACCTTGCGGTACTCCTGATGTAACATTGATTGAGTCCGAGAAAAATCTTTGAAATTTGATATTTTGCGTTCTATTTGTAATAAAGGAGAATATCCAAAAAAGAAAAGGGCCGGAAATTCCTAAGGCTGCAAGTTTGTTTAGTAGAATTTTGTGATCAACACGATCGAATGCTTTGCTGAAGTCCGTGTAAATAGCATGAAGTTGGTGCCCATTTTCCATTTCATTAAGGATTTCAGAAGTGTAAACTAAAAGGTTTGTTGTTGTGAAACGACCTTTTCTGAATCCATGTTGTTGTTCGTTTAGTTTTGTATTTATGATGGGTGTAATTTTGTCTACAATAATTGTTTCAAACAACTTTGGAATAGTTGATAGAATAGTTATACCACGGTTATTTTCGACGTATGATTTATCACCCTTTTTGTAGATATGGGTTAGATAAGAGGATTTCCAGAAAAGAGGAAATACCTGAGGAAAAAGTTTTATTAAAGATAAAATGAAGCGAATAAGTGAGATAACTCCTATACCTTTCAGGTCAGGTCCTATACCTTTTTTTGGTATCAAGTTTTGTAATTGCTTCAAATATTTCAACTTCGGAAAGGTATAAATCCGTAATAATAGAATTTGAATTATTAATTAAGTTAGAGAAATCGAAATTAATTGGAGACTCGTGTGGACGATAAACTTTTTGACAAGATTTAGCAAAGAAATTGCAGATCGTTTTAGGACAATTAGAAAACGTATTGTCTTTTGACACTAAGCTTGGATAACCGTAAGTTTTACGTTTTGTGTTAACGAAGTCAAAATACTTTTTAGGATCTATAATTAATTTGTTGCCTATGTTAGTGAGATATCTATCATAAGCCAAATTAGATTTTGGTTTTAATTCAAAAGCAAGATCCTTGTACTTGTTAAATAAGTCATTATTAGGTTCTTTTGAATTTTTAATTATTTTGTATAGTTTATTGCGTTGGTTATGCAATGTCCTAAGTTCACTGTTCAGCCAAGGTTCGGTCGTCTTGCCCTTTTTGCGAATTTTAGGAACAAAGGAGTTAATTATCTCAAATAGCTTTGCATAGAATTGAGAGATAATCAAATCAATATCCTGTTCGGTTAACAGGTCGTCCGAACTGATGACTGATAGAGCATTGTTAATGCTTTGATAATCAGCATTAAGAAAGTCATATAAAAAATATTATTGTAAATATGTTGTATTATTATTATTATTAGTAGTAGTAATATCATTATTAAGATTATAATTATTATTAGTAGTAGTAATATCATTATCAACATTTTTATTATTGTTGTCAATATTATTATTATTATTATTAATAGTATTAGTATTATCATTATTAATATTAATATTATTACTATTATTATTGTCATTATTATTGTTATTATTAATATTATTATTATTATTACTATTATAATTATTATTATTATTATTATTATTAATAGTATTAGTATTATCATTACTAATATTAATATTATTACTATTATTATTGTCATTATTATTATTAATATTATTATGATTATTCTCATTATTATTATTATTATTATTATTATTATTAGCATTCTTAATAATATTAAAAGAAGCTGGTTTTAAAGTTTCTCCTCTAGTTTTTGTATTTAGAACTATTAGTTGTTGTGTTTTGACTAGGATGTGTTTTTTTTGTATGATTGTTGAAAGGAACGGCAAACGGATTTAAAAGAAGTGTTTTCTGTTGAGTAGAAACTTTATTATTGTGTTTTAAAATTGTGTTGGAAGTGCTTTTATTGTCTATGAATTTTTTTATTATAGTGCCTTTATTCTATTTTTTGTAATTCTTTATTTCACAAATTTTGGATTCGGGTACCAACTTTAAAAGACCTATATTTAGGTTTAAATCTAAGATTTTTAGGAGTAATATTAGTTATTTGCATTTCATTATTATTTAACTTAAATGTATTTTTTAGAAACTTACTGAGGTAACTAGGAGTTGTTAATGCAGCCAATTTTGTAAAGAACAATGAATGCAAAACCATTTTGCATTTGTTTATAACCTTAGTTGATTTGAGCCTTTGTTTTGTACTAACTTCCTTGTCAAGAGGTAGTGTAAAACGAACTTTTTTGGCTACTAACTTTGGAGCAGAAGTATTAGATAAAGATGATGATGATGATGATGGTGGTGATGATGATGATGATAATGATGACGTTGATGTTGAAGTAGATGTTGAATTGTGATCAATTAGTTTAGTTGATAAAATTAATGGAGAAATAAAGTGATGCAGATGAAGCAGGTATTGAGTCCAAAATAACGGAGGAACCACATTGTAGTAATTAATCATGTAAGGAATTATTTTCTTTTACTGCTTTTGAATTCTCTAAGGATGTAATAGATTTTGAATCTATAACATCATGCGTCAAATTACTTGAATATTCAAACGTTTTAGAATTATTCGGGCTGAAAATGAAAGCATTTTGAAAATTACTGTTTTGAACTGGTTCATCCGTTTGTGTCCATACATCTTTTGAATTTTGACATAGATACATTTGGTTGTATCTAAAAGTATCAAAAGATCTATCCAAACTAGTGTAGTATATCTTGACCAAGTACATAAAATTATTTTGTACATAAAATTATTTCCACAAATGTAAATGATCAAAAATTATTATTAAACATTATGATAAAATATGCTGACATAGGTCAACAATTTCAAGTGGAACATCTGTTCACTAATATTTGTATGAATGCAAGTGCAATGCCTTGTATGATACAAATATATTAATTTTATTTTTGTATGATCATATTTCATATTTTTATTTTTGTATAATGAATGATAATGATTCATATAATTATTATTCATATTTTTGGTTATTGATCTTTACATAGATATGAATTAGGCCAAAAATATTATAATGCATTCTTCTAACCCAAATTTAAATTCTTTGTAACTAAGCAATAAATTACAATAATTTATTGCTCTAGATAAAATTTGTATGGATTTTAAAGAATCCAAAATTGTATATAAACCCTAGTTTATTCAAATAAAAATCAGAGTTTATCAGACTCGAAAAGAATTAATATATCTTTTATTTTATAGATATCCCTGCAGTATATTTGCATGGATAAATATTTAATATAAAGAATTTAAATAATAAATATTTTTTTGGCACAAACATGCTTCATAGATATGCATGATTGTCCATATATATTTAATAATATAATATAATCTTATTTGGTACTAATTGCCTGCATTGACCATCAATTTCTTCTTGCTGTAAAAATAAGAAAAGAAACTTTTGCATCAGGCAATAAAACTTGCCTGATCAGAATGTGTTAGGGCAAGACCTAATATTAAATAAATCATTGACGGACGAAACTTATTACATGGCGACCCTGCACTAACCTGGAATAAAGTGCAGTGAACGACTCAACAGTAGTTCACAACAAGTTAATTAGATGGAGTTCATCCTGCAGCAAACAGAAATATTTACGGAAGAAGAATTCCACAGACGTTTTAAACATTTAGCAGCACAAATTGAAGAAATAAATGAGGAAATAAAAGTAAACCAAAATGAACAAAAATTATTAAGAACAAATAAAAAAACCATAACAATTGACAAATATAGACAAAAAGTACAACCCAAAAAGAGAAAAAGAGGGGCAAAAAGTTTCAACAGCGCAGAGAACTAAGTAGACTTTGAAATAGTCTACCATTTACATCATCTGAAGACAATAAAAAAGACATAAGAAGAAAAATTAAAAATATAAGAAGCAAAAAATAAAATGGGTTTTTTCTCCGCAGATTCAAACGCAACCATAGTTCAACAAGCCAACTTCGCCACAAATGAAGTCTTAAAAGAAATAATCATTGCAGTCATCATCATTGTCATATACGAAACAATAAAATATTTCGTGAACAAAAAAGCAGCGAAACGAGCTCAGCGTTTGTCAACAATATAAACTATTTATAAACTATTTTCTTTTAAAAATATCTAAAATTATATCTAAAATATCTAAATATCTAAAATTGATAAATTTTTCTTTTTATTTAATATGTAAAACTATTTAAAATTAAAATAATGTTAATTTAAATTAATTAAAATAATTGTTATTATATAAGCAAAATTCTTTTTATTAAAAATAAAGTAAAACATAACAACAAATTTTTTTTTATGGACAGCAACGTAAACAGACTTATTTTAGATTAAATTAGACTTATTAAAAACACTAAAAAAGAGTCCAAATAGAACATACTCACAAACGTTCATAGATGACAAACAGCAAGAGATAAAACAAATTTGGGAGTTATATGAAAAAAATTATAAAGGTGATTTTCAACTGAACTTGAAATTAAAAGAAATAATAAGACAAATATCTACGTACCTCAAACCAAAAATTGAAACAAACAAAACAAACATGGCAAATTTTGATTTAATGACAGCTACAAAAATCATACCACAATTTGAAGGAAACACAAAAGAAATTTCAAATTTTCTGGATCTAATAGATTTTTATGCTGACACATTAAAAGATACAGATGAAAAAACAAAATTTGTAAAATTTATTTTAGCTACAAAACTTTCCGACAAAGTTAAAAATAGACTTATAGTAGCAGAAGAAATCATAACATTAGAAAAATTTAAACAAACGTTATCTTCAAGTTTTAAGTCGAATAAAAATACAGCCAAAATACAGTCAGAACTAGCAAATATCACACAAGGTAACAAAGGAATAAATGAGTTTGCCACAAGAATAGAAAATTTAATAGCACAACTGAATGAAACTCAAATATCGGAACAAGGAGAAGAACATAGAGGCATTATAATTAAATTAAATGACCAATTGGGTCTCAACACATTTAAAAATAGCATGAATGAAACATGTAAAGCCGTAATATTAGCAGCAAAACCTAAGAGTTTCAATGAAGCTATACAACTTGCATCTGAAATGGACAATGATATGCGATCCAATAATATCATGCATTTTAGAACCAACAATTATAGGGGTACAAATAATTATCACAATAACAAACGTAACTACGGCAGAAATAACTATAAAAACAATTTTAATAACAATAGTAATTACAATAACAAAGGTTACAACAATTATAATAACAACAACAAATATAGTAATAACAACAATTATAATAACAACAACAAATATAGTAATTATAATAACAACAATAACAATAATAACCAGGGAAACTTCAGCGGCCCCGGCCGAAGAAACCCGGGGCATGCCAACAACATGCAAAGGAACAACCGAAACCAATTCAACAAAAGCACATAAGCTCAATTAGCAGTAACAACGACTGCACAAATATAATAAAAGTCAAAATAAATAATAAAAATGAATATATAACATTATTAATAGATACAGGAGCAGATATATCTATAATTAAAGACAACATCATAAAATAACAAGTATTAGAAAATGAAACCTGCCAAATAAATGGCATTACAGATAAAAATGTCATGACAACGGGTGTAATATATTTAGAATTAAAATTTGAAGAATACACAATTAAACATAAATTTCATGTAATTGATGAAAAAATTAATATAACAGCTAACGGTATTTTAGGTAGAGATTTTCTATATGATAACAAATGCACAATTGATTATGAAACATGCACATTAATCATACCTAATCAAGAAGAGGATATAGTATTACCAATGAGTGTAAATACTAAAACTCTATCAAACATCATGTTACAACCTCGAACAGAAGCAATTATAAATATAGACATGAATATAAAAGAAGATAGTATAATCATAGGCAAAGAAATGGCAAAAGGAGTATTCATAGCTAATACAACTATCCCAGCAGAAGGATTAAAACATGTACAAATATTAAATACAAGGGAAACACCAGTAAATCTAAATACAATTGAAGTTGAAGTTCAAGCTTTAAAACATTATCAAATATTATCTTTTAAAAATAACAATGTGTCAAAAACAAGATTTGAAAAATTAAAAAATGAAATAAATATAGATAACTTAGATACAAAAGCAAAAACAACAATATTGAATATTTGTGAAAAATTTCAAAATATTTTTTATTTATGGAGAATAAGATGCTGACAATAAACAATTTTTATGAACAACGAATTTCTACAATAGATAAGTCACCAGTATATATCAAGAACACTAAATGTCCAGTTACAAGAAATTGATAAACAAGTTTCAAAATTAATGGAGGATGATATAATTAAAAATTCCACTAGTCCATACAACTCACCATTACTAATAGTTCCCAAGAAAAGTAAAGAAGGAGAACAAAAATGGAGATTAGTTGTTGATTTTAGATCATTAAACAAAAAAATTGTGGATGACAAGTTTCCATTAACTAGATTAGAAGACGTATTGGATAAATTAGGAAAAGCTAAATATTTCTCAGCACTGGATATGACAAGTTCTTTTCATCAAACTCCGTTGCATCCAAAATCAAGACAAATGACAGCATTTTCGACAAACAAAGGACACTACCAATTTAAAAGATTACCATTTGGACTTAAAATTTCAACAAATAGTTTTCAACGTATGTTATCTGTAGCATTAAGTGGTTTACAAGAAGCCGCTGTATGTCTGTATGTAGATAACATAATAGTATTTGGTTCAAATCTAAAAGATCACAATACTAATTTAATAAAAGTATTAGAACGTTTACAAGAATACAATTAAAAACTC
Organism: Dolichopus griseipennis; assembly: GCA_963082915.1. Taxonomy (NCBI): domain Eukaryota; kingdom Metazoa; phylum Arthropoda; class Insecta; order Diptera; family Dolichopodidae; genus Dolichopus; species Dolichopus griseipennis. The sequence continues at coordinate 179,510 of CAUJBZ010000001.1, read as the reverse complement.
AACCCGTCAAAATGTAATTTTTTAAAACAGGAAGTTGTATATTTAGGACATCTAATAACTCCTAAAGGTATAAAAACAGATCCTGCTAAATTTAACACAATTAAAAATTACCCAACACCCAAAGATGCTGATGAAGCAAGAAGATTCGTGGCTTTCTGCACCTACTACAGAAGATTTATAAAAAATTTTGCAGAAATAGCTAGACCTTTGAATCAACTACTAAAGAAAAAACAAATATTTGGTTGGAGTGAAGAAAGTAATAATGCTTTTGAAAAATTAAAACAAAAATTAATAGAACCACCAATACTAAGTTGTCCAAATTTTGCCGAACCATTCATACTAACAACAGAAACTATGCGCTTGGAGCAGTTTTATCACAAGGAAAAATAGGAGATGATAAACCAATTGCTTATGCAAGTAAATCGCTAAACAAACATGAATTAAATAAACCTATAATTGAAAAAGAACTTTTGGCAATTCATTGGGGTATAAACTATTTCAGACCATATCTTTTTGGTAAAAAATTCATAGTATATACTGACCATAGACCATTAGTGAGTTTATTTACGCATAAGAACCCTTCATCAAAACTTACAAGAATACGTGTAGATTTGATGGATTATGATTTTGAAATAATATTTAAACAAGGCAAAATGAATACAAATGCCGATGCTCTGTCGAGAATACAAATTGATTCAAATAAGCTAAAAGAAATGATACCGAAAAATAATATAACTGTAATCACAAGAAATATAAAAAAACAAAAGGAGGAAGGAAACAATAATATTATAAATAAAAATAATAAGAATAATAAAGCCACCAAAATCTTAGATGCAGATATGAAGACTGATCACCTTCACATTTGGAATGCAACATCAATATCAGACATAAGGTTTATGAATAAATTAAAATTTAATAAAATTGAAAAAACTGACGTCAGAAATAAAGATAAAAGAAATTATAATAAAAATGAAAATGAATTGAAAATTATAGCAGCAAGAAAAGAAATAATTGCTGAATATAGCGAAAAATCATTACCAGAGATAAAATTGGTTCTGAGGAAGCTATTATTCAAAACAAGCAATTTAAAAATTAAAAAATAAGCCTTGGCAAATAATGATAAAATATTTGAATTTATGGATATCCAAATATTTAAAAATATATTTAATGAGCTGCAAAACAAGTCTGAAAATACAGATTATTTAAAAATTGTATTATATGATCCTCCTATACAAATAAAAAATAAAAATGAAATGCGCAAATTAATTAAAGAGAATCATGATTCATTATATGGTGGACACTGTGGCATAACGAAAACTCATACACATGCCAAAGAATAGCAAGTCCTTTTGGACTTTTGCAAAAAATCTAAAAGAGGACAATAGCGGGTCTTCTTTTCCTCCACTTGTTGATATAAACAACCACATCGTATCAGATCCAAAAGAAAAAGCGAATTTGTTTGGCAAACAGTTCGCTTCTAACTCATCACTGCCTCAGTCAACTCAAAGACCTCCATCTATTCCAGAAGTTGGCTGCTCCTTTGGTAGAATATACTTTAGGACGCGAGCAGTGATGAAAATCTTGAAGAATCTTGATACAAAAAAATCAGCCGGTCCGGACGGTATTACAACTACCGTTCTCAAAAACACATATACTTCCATTTCAAAACCTCTGCGCAACCTTTTCCATCTTTCCTTTACTTCGGGTATTCATCCTACCCAATGGAAGGTTGCACATGTTTTTCCAATTCCTAAAAAAGGCGATAAAAGCGATCCCTCTAACTACCGACCTATTGCTATTACTTCGGTCCTCTCCAAAGTAATGGAAAAAGTTATAAATTATAAGCTTTTGAAATATTTAGATCGTAAAGGTTTGCTTCATGATCGACAATACGGGTTCAGAGCCCGTCGTTCAACTGGTGATCTCATGACCTACCTGTGCGAAAAGCTTAATATCAGTCTTCACCATTCTGGTGAGTCTGATGTTGTAGCTTTGGATATTTCTAAAGCTTTCGATCGAGTTTGGCATGATGCTTTATTGGCAAAATGCAGGGCTTTAGGTCTAGGTAGGGTTTTCGTTAAATGGATTGGAGATTTCCTTTCGAATCGCACGATTCGTGTTCTTGTCGATGGATATTCATCCAAAGATTTCAAAATAAATGCTGGTGTCCCTCAGGGATCTGTTTTATCCCCCAGTCTTTTCCTAATATTTATAAATGACCTACTATCAATAACCTCCAATCCAATCCATAGCTTCGCAGACGACAGTACCCTTGTTGCTTCCTATGAATTTCATAGCCGCTGTAACATTAATCACCAGATTAATTCAACAGCAAAAAATTTCACTATAAGTGAATTAAACAAAGATTTAATTAAAATCCAAATATGGGGTGAAATCAACAGAGTTGAGTTTAACACCAAAAAAACCCAATGCTGTCTAGTCTCGCGAAAAATAGCTACAACTATTCCGAACCTTACTTTTCAAGGAGAGGCTTTGCACCATTCGGAAGACTTGAACATTTTGGGGATTGAGCTAAACCAAAAATTGACTTGGTCAAATCATATTTTTGGAGTAGCTAAGGACGCTGCTAAATGTTTGGGTTTCTTGTATCGCTGCAAAACTTACTTCTCACCCTCTGATCTCCTTAACATCTATAAAACTTATATCAGGCCGAAAATGGAGTATAATGCACATATTTGGGCTGGTGCTCCCATTACGGCGCTGGGATATCTTGATAAAGTGCAAAATAGAGCTATTCGTCTTATAAATGATCCCAGTGTTACCTCAACGCTCACTCCACTCAGCCATCGTCGCACTGTTGGGTCACTGACCTTGTTTTATAGATATCTTGTAGGGACTAACACCTGTTCTAAAGAAATCAAACAACTTATGCCTCCATTCAAGATTTTCCAATGGGAAACAAGGAGATCAACAGATGCTCATCCCTACACAGTTGAACTAGCCAGATGGCGTAACACGGCTTATGGAAATTCGTTTGTCATGCGCTCATCTCGTTTATGGAACCATCTTCCACCAAATGTGTTCCCCAAAGTTGATAATGTATATATGATTTAACGATATATGATGTACGATTTAACCAAATTTAAGAAGAACATTAATATCTTTCTTCTAAATATCCCATCCAATTTTCCCCATCCCCCATAATCCAGATATTCCAAATAACTTCCACCATCATCCTAAATCCTTCCATATCCTCATCCCTGTAACCAAACTGTACATTTGTATTACAGGTTCCCTCCTAAAGTTTGGTTCAAAAAGGGTGTGGTTTTGGTGTGTTAAAATCATACACTACCCAGCGAAACACCGCACAGTTTCAATGGGTGGCTTTCGAGCTTTCCATTCCCTCGTAAAAAAAAAAAAAAAAAAAAAAAAAGTAAATGCTTCAGTAAATTAAAACAAAAATATATATGGAAAAACATGAATAAAATGATAAAAAATTATATAAACAATTGTAAAATATGTAATGAAGTTAAAATAACAAAATATACAAAAGAAAATTATGAGATTACAGACACACCCACAACATCATTTGAAACTATAACAGTAGATACTGTAGGTCCATTAAGACCATCCAACAACTATAGATATATTCTGACTTTACAATGTGAGTTAACTAAATACATTGAAGCATATCCAATAGAAGCCAAAGATGCTAAAACAGTTGCAAAGACAATTGTAGAGAAATTTATACTGAAATATGGATGTTTCAAAAAATTAAAAACAGATAAAGGTACAGAATTTACAAATGAATTATTGAAAAATATTTGTAAATTTCTAAATATTGAAAAAGTAACGTCAACACCTTACCATCATGAAACGTTAGGTTCTATTGAACGAAATCATAGGGTATTAAATGACTACTTAATGAGTTTAAAAGGACAAGATGTTTGGGACGAACATTTACCTTACTACACGTACTTCTACAACTCAACACCACACAGTACAACAGGTTACTCACCATTTGAATTGGTATATGGTAAAATAAGTACACTTTCATGTGAAATATTAAATAATAAACATAGTATTTACAATTTAGATGACTATTTAAATTAATTAAAAATTAAATTAAAATATGCTAATGAAAAAGCAAAAGATTATTTAATTAAAAATAAAGAAAATAATAAATTAAAACAAAATAATATTAATAAATCAAATTTTAAAATTAATGACTATGTAATGATAAAAGTAGGAAATAAGAAAAAATTAGATAATCCTTTTAAAGGACCATTTAAAATTGTAGCACAAAAAGGTCCAAATAGCACAGTAATTATAAATAATAAGGAAATAGAATTACATAATAACAATATGATTAAATCTAGAAAAACAATAAATATTCTAAATTACTATAAAAATAAATATGAAATGTAGAAATATATAAATTTTTTTTTCTGATTTTAAGTATAATAAATTTTTTTTTCTTTTGATAAATAACTTATTTAAATTTAAACTAGGTATCGTAAATATAAATTATTTTTAAAAATTAATTTAAAATTAATATTAATATAAAAAATTCGTTTAATTTATAAGAAATGTAAACTAATTTTTTTTTTCTTTGGGGGGAGGATGTAGTATATCTTGACCAAGTACATAAAATTATTTTGTACATAAAATTATTTCCACAAATGTAAATGATCAAAAATTATTATTAAACATTATGATAAAATATGCTGACATAGGTCAACAATTTCAAGTGGAACATCTGTTCACTAATATTTGTATGAATGCAAGTGCAATGCCTTGTATGATACAAATATATTAATTTTATTTTTGTATGATCATATTTCATATTTTTATTTTTGTATAATGAATGATAATGATTCATATAATTATTATTCATATTTTTGGTTATTGATCTTTACATAGATATGAATTAGGTCAAAAATATTATAATGCATTCTTCTAACCCAAATTTAAATTCTTGTAACTAAGCAATAAATTACAATAATTTATTGCTCTAGATAAAATTTGTATGGATTTTAAAGAATCCAAAATTGTATATAAACCCTAGTTTATTCAAATAAAAATCAGAGTTTATCAGACTCGAAAAGAAATAATATATCTTTTGTTTTATAGATATCCCTTCAGTATATTTGCATGGGTAAATATTTAATATAAAGAATAATAATAATAAATATTTTTTTGGCACAAACATGCTTCATAGATATGCATGATTGTCCATATATATTTAATAATATAATATAAAACTATTTGGCACTAATTGCCTGCATTGACCAGCAATTTCTTCTTGCTGTAAAAATAAGAGAGGAAACATTTGCATCAGGCAATAAAACTTGCATGATCAGAATATGTTAGTGCAAAACCTAATATAAAAGAAATCATTGACGGACTAAACTTATTACACTAGCATCTAGTTTGACACCCATATTGATAATTTCTTTTCTTAGTGATCCAATTTCTCCATTTAAATTCTTTGAGAAATAATTTGCCTGGCTGAACTTTGAGGAGAAGTGTTCTTGAAGTTGTAGATTAATTGAAGATTTAAGCTCACTCGTCAAAGTTTTTATTTATTCACTAGTATTATTTAATATGGTAAGAAGCTCATCTATTTTTGGAATTGATTGCTGCGACAAAGAAGCTTTTTGTCTGTCAGACGTTCTGCTCAAGGATGCATTAAGGGACTCGTAGTCCTTTGCCATCTCGTTAAATGACACCGAATTACATTTGATTGTGACATTACATTTTCATGCGAGTCCTGCATATTCATCTTTAATATTCCTAAATGATGTTTTCTCATCATCTAAAATCATTTTGATGCTTGAATGAAAATCCAAGCATGACTCACATACAAAATATTGACCGAGAAACGCCGAGTACCAGCCTCCCCTGGGAGCATTTAAACAAACTCCATGGAAACCTTTCCTACAGAAACTGTTACATTTTGCAGATTCAGTTTTAGAGTCGTATACTGAACAGTTAGCGCTATCACATTTGATTGACTCCATTTTGATGCTTCACATTTTTGGTTGGTTTTTTTTTTTTTTTTCGTTTTTGGTTTAAATTATTTTAGTGTAATTCTTTGTTTATTGTTTTTTTTTTTTTTTTTTTTTGTTTTTGGTTATTAAGTAATAGCACTTTAAATTTAGATCAATGTTAATTTATAAAAATGTTAGTATAAGCAGTTTATTATAAAAAAAATTTTAAAATAACATTAATTAACTTAAATTTATAACACATACTATTTTGAAATTAAGCAGTTTTTTTTTTTAAACAAAGAAACAAAAAAAAAAGTTTTTATATATTTTTTTTTATTTTATTTAGAAAAAGAAATTATGAAAGAATTAAAAACACGTCTACTTGATTAAGCGTCAAAATTAAGAATGAAAGGCAGGATGAATACCCGAAGTAAAGGATAAAGAGAAGAGGTTGCGTAGAGGTTTTGATGGTAGAGTAGGTTTTTTTAAGAACCATCGCTGTGATTCCATCGGTACCGGCTGATTTGTTTGTATCTAGATTCTTCAAGATTTTCATCACTGCTCGCGTCCTTAAGTAAATTCTACCAAAGGAGCAGCCAACTTCTGGAATATTTGGTGGTCTTTGAGTTGACTGTGGCAGTGTTGAGTTAAAGGAAAATTGTTTGCCAAACAAGTTCGCCTTTTCTTTTGAATCTGCCACAATTGAGTTGTTTTTACCAATAAGCGGAGGGAAGGAGGACCCACTAGTGTCCTCCTTTAGATTTTCTGCAAACGTCCAAAACGATTTGCTATTCTTAGGCATATGTACGAATTTGCGTTTCAACCCACGGTTGAATAAGAATTTTTGCTTATTGATAACTCAATTGCAAACTCCTGTTAGACTCCAACCTGCTGTTCCGGTATTGCTTAAAAGCCTCCTCCTTTTTACGAATGGCTTCTTTGCAAGGGCGATTAAACCATGCTCTGGATTCTCGTTTAATACTTTTCATGGAGTGAGGAATATATAACCTCATTCCAAGTAAAATTGTTTCACTAATCGCATTTGCAACGAAGTTGACATTTTTACCGCGGAAGCACAATGACCAGTCGAATGCTTTGAAGAAATTGTTTAAACCCTCCCAGTTAGCATGACTATATTGCCATACTAATTTTTTGGGAGGAATCCTTCGGTTGACTAATGTGCTTACCGGGATATGGTGATATCACCATATCAACATGGCTTTGTGAAAAATAAGTCTACCGTTACTAACCTTGTTGAGGCTACATCAATTTTTCTTAAAAATATGGAGGTTGGCTTTCAAACTGATGTAATTTACACCGACTTCAGTAAAGCATTCGATCTTCTTCCCCATAATATTATCATTTTTAAGTTAAGAAAATTAGGTTTTCCCTCATACTTTATAAATTGGATTTCCTCGTATCTTTCAGATCGTAGTTATTCAATTCTATTTAGATCTTTAATTTCGACCCCATTTTTGGTTCTCACTGGCCCTTTATTGTTCATTATTTCGATAAATGATGTTACTTCATTAATTTACAATAGTCACATTAAAATATATGCCGATGATATGAAAATTTTTAAAAAAATTAAATCATTAGATGATTCTTTAACTTTACAAGAAGATTTAAACCGTTTTCATAACTGGTGTGTTAATAAGAACCTTCTTCTTAATATAACTAAATGTGCTTTTATTTCTTTTACGCGTCGTTTAAATCAATTAGCATGTACTAATTCTTTTATTAACCAAACTATTCTATCTGTTGCTTCAATTAAAGATTTCGGAATATTTTTTGAGTAACTCTCATTTCAACCTCATTATACCTATATATTAAATAAAGCAACAGCTATGTTGGGTTTTATCAAGCGTTGGGCAAGAGAATTTGAAGACCCCTATGTTCTTAATTCTCTTTATACTTGCTTGGTAAGACCCAATTTGGAATATGCCAGTCAGGTATGGAATCCATTTTATAGAGTCCATGTTAATAGGATTGAACCTAACCAAAAGAAATTTCTTAAATTTGCTCTTCGTCATCTGCCCTGGGAAGACCCATTCAATCTTCCTCCGTACGAGTATCGGCTAAATTTATTAAGTCATAATACTCTTGAAAAACGTCGTGATGTTGCTGATATAATATTTTTAACAGAATTGCTCAAAGGCAACATTATTTCTAAGGAATTACTTGATAGGGTAGTCTTTTGTCCAGTTTCTAGATTAAGAACACATAACATGTTTTATATTCAGTTTCACCGTACCAATTATGGTAAATACGAACCTCTTAACAGAATGATGGCTTTATGCAATAAATATAAACACTGTATTAACCTTCAACTAACCAAAATTACTTTAAAGAAAGATTTATATTTGCATCGTTAAAATTTTGGGATTATCTTTAGTTTATTATTGATTTTTGTTTATTTTTTTTTATTTTTCATATTCAATTTTATTCTTAAATTTGTTTAATAATTTTGTTTTTTGTTAAACCTTTAATTATTATTATAATGAATATTGTTAATGAATTTTGTTTCTTATTTTAATTGAATATTCTATTTTCCTTTTTTTTGGTATGATTTTTTATATAAATTTAGTTTTGCATTAGTTAGTTTTATAATATTTAATATCTTTTATTACATTTTGTTAGTTTTAAGTAAAAAATTTGTAACGTGTTTGAGTTAAGCATGAGTCAAATAAATAAATTTCAATACCAAATGAGGTGATCAAAAATTAAATGCAATAACAACAGCTGATACATATCCAATATCATATCGAGCCTTGGAAACTCAAAAAATTTCACAACAATTGATTTAACATCAGGATTTCACCAAATAAAAATGAAAGCCAAAAACGGCTTTTTCAACAATGAATGGTAAATACGAGTTCACAAGATTACCATTCGGCCTGAAAAATGCACCGGCCATTTTTCAACATTAGAGAATTTTTTAAAGATGAAACTGAGTTTTTAAGATATGTAATAACTAGCAAAGGAATAAAACTGATTCCAGGAAAATATTGGCAATTAAAAATATCAAACCTCCAGAAAATTTGTAAGACTTAAAAGGTTATTTAGGTCCCGCATCATATTATAGGCGTATTATTAAAGACTTCGCCAAGGTCGCAAAGTCACTCACAAACCTTACAAGAGGAGAAAATGGTCCAATAAAATCAAATCAGTCGAAAAAAATTAAAATTAAGTTGAACCAAGAAGAATTACATTAATTTAACTCTCTAAAAAAATTATTATCTTCTTCAGAAATTTTGGTTTTTCCAAATTTTGAAAAACCATTTATTCTTACAACTGACGCGTCGAATCAAGGCAGAGCTGTCCTTTCATATGGCGAAATCGGCAAAGATCGCCCAATAGCTTATATATCCTGATCACTGAATAAAACGGAGGAAAATTACGCAACGAATGAAAAGGAAATGTTGGCGATAGTTTGGGCCTTGGACAATCTGAGAAATTACCTGTATGGTGGAAAAAAAGTGAAAATATTCATTCCTGTATTGGGCCATTAATATTCAGTTTAAGCAACAGAAATAACAATGCAAAGTTAAAAAGATGGAAAGCTAGAATTGAGTAGTTCAATTACGAATTAATTTTTAAGCCAGGATGCACTAACAAAGTAGCCGATGCACTTGCAATATTACCATTGGAAGCAAATGTTTTAACATCCTCTTCAACGGATACAGCCCATAGTGCGATAGAAGACAGCACAGATTTAATTCCACACTGCGAAGCTCCAATTAATGTTTCTAGGAATCAGATTATCATAAAACATGAAAAAGAAATGTTTGTAATAGAAGCTCCAAACAAACACAAGTAGCGACATATCCTACAGAAATACTTCATATTGAAAATAATGGAATTCAGAAATGGAAAATTCATTACATGTGTGGATAAATTCTCCAAATTTACAAAATTCTTTTACATAAAAGATAAATTCCTTTTACTGATAAGGGAATAAAAAAAATATTTTACAAAAATAATTAAAATCATCCATTATTTTGCAACCCCAAAATTGCTTGTGATGGATAACGAGAAAAGTTTTGTGAGCCCCATTATCATTGAATATTTGAAAACATTAGGGATTGAAATATGCCTTACACCAACGCAAAGGGGTGAAGTTAACGGAACAATAAAAAGAGTTCATTCGACAATAGTTGAAATTATAAGATGCCTAAAAGAAGAATACAAAGATTTAACTTTAAAAGAACTAATTAATATAGCTGTAGACCATTACAACAACACGATCCATTCAGTCACGAAAAAAAAACCAGCTGATGTTTTCTTTGGAATATCCCAGCGTATAAACTACCAAAACTTGAAAAATTTCAAAGAAAATGTAAACGAGGATTAAGTAGATCAAATAAGAAGAAACCAAAAAAATAAAATTAAAAGAGAAAACCTAAGAAGGCATATACCAAGAGAATACGCTAATGGAGAAACAGTTAATTAAACAGATTCAAGGCAAAAATAAACCAAAATTTAAAAAAGAAACAGTTGCAAAAAATATCAAAGTCACTGTAACAACAACATCAGGACGTCGGATTCATAAATCTCATATTAAGAATATTACTTAAAAATCTAATTTTTATACCCTACACCTATAGAATTGGTAAAAGGGTATATTAAGTTTAGTATGGTGTTTGTAACCACCTAAAGGAAGCGAGCCAGATATGGAAAAGTATATATATTTGTGATCAGCGTGACCTCCTAAGTCGATATAGCCATGTCCGTCCGTCCGTAGGTATAATAACTCAAAAAATAATGGAGCTATCTTGATGAAATTTTAACTGTAGGATTGTGGACCTTTTAATCGATCGAAGGGCTAACGAACATACATAAAAAATCACGATAACTCAACAACTAATGACGCTATCTTCATCAAATTTGTGCTGTAGGTTACTAGCAATTAAACTACTGCGGGGATTGCGTAAGTTCGGGATTATTTCCTATGTGTCCCCGAAATATAGGCTTAATTGTAGTGGTTCAGCTATGTTCAAAGGTACGTGCTGCAAATGAATTATATGAAAAGGTCGAGATTTGTAATTGTATTTTAAAAATACATTTATTGCATATTTTGCGTTTATAAGCTTTTCTATTAGGTATATAAACTAACCATTTAAAATAATTTCAATTTTAAAAAATTTGAATTATTAAATATATTATGCTTGATTAGCTTTTTATCACAAAATTTATTAAATAAAATTTTTTTATTTTGTAATTGAATTGGAATAAATATATTTTCATTTATAGCAAGTTTTTTTGTTTTGTAATATTTTTAAATAGATAAATTAGTAAGAATTTGTAATATTTTTTAATAGATAGTGTAATTAGAAAATGTTTTGAGTATTACAAAGTTATTTTTGTTAACTATGTCTTACGATCAAGTTAATAACACCTTTTATGGTGTTAAAATGGCCTATGGATATCTCATTAAATTTAAATCAAATAGGTGTAGGGTATTTCTAAGTCGGTTGCACTGACTGACTATTTCTTTACTTGTTTCTTAACATTTTAGATTAACTTTATGCAGGTTGGCAACACAACTTAACATTTATGTACATCATACTCCCATAGTAACTATAAAACAAAGCAATGGCCGTGTCATCAACGGAAAATCGAAAATAGTCCACGTCATTGAATTAGCAAACTACATTGAAATATTGGAAGGAAGATCAAACTCAATACAACATACAGACCCAGCAAATAGTATAAAAGACCAGTCAACCTACCAAGTTAAAGAAATTTAACGTTTAATTGAAGATCTAATACAGGAAAACCCAAGGAAAAAAGATCAATAAATTGGATAGGATCCGCATGGAAGTGGATCGCAGGGAACCCAGATGCCACTGACTGGGACGAGATAATAAAAAGCCAGAATAACATAATAGAAAGTAATAATGAGCAATACAAAATAAATAAAGCTTTTTTAGAAAAAACAAATGAAATTCTCAACGAATGTAATAAGATTAAACAGCAATATAATGAAAACTATTTGAACATGGCACGAAGCATCTTTAATAAACTGATGATGAAAAAAGAGGACATCAAAGAAATAGTAAGAGCAGCGCAACTAGCAAAACGTAAAGTTATAAACACCCATCTACTAGATAGGGAATAATGGTAATAAAAAACTATACCTTGTTATACGTATTGCAATCACCAGTCAAAAAAACTATAACCACGTTTCAATTAGATCAAGAATCAACAACAAACAACAAATTCACTTAGATTATGGAGAGCTTCTTGTCAATAAAAACGATATTATAGGAATTTCCGAAAAATGTAACAACTTTAAAGATACGCTCATCTGTGAACACAAACAACTAAAAAAACTGAAAGAAGATCAATGTATTTATCAAACGCCAATTTTAAGAAACAACATTAAAACCAATGGCATTAGACTAAACCTGAAATTTTTACATAAACTACATCTAACAAACCTAGGGAAACTACAACAATTAATTCAGAACTACCAAATTTCAAAGTTCGTTAATATCATTGGATGGCCAACAATTTCAGTCATTATTTTAGTCCTAATTTTCCTGTTACTTCAAAAGTACCGAAAAAACTGGTTCATACCACAAAAAAAAACTCATCTAATCAAGACGGAATCAATCAATTAGGACTAATCAAACTCAACTTTTAATCTATGAGACGCGGATTTTTGAAAGGGGAGGAGTTAACATAACAGTACAAAATCTAACATAACAGCTTTTAGCTTAATCAGCAAATTTACAGTTGTGAATAAAAATTAAATTTGGTTCACACCATCCGGTTTCTAAAATTTTAATTATTATATTTTTTTGTACATTTTAAAGTTAAAGTTTAGTTTGCAAATTGCAGTTTGAGAATCAAAATTAAATTTGGTTCACACCAAATTTAATTACTAACTAAAGTAACACATTTCTCAAATTTCAATATAATTTTTAATGCGTATGTTAACAAAAATGTTTTTATAAAAATTCAAGAATTTGAATTGCAAAATTAGTCTTAAGTAGAACCTTGTGAAATAAAGTAAAAATTAATTTTTTAAATTTAATTAAATCCTTTTATTATAACTTGTATTAAAGCAATTCTTAACGCTTTAATATTTTATTTGAGTTTTAGTCTAAAGTGCTGTTTAGGTAATTATTAGCACTTGAGAATATTTTATCATAATTATTACTTTTGTTTATCATTAGTTTTGGAGGTTCTTCACAATTCTTCAAAGATAATGATATATATGTAACTTATCCCTTCTTTAATTTTGAAATTCTCCTGAATTTCATTTTTCAATTGAAGAACACAAGAAATTTTACCTTTGATTACTTTAAAATCAATGATAAACAAAATTATACTTATTACTAGAAAGATAAAAACTGTTATACTAATTCCATATGACACACTTTTTTTTGTGGTAGTTTAATTGTTTAATCTCTTCTAAATTTTGTACATTGATCTATTGCTATATTTTCAAAAGTAAATGTTTTTTAAAGGTAATATTTTTGTTTATTTTTGGATAATGGAATTTGTAATGTACCATATGTTTTATTTTAAAAAAAGTCATTATACAATTTTATTTGACAATCATATAAAACGTTAGATCATTTTTTTTAGCACATTTTCAAAAAATTTGGTAAAAATGTGCCTATGTTAAAAGAGTGAAGCACATTTTTTGGTAAAAGGGGTTTTGGTAAAAATGTGCTTCACTCTGTCCGTCCGTCCGTATGTTCACAAAAACTTTTACACGGTTTGAAATATAGTAAAGAAATTTTAACCATAGGTAGGTATTACAAAAAAAATTATTTCGTAGAAGAATTATTTTCTGTAACCCCACGTTATTTCTGTTACGGGGCTACATGCCCCAAAGTTTCAAAAGGCCCTATATTTAAATTGTTTTCAAAAGAGTTGTGTTACATATATTTTCAATCTGAAAACGGCAAATGATAGCTGATTTTATAAACCTTATAAATTTTTAAAAGGCATGTGTTTAGGGTTGCCATAGTATACTAAAATTTAACATTACGCAAAACTCAATTTTTGCAAAATTTTTGGCCACACATATCTTCTAAACGGTTTAAGCTAGGGTCTTGAAAATTTGGGAGAAGTTAGATTCTCAGAAATTAGTAAGAGTCGGTTAACAAAATTTTTTTGTCAAGCCCCCTATTTAGAAGCTTTAAGGGCTCGAAAATTGTAATTTTGCTATTTTTAAACACCTGTAACTTGAATACCTTTCCAAATTTTTTTTTACTGATATACAAAATTCAAAGCTATATAATTATATTTCGACATGTGTCAAAGCTTTTCCTTAATTTTGAAGGGTGACGAAGCTACAGCACAAGCAAATTCCAAAAGAGCCTTATATTTAAATTGAAATAACAATAGTTCTGTTAGGTTTATTTTCCATAGAGATACGGTAAAAGAGATCTGCTTTTACAGACTTTACAAAATTTCTTCGCTAAAATCGCAGGATTTGATAAAGTTTCCACGAAATTGATAAACAGATTATGTCTTCAATTATCTCCAGTGATAGCAAAACTCATAAATTTATCGTTTCAATCAGGAACGTTCCGGGATTTACTTAAGGTAGCAATATTAAATCGCGTCTTTAAGAATGGTAACACAACAGATCAGTCAAATTACCGCCCTATATCGGTCCTTAATTCAATATCAAAGGTTTTTGAAACAATTATTAAAAATAGGTTTTCAAATTTTATTCATACCAATAATATATTACATCAGGAACAGTACGGGTTTGAAAAATTCTCTAACACAACATCGGCATGTTTGAGTTTGAGTTTATTAGTATTATAACAAAGAACTTAGATAACGGTAAATATGTGTCATGTATCTTCTTAGATTTGCAGAAAGCGTTCGATTGTCTTGACCACGACATACTGCTAGGAAAGGTGTCTAATTTGGGGTTCAATACGAACCAAATCTGGTTCTTAAAGTCATATCTGACTGGTCGCAACCAGATGGTTAAGATCGGTAATGTTTTTAGCTCTGAATGTTTAATTAAAAATGGTGTTCCACAAGGTTCTATCTTTGGGCCGGACCTTTTCAAACTCTACTTGAATCACATCTGCAGTTTAAACTTAACGGGTTCAATACAATTATATGCAGATGATGCTGTCTTGAAATATGCCGCAAACAGTGATGACCAACTTCAGGATGATAGTCAAAATGATCTGCGAATATTGGAGGAGTGGTTGCGAAACTACCGGTTATTGAACACTAAAAAAACAAAATTACTGCTACTGGGTAATAGAAAGTACAGCAACTTTTCCGTCACTTTTAAAGGAACGGTTTTAGAAACAGTAGAAAATTTTAATGACCTCTGTCTAATAATCGATAGAAAGCTGAAATGGAACGACCATGTTGATCGTATAATTAAAAAAATTACCCCATACTTGTTTCTGATATGCAGACTACGTAAATTCCTACCGAAAGAAGCTCTAAATCATATTTATACTTCATATATTCAATCAAACGTAGTTTACCTAATTCCAATATGGGGCAGTGCTAATCAATCCATTATTGACAAGTTAGATAAGGTACATAAAAAGGACATTAAACTGTTAAATTTCTACCCACCTACTCACCCAACAAATTTACTGTACACAGGAAAGTATATAAGCATACAAAATATAACTAAAAAGGAACTAGACTTAACCACCTTCAAAATAGTAAACAATTTAATAAAACATAACTTCATTCTTAACAGAATGATACATATTCACGGTCACAATACAAGAAATATATCGAATTTTTGTTTGACTCTGTTCAGGACAAATAATCAGAAATCCAATTGCCTTTATACTTGTTTCAAAATATTTAACTAATTACAAACCGATTTAAAATAAATAACAAGTATTTTCGCTTTTAAGGACAAAATAATTGAATACATTTTAAATAATTAACAATCACCTCATTATCATTACCAATATCTTTTATGCAGCCTTAAAAAAAAAAAAAAAAAAAAAAAAAATGTCAAACAAATGAATTATTATTTTTCATTTTTACTTATTTTTTTTATTATTTGTATATTTTTTTTTAAGTTTCATATAAGTAATATTATTCTATCTCATACAACACTTTGTTATTTGATAATCTACAAGATCAAACAGAATCAAAACAGGACAAGATGAAAACAAAACAAGAATTATTATTAATATATTTGTCTAGGATGAGGTGTAACAAACGCATTCAATTAAATGTGTTTTGTTGGATGTGTTCAATTATAAAATCTCCTAAAAATATGCAAAAAAATTATCAAAATTATTTTGATGGAAAATCTAGAATGAGGTGTAACAAACGCATTCAATTAAATGTGTTTTGTTGGATGTGTTCAATTATAAAATCTCCTAAAAATATGCAAAAAAATTATCAAAATTATTTTGATGGAAAAATTTTTTGAACAAAAAAAAAACACAATAATAAAATTTTGTGGAACACGAATGAAAGAAATTTATGTAGATTGCATAATCCTACCCACATTGCATACTTTTAGGATGTGTTTTATTTTCTCATAATCAATATAAAAAATTAAATCAAAATCTGTAGGTAATAAATTTTAATTATTTTATTGACCTTTCTATTAATTTTATTTTTATTTTAAATTTTCTTAAATAACCATTTTTTTTTCTAAAAAATTTATAAAATTTTATTGATTTAAAGTTTCTTTTTGAAAATCCTTTTGGAAATTTTTAATTTTTTTTTTTTTTCCAACTTTCCTAGAAAAACTGTATTGGTACCACCTGGCTTTATTGTAAATATTTTGAAAGTTATGATCTAAACTTTATTTATATTTTCATTCATTTATTCATTCAGATAATTTTTTAAGCATCTAAATTTTCCACCACCATTTTTCCAATAAAACGTATATTTCTTTTGATTATTGGATATTATAAATTTGAACTTTCATTTATTATTTAGTTATTTTTAGAAAATTCAACATTTCCTTTAATTGTGTCTATTTAGTACAAGTGGAATTTGGGTTTTATACAATTCGACCACACCATAAAGTAGGGCGCTTCCCACCCCTTAAAGCTAAAGTTATTTTATTTAAAACATTAAACTTCTTAATTAAACAACTTCGACATTAGATATGAGTATTATTATTATTATTATTATTATTATTTATTATTATTATTATTATTATTATTATTTTATTAATATATTTGTCTAGAATGAGGTGTAACAAACGCATTCAATTAAATGTGTTTTGTTGGATGTGTTCAATTATAAAAAAATAAAATATTGACGTTTTGTTGGATGTGTTTTATTTTAGAAAATAAAATATCATAAATTATCATAAGCAGGCCAAAAAATATTTTATTTATTTTTAATAAAAAAAAAAAAATTTTTTTTTGAAATAAAATTTACTTATTAGTTTATGAAAAATTTCATTTCAGTTTTAAAAATCACAGAAGATTTTCTGGAAATTTTAAATATATAGTAAGACATTTTGTCAATAAAAATTAAGAAGACAATGCTTCACAGGAACATTTGTGTATGTGTAGTTGGTCTTAATAATTTTCAGTAAATATCTGAAATAAGGGCGAAAGCCCAATGTATGCTTTGATGCATTGCTTGGTTTGCTTAAGCAAATAAACCAAGAAATGTATTAAAGTAATTTCAAAGTTTCCCCTCATCTCGCTCTCAACTCTACCTCATCTATCTCTCATCCCTTCCTTCATAACTTTTTAATTATTTATCTATTTAAAAGTTAAAATGGAAAAAAATTATGTAACAACTGACGGTTGGGAAAGTGGGTTCAGGTATACAATACCTCTGAGTTCAATGCACCATAAAAACCAGACAAAATAGATTTTAAACTTAGTTAGGGTTAGGTATATTAAAAAAATTTCAAATAAAATTTATAATTTGCATTTGATAATGCAAAACTCAATTCAAAAATCAACATTTATTTAATACAATTTCACGTACATATAAATAGATACATTATTTAGCATGTTGAATAAGTACATTATAGAACGGTTAGCCTTCAAACAAGTATTTTGATTTGAATCTAAACAAAGGAAACAATATAGAATGTATAACAACATTTTTTAAAAATGTATATACAAAACATTAATAGTTGGAGAAATAAATCATTATTGAAACAAAATAAATCTATTTCACATCTCTTATTAACACAAATTTATCGAACTTAATTTTAAAAAGTACGTAATTAAATAAAAAAAAAAATATTAATTGAAATTAAAAAAACATTTCACCAAGAAGGGATTTGAACTAACAGCCCCAAAATTTTATCAATTTCAAAACATAAAAAAGGTAGACTAAATAAATTATTCATCTTCAAATTTTTAGATACAACAACATATAAGTTTTTGTTTTTTTTGTACATAACTAGAATTGAAGCATAGTCTGTATTACGTAGAATGCAACGGTTACCATTTTATTTAAGAAAATGGTATTGATATATAATATATGTTTATGTAATATATGTAATTAAATTAGAAATAGTTCTTAATTAGAAAAAGTTCTTCTTTCAACTGACCTTCCGTCATTCTGTGACGGGCCAACAGCTAGTTTATAATATTAGAATATAAGAAAGTGCAACACTGACGTTTTGTAAATAAATAAAGAAAAAACAAGTAAAGAAACAGTCAGTCGGTGCAACCGACTTAGAAATACCCTACACCTATTTGGTTCAAATTTAAAGGGAAGTTACTAAGTTATTTTAAAACCATAAAAGATTTTATTAGTTTGATCGTAAGACATGGCTAACCAAATTAACTCTATAATACTAAAAAACATTTTCTAATTACTTTATCTATTCAAAAATATTACAAATTCTTACTAATTTATCTATTTAAAAATATTAAATAACAAAAAAACTCGAAATAAATGAATATATATTTAATTTGATTCAATTACAAAAGTTAAAAAATTTGAATTATTAAATTTTGTGATAAAAAGCTAATCAAAGTATAATATATTTATTAATTCAAATTTTTCAAATCGATCAAAAGATTCTATAATCCGAACTCATTGACCAAACCCGAGCAGAACAAATTCTCATGATATTTTCATTACTAGTAACCTACGGTTTAAATTTCTTCAAAATAGCGGCATCATTTTTTGAGTTATGCTACTTTTAAGATATATGTTTGTTAGCCATCGAACTTTTCAAAGGTTCCAGAACCCGAAACCATTGTACGTTTTCGCTCATATGCAGTCCGCGCTGTATTTAAAATACAAGTGAACCCTTGTACACAATTGGAACGTTCTATCTTAATTTTAAGTTACTGTTTTTAATAATATCGATTATAAGCTTTTAAACCTTGGTAGGTCAAAGAGGGGTACTGAACCACCACTGCAATTGATCCCAATTTAGGGGGATACACAAATAGTAAAGAACATCCTTGTGCCAAATTTGAAGCTTCTACATTTGTTTCAATTTGCTATCTTTATTATTTTTATAGATAAGCTTTAAGGTCTTCGGAAATGTGTGGCTGGTCCTCGACCCACTACTCCAAAAATCAAGTCCAAAAGTCCAGGACACTAAAGAAATGGGAATGGACACCTTGATACCAAATTTGGGGGTTCTACCTTCATTGGTTTCGGAATTATGCTCGTTTGGCCTAAATTCGATCAAAAAGTTCTAGGTTCCGAACCCATGGTCGAATCTCCCAGTATACCTACATGCCCCTTACCGACCCAGTATACCTACTTTATTCTTAATGAAACAAAATGAAGACTATCATAAAAAATTTTATTTACAGCAAGTAGTAAATCAAAAAGTAGTAGAAAGCGTAAAAGGCATTCCGAATTGTGTACAAAGATTAACTAGTATTAAAGGTATAGCGGGAACTACACATCGGGGCATGGTTTCGGCATCAATTCAATTACAAAAGTGAAAAAATTTAAATTATTAAATTAAAAAGCTAATCAATATATTTAATAATTCATAGCATAATATATTTAATAATTCAAATTTTTCAAAATTGCAATTATTTTAAATTGTTAGTTTATGTACCTATTAGAAAAGCTTATAAACGCAAAGTATGCTATAAATATATTTCTAAAGTACAATTACAATTTTAGAACTTTTCATATAATTCATTTAAATATAAAAATAAATTTTACATAAATGCAGCAAGTACCTTTGAATATAGCTTAAGTATTGTACACAATGTCTTAATTATATATCACCTTTGGAAATAATTCAATAAAATATATGATATGATTAACATTAAAAAAAGGAGTTTAACCGTTTATTAAAAAATATTTTGTTTTTAATTTATAAAATATCATACAAAATATGGTTTATGGTAAAATTCTTAGCCTTTCAAAAATATAAAAGTGTTAAATACAAACGGAAATAGGAAAGAACCCTCGTGTATCAAATTTAAAGTTTCTATCTTTTTGAATTTCGAAGATAAGCTTTTTAGTTTTGGGATTTCTTAGGAGGCATCTGAACCAATACTACAGTTAAGTCTAAATTTCGGGGACACATAAGAATTAGGAAATATATTCTTTGGCTTCGAAATTATACTCGTTTGGCTTTAGATCGATCAAAAGCTTCTAGAATCCGAACTCATTGTCCGAACTCGACCAGAACCAATTCCCATGGTACTTTCATTATTAGTAACCTAGAGTTTAAATTTCATCAAAATAGGGGCATTATTTTTTGAGTTATACTGTTTTAAGATATATGTTCGTTAGCCTTTGAATTTTTAAAGGTTCTAGAACCCGAAACCATGGTACGATTTCGCCAATTTCTAAATTTGTTTGAAGTTACTATCTTTATTAATTTCGAAAAAAGGCTTTAAGGCCTTTGGAACTGTGTGGCTGTCCCCAACCCACAACTCCAATTGGTCCCAAATTTCAAGGGCACTAAGGAAATAGAAAGAGACACCCTGATACCAAGTGTGGAGGTTCTATCTTCATTATTTTCGGAATTATGCTCGTTTGGCCTAAATTCGATCAAAAAGTTCTAAGTTCCGAACCCGTTGTACATTACCCACCGTACGCAATTACCGCCGTCGTTTCATTATCAGTACCCTACACCACAAATTTTATGAAGATAGCGTTATTAGTTGTTGAGTTATCGTAATTTTTTACATATGTTCGTTTGCCCTTAGACTGATTAAAAGGTCCAGAATCCGAACCCTTGAGGTGATTTCGCCCATATGCAGTCCGCGCTGTACTGTAAATACCAGTAAATATATTAATTTGATGTTACTATTTTTAGTAATTTCATTTATAAGCATTTAAACCTTCGGAGGCCTAAGAGGGGTACTGAACCACCACTGCAATCGATCCCAAATTAGGGACACACACAAGGAATAGTAAAGAACACCCTTGTGCCAAATTTAAAGCTTCTAAATATTTTTTCAAGCTGCTATCTTTATTAATTTTAAAGATATTCTTCAAGGTCTTCAGAAATGTGTGGCTGGTGCTCGACCCACTACCCCAATGGGGATTAAATTTCAGGTACACTAAGGAAAACGAAAGAGACACCCTGATACCAAATTTGGAGGTTCTATCTTCATTGGTTTCGAAATTATGCTCTTTGGCCTAAATTCGATCAAAAAGTTCTAAGTTCCGAACCCATTGTACATTACCTACCGGACGCAATCACCGCCGTAGTTTCGTTACCAGTACCCTACAACACAAATTTTATGAAGATAGTTTCATTAGTTGTTGAGTTATCGAGATTTTTTATATATGTTCGTTAGCCCTGAAACCGTTTAAAAGGTCCAGAATCCGAAGCCATGGGCCGATTTCGCCCGCCGTACTTTCCTCCGTACTTTCAGCCCTAGTAACCTACAGTTAAAATTTCATCAAGATAGCTCCTTTATTTTTTAAGTTATCGTGTCTACGGACGGACGGACATGGCTATATCGACTAAGGAGGTCACGCTGATCACAAATATATATACTTTTCCATATCTAGCTCGCTTCCTTTAGGTGGTTACAAACACCATACCAAAGTTAATATACCCCTTTACCTATTCTATAGGTGTAGGGTATAAAAATATTACAACCACTCTTTTATTACTATCTATCCCATTCTGAACATTTCTTATCATGATATTTTCAGTATCACCACTCTTGTAAATTGGAATAATTTTATTCGATTTGAACATTTTTGGCATAACTCCATGTTTTAGTTATGCATTCACTAATTTTTTTATATTGTCTTGTCATCCATTTCCTCTTTACATACTCTAATTACTTTCGGCAATATTTCATCCGACCCTATATCATTTGAATTTTAGAGGTTTTTTATCAATTTTATATTTGAAATTCTATCTATTAAATGAAATTTAAATTCTTTGTTTGTTCCTAAATTTGGTAAATATATTTCTTTGAACGACTTGGCCATTTCTTTCCCAATAGTACAATAAAAGTAATTAAATTTATTTAATTTTTCAATTTTGTCTATGTCATTCATTTCATTATCAACAAAAAATAAATTTTTTTTTGGTTTTTGGCCATTTATAATGTTCTTTACACACTCCCAATTTTTCTTTGATCAGCCGTCTTTTCAAAACTTTCCTTTCAAATCAAATTTTTCTCTCTTAAATATCTTTAAAGTCGTTAATCTGTTGAACCAATACGGGTATTTATTTTTAAAATATTCTGATTCTTATTTTGAACATATTTTTTATACCAATAATCTTTTCTATCTATCATTTGCACACATTCATTGTCTATTCAGAGTGCTGTATTTACTCCTTTTTTTTTACTTTTTTAACAACGGAAGTACTATCTATTATATTTTTAATTTCACTTGTCAGTTCAATTGCAATACCCTTTATTACTTTTAGTGATTCCAGCAGTACATCAAACTTATGAAAGAATTTACCAACTATTATACGATCATTTTCTGGGGGCCTATATGTAGCTATAACATTATATTTAAATTTTTTATAACTTATTTCAATATAAATAAAGCTATTATATTCATCACAATATATTTCTTTTGTTTTGTATGTTCTTCTCCAATTTTGTTTTGACGGCATGAAAATCCTTTAGAGTATTCTCTAATATTTATTAGATTATTTTCAGGGTTCAGTATCCAAGTTTCACTGATAACTATCAAATGGACAGTATATTTTAGTGTATCTAATAAATAATTTATATTTTATTTTTATTATACCCTACACCTATAGAATAGGTAAAGGGGTATATTAACTTTGGTATGGTGTTTGTAACCACCTAAAGGAAGCGAGCTAGATATGGAAAAGTATATATATTTGTGATCAGCGTGACCGCCTGAGTCGATATGGCCATGTCCGTCCGTCCGTCCGTCCGTCCGTCCGTAGGCACGATAACTCAAAAAATAATGGAGCTATCTTGATGAAGTTTTAACTGGAGGTTACTAGGACAGAAAGTACGGCGGGGATTGCATATGGGCGAAATCGGCCCATTGGTTCGGATTCTGGACCATTTAATCGATCGAAGGGCTAACGATCATATATAAAAAATGACAATAACTCAACAACTAATGACGCTTTCTTCTTCAAATTTGTGCTGTAGGTTACTATTAATGAAATTACTTCGGGGATTGCGTAAGTTCGGGATTGGGTTCGGAACCTAGAATTTTTTGTTCGAATTTAGGCCAAACGAGCATAATTCCGAAACCAAAGAAGATAGCACCTCCAAATTTAGTATCAGGGTGTCCCTTCCTATTTCCTTAATGTCTTTGAAATTTGGGCCCCATTGGAGTAGTGGGTCGGGGACCAGTCATACATTTCCGAAGACCTTAAAGCATATCTATAAAATTAATAAAGATAACAACTTAAAAAAATGTAGAAGCTTCAAATTTGGCACAAGGGTGTTCTTTACTATCCCTTGCGTATCCCCCTAATTTGGGATCAATTGGAGTGGTGGTTCAGTATCCTTCTTAGACCTCTTAAGTTTTAAAAGCTTATAATCGAAATTATTAAAAATAGTAACTTAAAATTAAGATAGAACGTTCAAATTGTGTACAAGGTTTACCTAGTGCTTAAAGTTAAGCGTGGACTGCATAAGGACGAAATCAGCCCAAGGGTTCGGATTCTGGACCTTTTAATCGGTTTCAGGGCTAACGAACATAATATATAAATAATCAAGATAACTCAACAACTAATGACGCTATCTTCATGAAATTTGTGCTGTAGGTTATTGGTAATGAAACTACGGCAGCGATTGCGTACGGTGAGGATTGGACAATGGGTTCGGAACTTAGAACTTTTTGATCGAATTTAGGCCAAACTAGCATAATTCCGAAACCAATGAAGATAGAACCTCCAAATTTGGTTTCAGGGTGTCGCTTTCGATTTCCTTAGTGTCCTTGAAATTTGAGCCCAATTATAGTAGTGGGTGTGGACCAACCACTCAGTTCCAAGGACCTTAAAGCATATTTTCGAAATTAATAAAGATAGTAACTTGAAACAAATGTAGAAGATTCAAATTTGGCACATGTGTGTTCTTTACTATTTCCTGCGTGTCCCTCTAATTTTGTACCTTTCTTAAACCCCCCAATGTGTAAAAGTTTATCTTCGAAATTAATAAAACTAGTAACTTATAATTAAGATAGAACGTTCCAATTGTATTCATGGGTTAACTAGTATTGAAAGTATGACGGGGACTGCATATGGGCGAAATCGTACCATAATTTCGGGTTCTGGAACCCTTGAAAAGTTCAAGAGCTAACAAACATATACCTAAAAACATCATAACTCAAAAAATAATGCTGCTATTTTGATGAAATTTAAACTCTAGGTTACTAGTAATGAAAGTAACATTGGAATTGGTTCTGGTCGAGTTTGGTCAATGAGTTCGGTATCTAGAAGCTTTTAATCGATTTGAGGCCGAACGAGTTTAATTTCGAAGCCAAAGAATATATTTCCTATTTCCTATGTGTCCCCGAAATTTAGACTTAATTGTAGTGGTTCAGCTATGTTCAAAGGTAAGTACCTGCATTTATGTAAAATTTATTTTTATATTTAAATGAATTATATGAAAAGGTCTAAATTGCATATTTTGCGTATAAGCTTTTCTATTAGGTACATTAACTAACCATTTAAAATAATTGCAATTTTGAAAAGTTTGGATTATTAAATATATTATGCTTTGATTAGCTTTTTATCACAAAATTTAATAACTAGAATTTTTTCATTTTGTAATTGAATTGGAATAAATATATTTTCATTTATTTCAAGTTTGTTTGTTTTTTAATATTTTTAAATATATAAATTAGTAAGAATTTGTAATATTTTTTAATAGATAGTGTAATTAGAAAATGTTTTTAGTATTATAAAGATAATTTGGTTAGCTATGTCTTACAATCAAATTAATAACAGCTTTTATGGCGTTAAAATGATTTATGGATATGTCATTAAATTTGAACCAAATAGGTGTAGGGTATTTTTAAGTCGGTTGCACCGACTGACTGTTTCTTTACTTGTTTTTATTTTATTTTGAACCAAAACAAGGTTTTTACAAAAAATTCTTATAGCTAAAACTTAAAATTAACATGAAATTTGATTACAAAACATAACTTTACATACATAAAAATCAAAAGTTTATTTATTTATTTTTTTTTTGTTGATTGTAAAAAATGCATACATAGCGAAAACACAGTTAAAATGAATTTACAAAGTAAAAAAAAAAAAAAACAAAAATAACTAAATTATAGAATTATAAAATTATGTGAACTTGAAGTGTAATATGAGTATATATTGAAGGTTAAAATTATTGTCGTAGGTCATTAAGAAATTTTAATTTTAATTTACGTTTAAAAGTGTATCTAGAAATTTGTGTTGAAAAAAGATGACTGTGTTTATTGAATGTAATGCAACATCTGTTTATTGGTTCATTTTTTCCATATTCAGTTCTATGAGTATTTTCAACTAAATATTTAGCGCTTCTCGTATTTCTGCCCCCATTATTTATTTTAAAATTATCTGCTAAAAACTGAACGTCTATGTTTTTTCTTAAGACGTCAAAAGTAAAGCAAGAAGAAAAAATTTGCCTGCGTGAGGATAAAGTTAAGATATTTAATGATTCGTAATGATCTCGTAAGACTTAGATAGCTAGGCAGAATTGAATAATCTCTAGGATTATATTGATTTCTCAAAGCAAATAAAAGAAATTGCTTTTGCACGGATTCTATTCTATCAGAATGTATTTGAAATGCGGGATCCCACACAATGTTACCATATTCAAGAATAGATCGTACTAAGGAGCAATAAAGAGCTCTAGTTACAGCGATGTTGCTGAATTCTTTAGCTCTTCTTTTTATGAACCCGAGCATTTTGTTTGCCCTAGAAATTGTATACTCATAATGAAGATGGAAGTTCAGTTTATCATCCAAAAGGATCCCTAAGTCGGTAATATTTTTAACTCTTTCAAGGTTTACATTATTAATTTTATAATCGAAAGTAATGGTAGATCTCTTACGTGTAAAACTTATAACCTTGCATTTTTCAATGTTTAGTTCTAACTTATTAGAGAAGCACCATTCTTGCAGACTATTGAGATTTGTCTGAAGTAGTCCAACATCGGAACTCTTTTTAATTACATTATAAATCTTGAGATCATCAGCAAATGCAACATGTGACACACCGGAAAGTTTACTAGAAAGATCGGAAATGAATATATTAAACAAGAGTGGACCCAAGTGGCTACCTTGCGGTACTCCTGATGTAACATTGATTGAGTCCGAGAAAAATCCTTGAAATTTGATATTTTGCGTCCTATTTGTAATATAGGAAAATATCCAATAAAGAAAAGGGCCGGAAATTCCTAAGGCTGCAATTTTGTTAAGTAGTATTTTGTGATCAACACGATCGAATGCTTTGCTGAAGTCCGTGTAGATAGCATCAACTTGGTGCCCATTTTCCATTTCATTAAGGATTTCAGAAGTGTAAACTAAAAGGTTTGTTGTTGTGGAACGACCTTTTCTGAATCCATGTTGTTGTTCGTTTAGTTTTGTATTTATTATGGGTGTAATTTTGTCTACAATAATTTTTTCAAACAACTTTGGAATAGTTGATAGAATAGCTATACCACGGTAATTTTCGACGTATGATTTATCACCCTTTTTGTAGATAGGGGTTAGATAAGAGGATTTCCAGAAAAGAGGAAAAATACCTGATGAAAGAGATTTATTAAAGATAAAATGAAGCGGATGAATGTGAAATGAAGATGTTGAATAAAAAAGTAGGTGGAATCAGGTCAGGTCCTATACCTTTTTTGGTATCAAGTTTTTTAATTGCTTCAAATATTTCAACTTCGGAAAGGTATAAATCCGTAATAATAGGATTTGAATTATTAATTAAGTTGGAGAAATCGAAATTAATTGGAGACTCGTTTGGACGATAAACTTTTTGAAAAGATTTAGCAAAGAAATTGCAGATCGTTTTAGGACAATTAGAAGACGTATTGTCTTTTGACATTAAGCTTGGATAACCGTAAGTTTTACGTTTTGTGTTAACGAAGTCAAAAAACTTTTTAGGATCTGTAATTAATTTATTGCCTACGTTAGTGAGATATCTATCATAAGCCAAATTAGATTTTTGTTTAAATTCAAAAGCAAGATCCTTGTAATTGTTTAATAAGTCATTATTAGGTTCTTTTGAATTTTTAATTATTTTGTATAGTTTATTGCGTTGGTTACGCAATGTCCTAAGTTCACTGTTCAGCCAAGGTTCGGTTGTCTTGTCCTTTTTGCGAATTTTAGGAACAAAGGAGTTAATTATCTCAAATAACTTTGCATAGAATTGAGAGATAATCAAATCAATATCCTGTTCGGTTAACAGGTCGTCCCAACTGATGACTGATAAAGCATTATTAATGCTTTGATAATCAGCATTAAGAAAGTCATATACAAAAATATTATTGTAAGATTTGGTAAAAAGTGGTATAGCAGTGGAAAATTCGAAGATGATTGCGTTATGATGCGGAGTGTTTGTAAAAAGGTTTTCTGAATCATCAGCGAGCTTTACCACCACTTTATCATATGCATTCGTGAATGCAAGATCTAACCACTTGTAATAATTATTCGGAAAGCTGATAATTTGTTGTAAATCATTACCATAAAATACATTAATGAGATCGAAATCTATTTCGTCCTGAAAGTTGATTGGTAGTAACAAATTATCAGATTCGTCAACAATAAAAGATATAGAAGGACGGTTAAAGTCCCCTAAAATTATAATTGAATCATCCTCATTCATATTTGATATAACATGCTGGTATATCTCGAAAAATTCCGAATATGAGGAATTGTCAGAATTAGGAGGAAAGTAAACAATACCAAGGTATAAAAAATTATTACCTAAGTTAACTTTAATAAATTGGTGATCAAAAGAGTGGTAAGTCCTAGTGATTAATGCCACACTAGGTAAGGTATTGTTCACTGCAAGTAGTACACCACCACCACGGGAACAATTTGTAGCAAGATAGTCCCGATCTTTTCTATAAATCGACCAAGTACTGTCCAAAATTTCTTCATTTACAAAAGAATCGTTTAACCATGTTTCAGTGATAGCAATAATATTATATTCACATGACTTAGCATCAATATATAATTTCTTAAGCTTTCCCCTCATACCACTGCAATTGTGGTAGAATAATTTAAGTTTATTAGAGGAACTAACGCTATTTTTATTTTTGATACTATGGTTAGACAGTGTGACTAAATTGGAATTAGTGTAAGAATCGATATTATCCAGTTTATGTTTTAAGCTTCTTGCGTTTAAATATAATACTTTTATTGAGCTATTTTCTTCTATACATATTTCCCTAACATTATACAAATTGGTCTTCACATGGATTAAGTGGAAATTGTACGAAATTTCATTTGTAATCTAACTCTAAGTCCAATTCGTGTAGGACTCTTTTTATTATACTTTTAGAAGATTTTCTTAAAAACAATTTGCCATTCTTTAACCATCGTATTTAATTTTTCCTTGTTTTTTATATCCCTTGCTATTTTAAATAAGGAACTAAAATAATCAGTTAGACTTTCATTGAGAAGTATATTATTACGCTTTTCTATATTTCTTATTTTTTTTAGCCTTCATAATTTTTTCTTTCGTTTCAATGTTATTAAATTTAATTACAATTTTTTCAGTCTCACCGATTTGTTGAATTTTTTAGGTAATTTGTATATCTTTTTTATGCCTTCTGTTTCCAGATTCACTTCAAGCTCTTGTGCGATTCTGACTACAACTGCGCTGGGATTACTATCTATTGTAACTCCACCAATTTCAATCACTTAGCTAATTCCCCTTTATTTAATTTTTTCCAAATCTATTCTATTATACAACACCTGATACTTGAGCAACTGCTTTTCATTCTGTCTTTGTATTTTAGAAATACATTTATTGCATATTTTAATTGCTAAATTTTGTGATAAAAAGCTAATGAAAGCATTAATGGTTTTAATTAACATTAAAAACAATCAAATTATAAAAACTTTTATATTTATATTATTACAAGTTAATTTTTCTAATTCTATTCTATTATACAACACCTGATCCTTAAGCAACTGCTTTTCATTCTGTAATCAAATATTTTGCTCTATTATGCCATATAAATAATCTTTTAGCTCCTTAACCTCATTTTGTAACTCTTGCATATAAGATTGTTGAGATTTTGCATTATTTAGTATTTGCTGCAGCTTATGATTTATAGACTCAGCTCCATCATCATTTATAAGTTTTTTTATTTGCAATATTTGGATAACCATTCATAGATTTCCTTTATTTTTACTTTAACTTACATTGACCACAAAACCAATATTTAGCAGGATCCTGAGAGAAATTGCGGATACCTTCAGTTTCAGTTTCAATTACTGCAGTTTCCATCACATTGAAGTCCTTTATTTATATGTGGATTAATTTTTTTTTGCATTGATAGCAAGTGCAACTATTATTATTGTTTGACATTTGTTTTTTATACCCGTATGACTATATAGTCAAAGGGTATAATAAATTTGCCATTACGTTTTGACGCAGAGAAGAAGGGGGGGTAGATATAGACTCAAGTGTATGGATCGGATCAGAATCGAAAAAAAAATCGGCCCGTCCGTCCGCACGATAACTCAAAAACTAAAAGTAGGAGCTAGGAACTAAAGGAGCTAGGATCTTCAAATTTTCGCAAATTCGTTTTTTTGCTATCTATTGTCATATAGCCGTCATCGCTATTTAAATCCAGCCATTTTGGTCCATGGGTTCGGGTGGCTGCCATACAACTTCTTTTTTTATATGAGTATTTCTCTGTACCTATTACAGCTACGTGTCTGAAATTTTGGCAAAAGTAGTTTTGTTTTATAGCCAAAAATACTGCAAAATTTGGTTGGTCTGTTGTAGTGAATTCGAGTAGCTGCCATACAACTCCTTCCTTTATATGAGGATTACTCTATACTTATTAAAGCTGGGTGTCTGAAATTTTGCCAAAAATAGTTTAGTGTAATGGCCAAAGTTACAGCAAAATT
This sequence comes from Dolichopus griseipennis, assembly GCA_963082915.1. Lineage (NCBI taxonomy): Eukaryota > Metazoa > Arthropoda > Insecta > Diptera > Dolichopodidae > Dolichopus > Dolichopus griseipennis. The sequence goes on along the minus strand of CAUJBZ010000001.1, from coordinate 149,106 downwards.
TGTTTGGTCTGCTGCAGAGGGTTCGAGTAGCTGCCATACAACTCCTTCTTTTATATGAGCATTATATTTCACCTAATAAATCTGGTATGTTTGAAATTTTGCCAAAAGTAATTAATGTTTATAATAATAATGATGTAATGTTTATGTAACGGTCATACGTGTATCCCAGAGTTGGCACAGTCTACTCTACTACACTCTTCCTCGTTTTACTAGGACTTAATGTACGTTACTTTTTGCTGTAAGTTACTAGTAATAAAAATACAGCGGAAATTGCGTACGGTCGAGATCAGAACGGTGGTTTGGATCCTAGATAGTTTTAATCGAATTTGGGCCAAACAAGCATAATTCCGAAACTGAAACTTGTATATTGTATATAACGATATCTGTTTTACAGTTTTAGCTTCATGTGCCATTTCTTCAGCTCTAAAATAACATTTAATAAACTTTAATTGACTATTCCCTGAAAACATTTCCCTTAGTTTTTATACCCGTATGACCGTATATAGTCAAAGGGTATAATAAATTTGCCATTACGTTTGCGACGCAGAGAAGGAGGGGGGTAGATATAACTTCAAGTGTATGGATCGGATCAGAATCGAAAAAAAAATCGATTCAGCTATGTATGTCCGTCCGTCCGTCCGCACGATAACTCAAAAACTAAAGGAGCTAGGATCTTCAAATTTTCGCAAATTCGTTTTTTTGCAATAGCCGTCATCGCTATTTAAATCCAGCTGTTTTGGTCCATGGGTTCGGGTGGCTGCCATACAACTTCTTTTTTTATATGTGTATTTCTCTGTACATTTTACAGCTACGTGTCTGAAATTTTGGCAAAAGTAGTTTAGTTTTATGGCCAAAGTTTCTGCAAAATTTGGTTGGTCTGTTGCAGTGAGTTCGTGTAGCTGCCATGCAACTCCTTCTTTTATATGAGCATTACTTTATACCTATTAAAGCTGGGTGTCTGAAATTTTGCCAAAAGAGTTTAGTGTAATGGCCAAAGTTACTGCAAAATTTGGTTGGTCTACTGCAGAGGGTTCGAGTAGCTGCCATACAACTCCTTCTTTTATATGAGCATTATATTTCACCTAATAAAGCTGGAATGTTTGAAATTTTGCCAAAAGTAATCAACCGGATAATATAATGGTTATATTACGGTTATACAGGTATCCCAGAGATGACACAGTCTACTCTACCGCACTCTTCCTCGTCTTATAATAAAAAACAATTTCTAGTCTTGCTTGTATTTTATATAATACATGCGTTCCTTTTAGCAAAAACTTTAGATGAAGAGTAGATAGGAGTAGTTTGTAAATGGAACTATAATTTTTGTTTCAGGAGTACATAGTTGTCAGATTAATTATCGTACATATATTTGACATTTTATCTGACATTTGAGAAGTTATTTATATTTAATATATTTAAATATTGAAAATAAAGTGAAAAAATTAAGATTTATTGCTGATATAAATATAAAGAATAATTTTGAAAATGGAACGTTTTATTGGTTATCAAATAAAAATTATGATTTAACAAACTTTATTAAAGTGCAATCCATTTATTTTGAAAAATTTTAGTTAAAGCCATCTGCCGGAACTTATTTAATTACCTGCCTCTCATCTACTCATTTGCAAGAGCTGGTTGTTCTAGTTGAGAGTAGAAAAGAGTTTATTCTTCATAAAGAAACGCAAGCAATCACAATTGTTTGTTTTAAGAAACTTATGAGTCATGGCTCAAGGCCATATATAGAAATATATTTTTGTCAATAAAAAACTTAATAATAAATAAACTAGACAAAACGAGGCAGAGTGTAGTAGAGTAGAAATTTCAAATATTCAGCTTTATTAGGTGTAGAGTAATGTTCATATAAAAGAAGGAGTTGTATGGCAGCTCCTCGAACACTCTGCAGTAGACCAACAAAATTTTGCAGTAACTTTGGCTCTTACACTAAACTATTTTTGGCAAAATTTCAGACACCCAACTTCAATAGGTATAGACTATAGAGTAATCTAAAAAATAAGACCAACCAAATTTTGCAATAACTTTGGCCATTACACTAAACTATTTTTGGCAAAATTTCAGACACCCAGCTTTAATACGTATAGAGTAATGCTCATATAAAAGAAGGAGTTGTATGGCAGCTACTCGAACTCAATGCAACAGACCAACCAAATTTTGCAGAAACTTTGGCCATAGAACTAAACTACTTTTGCCAAAATTTCGGACACGTAGCTGTAATAGGTACAAAGAAATACTCATATAAAAAAAAAAGTTGTATGGCAGCCACCCGAACCCATAGACCAAAATGGCTGGATTTAAATAGCGATGACGGCTATTGCAAAAAAACGAATTTGGAAAATTTCAAGATCCTAGCTCCTTTAGTTTTTGAGTTATCGTGCGGACGGACGGACAAACAGACGGACGGACGGACATACATAGCTAAATTGAGTCTATATCTACCCCCCTCCTTCTCTGCGTTACAAACGTAATGGAAAATTTATTATACCCTTTGACTAAATAGTCATACGGGTATAAAGATATAAAGTAAACTAAAGAGTTCAGAATCATTTTTTGCATGCTTTTCAGAACTTTAGATAGGTATACATGTAATAAAAATCTTAGATTTTATTATTAGTTTCTACTTACCTATGTAGCTATTAAATTTAAAAATGGAATAAGGGAAGGAAAAATTTATCAATAGTTAAAACTTATTCTTAGATTTATTGAAAAACTTTTTTTTTATGTAGTAGTTTTTTTTATATCTATGTAGATATGTTATAAATCTTAAAATTGAAATTTAAAACAAAAAAAAACTTGACTTCTGGCAGCTTCAGTATAATATAATACTAAGTTCTAAACTTATGAATTATGATATGTTAAATTTTGTTGTACATATTATGTATTTGTAGAGCCTTTTAATTAGGATACTCGAATTTTGGCTACTTGACTTCAATAAATACATAGCCATGTATATGTTTAGAAATATAATAAAATTTTCAGAACATTATATATTAGAACAATATTTATATGTATTTAGAATTTAAATCGCTTTTTTTGTGTAATAACTGTACTAAATTATACCGTCTTTAAAGCGGCTTAAGCTATAGGAATAAAACTCAAAAATACTTAACAACGTTTTTATAATTGAAAAAATTATATACTTTTTTTTTAAGCAAATTTCAAGCAAAAGAATTGTAGACAACATTGTTTCAATAATTTTTCTTACGTATAGGAAAAAAAGACATAATTTGTCGTGTAATATTAGTTTAATATAAATTACACAAAACGAATTTTTTATGTAAACTTAAAAGCAAAAATAGCTCGAATTTCGAGTACAGGGCAATACTAGTTTTAATAAATATGTCTTTATAATAATGTAATAAAACTAATGTTTAACTTTGTATTTCTATTTCGTTTCCTGACTCATAAAATTTGAGGGGTCTTTTAATGTTAGTGACATGAATATTATCTAGGTTTAGTTTTTTATATTTTGGCTGTTCTTTATGTCTGACGGCTTTATAGATTTTATTAATTCCTGTTTTTTCTTGATATGTTTCACATTTTTTATTTAAATTATTTATTTTCTTTTTTTTTGGTTTTTCTAGGTTTTCTTTTATTTTTACAAAATCTGCATCCTATTTTGAACTTGGATTAGGGTATTTTAATAGCAGTATGAAATCTTTCGTTATAATTTCTAGTATCTAAGTATAATAACCTTTTAACAGTCATTTCTTTTTGTAAAAATTTGAATACTCTGAATTTTTTCAGCTAATGAAGTGTGAAACCTTTCAATATCACTATTACCTGTATGATTATTAAGTAAAGTTATGTGCAAATTTATTCCTTCGTCTTCGATTATTTTCTCATTTTCTTCCTTCTTGAAATTTACGTCTTCATTATGTTTTACTCTACTAAATGATTATGTTTCAGCTACTCTGTTTTCTTTGCCTTTTATGTAATCAACTTCGAATTGGTGTTATTCCAATTTCATAAGCCATCTTTGGCGCCTTGGATACATATCTCTACCTTTGTATTTGGCATGCAAATGTTTGATTGGTTTATGGTCAGTTAAGATTTAAATTTTTTTCCATAAAGATATGGTCTAAAATAATTCATAGACCACACAATCGCTAAGAACTCTTTATCGGTAGCTGAATAATTCTTTTCATGATTATTCAATATTCTTGACGCAAATCACACTGGGTGACCTTGTCGTGATAATACAGCTTCTATTGCGTAATTAGAAGCATCTGTAGTAAGGATAAAAGGTTCCTCAAAATTTGGGTATTTTAATACAGCATCACTTACTATAAGTTTTTTAAGTTTTTCAAATGACTCAACATAATTTGTGTTAAAAGTTAACGGAAAAATTGAAATTAATAATTTTTATTTTTTATTGAACTTAAATTACGTAATTTTTTATTACCGCTTGAAATTGAAATTTGATCACTTCATTATTTAAAATGATCGAGCAGTAGTTGTTCTTACAACCATAAGCTTGATAGCAATGGATTGTAAAAAATGTAAGCTGAAAATTAGAGGTGAGACAGGTGTAAGGTGTGCTGGGGTATGTAACAAGATATACCACAGTCAAATTAAATGCTCGGAACTAGATCAATCTTCAATTGCAGTACTAAATGTAAATTCCAAAATCAAATTTATATGTGATGAGTGTCTTAATATAAAAAAATATAAATATAGGTCAAAATATTTCATTTGCTGATATTTTAAAAAGTGCTAGTGTAAGCAATAAAAATTTTCCACCAATAAAAACAAGTGTACCACTGGTTATTAAACCGAAATAAAAACAAAAAGCCAATTAACTAAAATGGATTTAAATAAACAAGTGGATCCAATAAATCTAAAGATAAAAAATGTGGTAAATAGGAAAAATGGAATGATGCTTATTGAAACTTGAACAAAAGAAGAACGGGATAAAATAATAAATAAACTTGAAAATAAGATGGAAGATTATGAAATTAAGGTGCCAGCTGAAATAAAAACAAAAATTGAAGTTGTACATATGGGTGTTAAATATACTGAAGAAGACTTAATTAACAAACTTAAGTGGTGAAAATATATCAAGCAAAACATTTTACAAATGCTAAATATAATGCTATTAAAGAAATTGATAAAGAATCTTTCCAAAAAGTGATTGAAAATGAAAAGGTATCAATAGGATGGGAGCGTTGTAAAGTTTTCAATTATAAAAACAAAATAGTTGTTGGTGATACTTACATTGATTTACTCTCTGAAACGGATGTAAGCAGAATGTATATGGATATGCTGGATGTTAAAATGTTTTAATATTAAAAATTTAAGTGATGCTACTAGAATTACATCAAACTCAGCGACACTGATAGACCATGTTCTTTCAGACCTTAAAACTGATCGATTTGGATTTGATATCACTATGCATGATATTCCAAACTTAGATCATAAAGCAATCTGTTTTGAAATTAAAGCAGTACTTAGAAAACTAGAAGCGATGGTGTACAAACAAATAACGAGTACAAACTATGCTAAATACTCATACCTGCTGGAAAACCACTTGCGTGGACATAATTTCGTAAATATTGATGAATTGGTAGAAGCAATAAATTATTTCAAAGGAGTATGTACAATGTTAAGAACATAAGAATTAGAAAAATAATCACTGGATATCAAAAGAAATATTAAAACTAATAAAACATAAAAAAAGTTTATATCAGAAACATAAGCAGTATCCTAATAGTGTGGAGTATAAGAGAAATTATAATGTGTTAAAAAATAAGGTGAATGCTGAGATAAAGAAAGCAAAACAAAGTTATTTTAATAGAAAATTGCAAGCAGCAGATACAAATACTAGAAAGATTTGCAATGTTTTGAATTCTTAGTTAGTAAACCAAAAATCGGATTGAGGAAATTGACCGGATTAAGGAAACACGATGTAGTGATGAACTGTTAAAAAATAGCAAAGACATAGTAATGTTGGAAAAAAATTAGCTGACAAAATACAAATTGAAGAAGAAAATATTGTAAAAAATCGAATAAATATAACCTCCATGTTACCTACTAATGAAAAAGAAGTATATAATGTTATAATGGATCTGAAAGACAATTCACCTGGCTCTGATAACATTGCAGCAAATGATTTAAAAGCTGTAGCAAATATAATATCTCCGAAAATTAGTAACTTTGTTAATGATAGTTTTCGCACAGTAAATTATCCTAATTGATTAAAATGTAGTACTGTGATTCCAATACACAAAAGTGGCTCTCCTTTAAATACATCTAGTTATCGGCCTATAACACTTACCAGCTGTATGAGTAAAATATTCGAAAAAATAATTAATAAAAGAATATGTGAATATAATACATCAACCAATTTGGCTTTCAAAAATCGCATGGCACTATAGCAATCAATGATTCAATAAGAGCTATTATTGGAAATATTAAAAAAGGGAACTATGTCTGCTCTGTCTTTGTTGATCTGAGCAAGGCATTTGACATAGTGGACCATTAAATATTGTTGAGCAGAATACACGAAATTGGAATAAGAGGTCTGCCCCATGAACTGCTAAAAGCTTATTTGGACAACAGATATATCAAAACCAAAGTTAATGGGGTTTGTAGCAATGAACGTGCCATAACTATAGGAGTGCCACAAGGGTCAGTTCTGGGTCTCACGTTATATTTATTGTGTGTACATAATATGCAATTTGCAGATATTAAAGCCGACTATAAAATATTTGCTGATGATACGTTGCTAATCTATACAGCAAAAAATACTGAGATATTAGAAGAAATTGAGAATTGGTCAATGATGATTTGGAAAGATATATGAGATGGTTAAATGGAAATAAACTAACAATTAACATTGAAAAAATAAAGTATATGATTTTCAAACGACTAAATAAGTCTGATATCAACCCTAAAATTTGTATTGATAGCAGGGAAATTATAACAGAATTATAAATACCTCGGTATAATAATAGATGATAAATTAAGCTGGAATGATCATGCTAATTACATTTTAGGTTCTATTAGGAGAAGCGGCATTATATTAGATGATAAATCAGCTAAGTTGTTATTCCATGCGCACATTATGTCACATATAAGATACAATGTGGTGACGTGGTCGTGTTATTCAAATATATTAAAAAAGAAAGTAAGCACTTTAATAAACAAAGCAATCAAGATACTCTACAGGCTAAATTGGCGTATTCCGACTGATGAGTTATACAAAAGTATGGGATTCCTTAAGTTTGAAGAATTAATAATTTTAGAAAAAGCTAAAACTATTCATAAAATAGAATGTAGGGTCACTAAAAGTAAAACGTTTTTACAAAAGAGAAGGAATATTCACAATTACAACACAAGAAATATGGATAAGTTATGTCATGAAAAAACTCGAACTGAATTAGCTAAAAACAGTAATTTTTGTTCTTCAATAAGAATTTACAACTGTCTTCCTGAGAAATTAAAGAAATGTAGTAATATAAGCTTCACGTTGAAATTGAAATCTTTATTAAAAAATGATCAGGTTTTATTAAAAATATTGTTAGAGTTATAAGTAAAATTATAAATTAGGCTATAATAATAATAGTAATATATATAATTTTTGTATTTATTTTCTATATAAAATATATAAATGTACTGATTATAATTTCTAAGACTTTTATATCAATTTTAAGTTATTGTCTAAGTCTAGTACATTGTAAAATAATAATTGTACTTTCATAATATATAATAAATTAAATAAAAAAATAAAAATAAAAACAAAAAAAATTTTGGGTCATTAATATTAATATGTATATTTTTATGCCCGTATAACTATAAATCAAAAGGGTATACTAAATTTGCCATTACGTTTGTGACACAGAGCGGGAGGGGGGTAGATATAGGCTCAAAGGTATGGATCGGATCAGAATCGAAAAATAAATTGATTTAACTATGTATGTCCGTCCGTCCCTACTATAACTCAAAAAATAAAGGAGGTAGGATTTTGAAATTTTCACATATTCGTTTTTATGCAATAGCCGTCATCGTTATTTTGGTCCACGGGTTCGAGTACCTGCGATACAACTTCTTGTTTTATATGAGCATTACTCTATACCTATTGAAGCTGGGTATCTGACATTTCGGCAAAAGTAGTTTAGTTTTATGGCCAAAGTTTCTGCAAAATTTTGTTGATCTACTGCTGTGGGTTCGAGTAGTTGCCATACAACCTCATATTTCACATGGTAATTTCTTTATACATAATAAAGCTGAATGTTTGAAATGTTGCCAATTTCTATTTCATTGGGTTTGGCTTTAAACCGTCCTCTGTCAAAACATGTCCTAAAAATTCAATTTTCTTTTGCATAAAATTACATTTGTCTACTTGAATATTTAAATTATTTTCTTTGAATATTTCGAAAATATCTGAAATGGATTTTATATGTTCAGTTAAAGTAGTACTAAATATTAAGATATTGTCAAGGTAAACTACACAGCTCTTATTTGTGTAATCTCTTAGCAGTTCATTTAGTAGCCTATGGAATGTTGCTGAGACATTTTTCAATCCAAAAGGCATTCTGTTGAATTCATGCAGACCATGGGGTGTAGCAAAAGCTGATTTCTTTTCGTCCTCTTCTTTTATAAGTATTTGATGGTATCCGTTGTCTAAAATCGATGGTGGGGAAATATTGAGCTTTGGCAAATTTATACAGAATTGAATCGATATTCGTAAGTGGAAACTCATCTACAGTTACATCATTTAAATTTCTGTAGTCTATGACAATGCGAAATTTTCTCTGTTCTGAATTTTTAATTTCTTTTAAGGAACAACAATTAATGGCACCTTGAACACCTAGAAATGCTTTTTATACCCTACACATAAGAAATAGGAAAAGGGTATATTAATTTTGGTATGGTATTTGTAACCAACTAAAGGAAGCGAGTTAAATATGGAAAAGTATATATATTTGTGACCTTCTGAATCGAAATAGCCATGTCCGCCCATCCGTCCGTTTGTCCATAGGCTTGATAACTCAACAACTAATTATACTATCTCATAAAATTTGTGATGTAGGCTATTAGTAATAGAAATATTTCGGAGATTGGGTTCGGTCAATATCAAACCAAGGATTAGAATCCTAGAACTTTTTGATCGAATTTAGGCAAAACGAGCATAATTCCGAAACCAATTAAGATAGAACCTCCCAATTTGGTATCAGGGTGTCTCTTATTATTTTCTGAGTGTCCTTGATTTTAGGACTAATTGGAGTAGAGGTTCGGGGACCATATTCACAGTTCCGGAGACCTTAAAGAATATCTTCGAAATTAATAAATATAATAATTTGAAACAAATGTAGAAACTTCAAATTTGGCAAAAGGGTGTTCTTTACTATTTCCTGCATGTCTTCCTAATTTACGATCAAATGGTATGGAAATGGATGGTTCAGAGACCTCTCTTAAATAAAATAAATAGAGGATGAATAGACGAAATATAGATCCAATAGTGTCTAAGGATTAAATAGTAAAGATAACAACTTTAAATTAAATACTCCTATTTCCGTTCTTATTTAAAAATTTTATATTTTTAAAAGGCTAAGAATTTTACCATAAAACATATTATTGTATTATATTTTATAAATTAAAAACAAAATATTTTTTAAATAAACAATTAAATTTCTTTTTTTTATTTTTAATTATATCATATATTTTATTGAATTATTACGATAACTAAAATATTGTAAAAGAAATTTTGTACGATACTTTAGTTGTTTTCAAAGGTACTTGCTGCATGTATTAAAAAGTTATTTTTATAACTAAAAGTTTGTTTTGAACTATATGATTTGGATAAAAGGTTTTAAGTCTGGAAATTTGTAATTGCATTTTATAAATAAGTATATTTGATGTTCTATTATATATTAGATTTGCTCCTCCGTTTGTAACGCATCGATCTAGACGAGCTAGATATAGTGTCAAGGGTACGTATCGGCTCAGAATCGAAAAATGAGTCGATCTAGCTATGTGTGTCTGTCCGTCCGTCCGTCCGTCTGTGTGTCAGCACGATAACTCAAAAACTAAAAGAGCTACAGTTTTGAAATTTTCACAAAATATTTTTCAATCAATTTCTAGGTTCCCTATTTTTTTTGGTTAAGATCGGACCAAAACTTCGGGTAGCTCTCGAACAACTAACTTTTTCAACTCCAACATTTTCATACAAAAATTTTAAATTTTGCTTGCATCTTGAAATTATATGAATTTTGTTTTTCTGTTTTTTTGTTTTTTGTTTTTGTTACAAAAAGTAGATAACGATTTCGAGTTAGAATTTCATATGATTTAAATGATGCGTAGTTTATTTAAGATAAGCAAAAAAGAAGACAAAGATTTTTTTTAAGTAAATGGCTTATTGATATTGATAGATGTAATGATTATGAATATGATGATTAATATCTATCATGATGATTATTATATGAATATGATCATATGAAGTTGATTTTGCTTAAGTTAAATATATTCGTGAATTAAAAATTAATTATAAGAGATAGAATTGAAAAATTAGAGCAAGAGTTTTGAAAATCACACAAAACATTTTTTGGACATTTTTGAGGTTCCCTATTCTTTTTGTTTAAGACCAGATCAAGGTTTTGGGGAGCTGCCACACAACTTCTTTGCACCAATATGAATTTCTTAGAAACTGATTATACTACGAGGATGAAAATTACACACTGTTAGTTATATAATGGATCGAGCACTTATATGAAGTTTCAAAATGTTACGGCTCCATTTGCGGTGGGCTGCTATACAACTTCTTTGCACCAAAATGAATTTCTTGGAAACTGATAATACTACGAGGATAAAAATTACACAATGTTAGTTATATAATGAATCGAGCACTTATATGAAGTTTCAAAATGTTACGGACCCGTTTTCGGGCAGCTGCCATACAAAGTAATCAATTCGATAACTGTGAATCTAATGAAGCTACGAGGTTAAAATCAAAACTGGGCAGATAAAGTAATAGGACAAGTTAGTTGGCAAAGTTGGACATCACTCGGACCAACTTTTAGGGTGGGCTATTTTTTTTTTTTATGGGATAATAAGTTAATCAAAAATTATGGGATACCTAATAAGTTAAATATTTTTAAAACTATTTTACTTTCTTATATTTTTTTTGTAATATTTATAATAGCATAGGGGAAATAAATAACGGTTAGTGGGTATGCACGGGTATCTAAAAGTTGACAAGGGCAACTATAATTTTCCTCGTTTTTTAATATTTTTAAAATAATAAATTAGTAAGAATTGACTCACTTCCTCCTCATGCTTTGGTGGATATAAGTTAGCTTCTATAATAAATTGGTATTTCCTTTGTGGTAAATTTTTTTGTTTCCATCTAATTAAAGCATTCACAGGATCTTTTAGTTCTTTGAACGCGGGAGTATGTATTTCCCAATATATAAAAACTTTTCCGTTAATTGTGGAAAATATATTGAGAAAATTTTTTTGTTTTTTAAAACCCTCTATCTTATCGTGAATTATACTAAATGTTTACCCTGTGTCTATTGAAACTAAGCAATTTTTATTGTTTATACTAACTTGAATTATTGGCAAATCTCCCGAGGCTAGTTCATATAAAACTCTACATTATTAGCCTCGTATGCTCGTTTTTTAGAATTTAAACAAAGACTCGAGTAAAAAACTTTTTGTACATTATCTTCCTTTATTTGTTCTTCAGAATTTCTATTATAATAAGCCTGTTCTGACGATATTGGCCCGAGTTATTTCTAAAATTTGGTTGATTTATTTATTTATTTGCCCTGAATTGGGTTTATTATAATTATTATTTTAATTGTTGTAATTTGGTGGATAATTATTATTTTAGTTATTATTTAATGGATAATAATTAATTTTATTATTGAAATTTGTTATATAATAATTATTCCTTTTGTTATAACTTGGGTTATAATTTCTATTATTAGAATAAGAATTTGTATTATAACTATCATTTTTATAACTCTTTGAGCTCTCTTTTTTTATTTAAATTATTTTGATAATTTTTTTTTAAATTCTGAATGAATACAAAAATCTTCGTACATTCTTTCATTCATTATATCTATAATTTTATCTATATCTTTTTCTTTATAAATTTTCTCTAATAGGTCACCTGGTGTTGTTTCTTTTATTGCATTTACTAAAAGGTATCCATTATATCTAATATTTTGAATTTGATTAATTAAATCATTTACCATCACAATTTCACAATTTTTCTGAAAATCTCTATCAGCTCTACATCGTGTCTGTATTTTCGTTTTAAAGTTTGTTTTATATGATTCCAATTGTCCGGTTGTGGTATGTTGATGATTGTGTTCTTAGCTTCACCTTGAATTTTCTCGTTGTAAATTGCTCTAATTACACATTTTTTGTATTCCACATTACTAAGAGTTGAACATAATGCTTCTTAAAAACGAAGTTGTGAAATCACCTCGTCCGGTAAAGATGTCCATATGCTTTATTTCTCTCACAGCTCTTTCTCGATTTTCCACTACTACATTCTGATTTTGATTCTGAACTTGTTCAATTTGTTGCTTTTGTTGTAGTGGTTAAGCAAATTGATTTAGTTGCTTATTTTCTCTTGTTTTTGTGTAGTAGTTGCCCTACGTCTACTTGTTCTACTTGTTGTGCTATATTTTGTTTTTCTAAAACCATCTTAAAAATTTTGTTTTTGAAGAAGCCCCTAAGAAACCAGGTAATAATTTCCAAAAGATGCCCCTAATTTTATTTATATTTGATTAATCACTGGGAAAAATTAAATTTAGTTATTAAGGTTCTTAATCACTGGACTTCTATCTACGGACAAAAATCCTGCCGACTGCTTTAAATAAATTATTTAATTTTAAAAATAATTAAAAAAAATAAGAGATGAGATTATTTTTATTTTATACTTTAACATTTACTTGAAAACAAAAGAACTTAACAATAATGAAATGCTAACAAAACAAGTAAAGAAACAGTCAGTCGATGCAACCAAGTTAGATATACCCTACACCTATTTGGTTTAAATTTAATGGGAGATTCATAAGTCATTTTAAAACCATAAAAGCTTTTATTAGTTTGATCATAAGACATAGCTAACGAAATTAACTTTATAATACTAAAAACATTTTCTAATACTTTATCAATTCAAAAATATTAAAAATTCTTACTAATTTATTTATATAAAAATATTAAACAACAAATAAATTTAAAATAAATGGAATCGTAAAATGCAATTACAAAATTACGTATATAAAACTTTTTATCCAATTCAATAAAATTTTACACACATGCAGCAATTACTTCTTTTCATGATTTTAGCTGTAGTAGCGTATTTACTGTTGAATGATTTAGTACCCTTGATTAATTATTTTAATTTTAAATAATTTTTAAACTTATATTTTTAGTTTACTTACTTTTTAATGTTTTATATAATTAAACTCAAAGTTATTCGAAAGAAATATTAATTTGTTGTAATATAAATATAAAAGTTTATAAATATATATTTAATATTAATTATTTTTATTTATGTATTACCATTAATGGATTCAGTAGCTTTTTAGCACAAAATTTAATAATCAAAATATGCAATAAATGTATTTTAAAAATACAATGAAAAATTTAAAACTTTTCATATAATTCATTTAAATATAAAAATAAATTTTACAACTTAAGCATCGTACACAATTTTTAAATTATATATTTTTAATTATATATTACCTATAATAATAATTCAATAACATATAGATTTGATGTAATAAAAATAAAAAAAAAAAAATTTCGTTGTTCATTAAAACAATATTTTATTATTAATTTATAAAATATAATACATAATATGTTTTATAGTAAAATTTTTAGCCTTTTAAAAATAAAACAGTATTAAATAAGGACGGAGATATGAAATAGTGTATCAAATTTTAAATTTCTATATTTATTAATTTCGAATATATGTTTTAAAGTCTTGGGAGCAGTGGGCGTGGTACGCAAACTGCTATTCCAATTCATCCAAAATTTCACGTACACAAAACAAATAAGAAGAAACACCTGTGCCCCAAATATCAGGCTCTATCTTCTTTGCTTTCGAAATTATATTCTTTTAGCCTCAATTCGATCAAAAGTATCTAGAATCCGAACTCGACCAGACCCAATTCCCATGCTACTTTTATTACTAGTAAGCTAGAATTTAAATTCCATCAATATAGCTCTATTAGTTTTTGAGTTATCGTGCCTACGGACGGACGTACGGACATGGATATATAGACTCAGGACATCACGCTGATCACAAATATATTATATACTCTTCCATATCTAGCTCGCTATCTTTAGGTGGTTACAAACACCATACCAAAGATAATATACCCTTTTCCTATTTCATAGGTGTAAGGTATAAGAACGAATTTTACAAAAGTAAGTACTGCGATCGAATTGTTTGGTGTTTTTCAGTATATTCCTTCTTTACTTTCTCTTGGAACTCTTATGTTTAAAAATAAACTGAATACAAACAAATTTATTATATTGAATTTCTCAATAGTTTAATAACATAATATATTATTACCATAAAGTTACATTTAATTTAGGTTTAATAATTAAGGTTAGCAGAAATAATATAAGGTCAAAATAATGTATTGATGGTCAGTAATTTAACATATAATATGCATGCTTATGAATAATATGGGAACGACGTGTTGTGTTTGTGTATATCAATCGATTTATTGAATATAAAATTATGTTTATACCCGTGCATATATATATGACATCGGGTATATTAGATTTGCTCCTCCGTTTGTAACGCATCGATCTAGACGAGCTAGATATAGTGTCAAGGGTACGTATCGGCTCAGAATCGAAAAATGAGTCGATCTAGCTATGTGTGTCTGTCCGTCCGTCCGTCCATCCGTCTGTGTGTCAGCACGATAACTCAAAAACTAAAAGAGCTACAGTTTTGAAATTTTCACAAAATATTTTTCAATCAATTTCTAGGTTCCCTATTTTTTTTGGTTAAGATTGGACCAAAACTTCGGGTAGCTCTCGAACAGCTAACTTTTATTTTTTTTTAACAGCTATGAATTTCTTCAAAAGTAGTTATACCAGGAAGACAAAAATTACGGACGGTTAGTTTTATCATGAATCAAACACTTATATGAAGTTTCAAAATGTTACGGCTCCATTTTCGGGGGGCTGCCATACAACTTCTTTGCAGCAATATGAATTTCTTGGAAACTGATCATACTACGAGGATGAAAATTACACACTGTTAGTTATATAATGAATCGAGCCCTTATATGAAGTTTCAAAATGTCACGGCCCTATTTTCGGGGAGCTGCCATACAACTTCTTTGCACCAATATGAATTTCTTTAAAACTAATTACACTACGAGTATGAAAATTATACACGATTTGTTATATAATGAATCGAGCACTTATATGGAATTTCATAATGTTAAGGCCCCATTTTCGGGGAGCTGCCATGCCAAGTTATCGATTCGATAACTGTGAATCTAATGAAGCTACGAGGTTAAAATTAAAACTGGGCAGGTAAAGTAATAGGGCAAGTTAGTTGGCAAAGTTGGACATCATCCAGACCAACTTTTAGGGTTTTTTTTTGGTTTTAAGCAATAATTATGGTACCTATGGTAATTATGGTATGAATTAAAAATTATATATATTAATTAATTATATAGTTACAATTGAAACTAATTTATTTTTGCTTATAACTTTATTGATCTAAATTCAAATTAACAAGAGGACCACTTGCACTCAAGTTGCTCTTTTTATTAACAATATAACTGTACTTAAAGCTATATTACAATTGTATTAAATGACATGTGATTTTATTATTAACATGTTTGTACTTAAAGCTATTTGTATTTGATTTTTATTAATTAAAGATGTAATTGTAATTAACACGTTTTATTATTATATTTACATGTAGGGATGGCAAGTGTACAAATTATATGTAACACCTCCACCCTAAGATATTTTGGTCTCTAAAATTAATTAATTTTTACATTTTTTTTTTTTTTTGTGTTTTAATTATTAGCCAATTTTTATTTTCATTTTTAATGATTTCTTTGTATAATTCTCATAGTAGTTAGTCAATACATATTTGTAAAGAAATTAGTAATTTACATTTCATACACTTATATACTATAATATATATTTTTTTTTTTTGTGTTTAATACATAAATTCGTTACATTTTTTTGTATTGTTTTTTTTAAAACATAAATTCGTTAAAATAGGTTTTGAAAATGGAATAATCATAGCTCTTTTTTTTTTTTTTATTATACTAGTATACTATACTAGTAAGATTCATTTTTTTTGTTTGGTGTTTAAATTTTCTTTTTATTTGTGATTTATAATATTTGATCTTGCGATTAGTTGTTTTATCTGTAATGTAGTTTTTATTTCTGGAATATACCTTAATTCTTTTATATTTTGGGCTATTTTTTGCTATATTTCTATGCTGTACAATATTCTTTGTGAGGTTCGGATTTTGGTCTTTGTGTGTATTTAATTTTTTTATTCGTAGATATTTTTCTTTTTCAAGTTTATCTTTAAGGTTTTCTATGTCCGTTTTATTTAGGTTTTTCTCTAAAAGGTCTATTGGTCTGTAGTTTGTTGTAGTGTGAATTGAATTATTGTAAGAAGTTATGATATTAAATATTTTGTCATCTAATTCCTTTACGTTTCCTTCAGTATTAATTATTCTCATATGCTTATTTAATGTTCCATGTAATCTCTCGACATCACTGTTACCTGTTTTATGTGAAGCTGTAGTTTGGTGAAAAATTATGGAATTTTCTTTCAGAAATAATTCAACAGTGTTATGAATTATGCACCTCTCTCCGTCCGAAATAAATTTTTTCATTTTGCCTAAGAATCGTATCCTTTCTTTTATAGCCTGAAGAATAGATACCCATGTTCTATCGTTTAATTTATGTATGGAAGCGTATTTTGAGAATTTGTCTATGGTAATTAGATCTCTCCGAAAACCATATATCCATATGTACAATGTCATTAATATTACCGGGTGTTTCCGTTAACTTAAATTGGATTTTGGCGGGAGATCTATCATGTTTAGCGATATTGCAAATTTCGCAATTATTTATGATTCTACTTATTTCTACTGCTAAGTTGGGATAGTAGTATTTTTCTTTTATTTCTCTAAAAACTTCGTTAATGCCCCTATGATTATTTCGCGTATGTTCTTCTTTTATAATGGTGAGTATTTCATTTCTATCTGTAATATCTATTAGTTTATTTGAGGACTTTAAAATAGTTAGGTTTTTATTGCTTGAAAAATGTTTTTGATATAGGTCTTGAAATTTTAAAAACAGGTTTAGATTATTGCAATATATGCACATTAAGCATTTATCTATTATGACTCGCTTCATTTGATTCAAAAGATTACTACGACGGGAGACGGAAATTGTATTCTGACATTTTTTATGAATAATTTTTAAAGAACATTTTTCTTTTTGTGATTCTTTTAAATAGATTTGATTCTTATAAAGGTTTATGGGTTTCTCAGTAATGTAAATATGGTCGGATGGGTCTTCGTTTGCACTATGAATTGTAGAGTTAGTTGTCATAATTTCAGAATCGTTGCAACTTTCGTTACTAAAAATTTGAGATTGTTTTAATTTTGTGCTTGTACTATTGGCAGCTAATACATTTAGATTCTCCTCTAAATAAAATATTGGTGGTTCTTCGTTTTTTAGATTTTCATCAATCTTTATACGAGATAAACCATCTGCAACGTAATTTTGTTTTCCTTTTACATATTCGATATCAAAATCGAATTCGTTTAAACGGATTTTCCACCGTTGCAACTTACAATTTGGTTCTTTTAGTCCGTTAAGCCAAATAAGTGGCCTATGGTCAGTTTTAATTTTGAATTTACGTCCGAACATATAGGGTCTAAATTGTTTGGTTGCCCACACTATACCCAATAATTCTTTTTCGATCGTCGAGTAATTGATTTCGTGTTTATTAAGCGTGCGTGAAATATAGGCAATTGGATGACTGTTTTGTTTCAACACGGCACCTAATGCGAAATCCGATGCGTCCGTAGTAAGGACAAAGGTTTTTTCGAAGTCCGGATATTTGAGGATTGGATCTGATGTTAGTAATTTTTTTAATTTTTCAAATGCGCTTCGGTATTCTTTATCATTTACATCTATTTTTGAACTCTTTTTCAAATGTTTAATTAAGGGGTGGGCTACTTTCGCGTAGTCCCTAATAAATTTTCGGTAGAACCCTGTTATTCCCAAAAACTTTTAATTTGTTTTTGATTTTCAGGTAACTGAATTTTTAGAATTGACTCGATTTTCTTTGGGTTTGGTTTAATACACTTATCGGTGACCACATGACCCAAAAACTCTGTCTGCTTTTTTAAAAAGAAACATTTGTCTAGTTGGACTTTCAAATTCACCTTTGAAAGTTTTTCGAGAATTTTTCCAACAGCTTCTATATGCTCTTGGAGCGATGTGGAGAATATCAAAATATCATCCATATATACCACGCATGTTAAATAAATAAATTCTTTTAGCACCTCGTTAATTAGTCTTTGAAATGTTGCAGGTCCGTTTTTTAGTCCGAATGGCAAACGAAGGAACTCATAGTGACCATTCGCAGTCGAAAAAGCTGTTTTTGCACGATCTTTAGGGTTTAGTTCGATCTGGTGGAACCCCTTAGCCAAATCAAGCGAAGTGAAATAGTTGGCTTTACCCAGTTTTTCAAAAATATCTTCTGTGTAGGGAATAGGATATTTATCATCGACGTTACGTTATTCAGCTTTCTATAATCGATAACTATCCGCCACTTTTGTTCGCCACTGTTATCAACTTTTTTCGGGACAACCCATATGGGTGAATTGTATGGTGAATTTGAGTTTTGGATTATCTTGTTACGAAGCATTTCTTTGATTTGCAAATTAACTTCGTTTTTATGGACTTCCGGATAACGGTATGGACGTGAGTAAATCGGTATTTCATTTTTTGTGACAATGGAGTGTTTTATGTGACTTGTGAAAGATAGGTTGTCACCTTCTTTATAGAAAACATTCTTATTGTTTAAAATTAATTTATGTAGCAACTTAACTTCTTCATCATTTAAGTGAGAACTTTGAATGTGGTCTAGTAAATTAAATGGTCTAATTTCGTTTGAAAATAACTCTGTTACATTTTCTTTGTAACAGTTTCTATAATAGCTTTCTTCTGATTCGTTAAGAAAAATTTGTATTTCGGCATTACGGGTTTTCAAAACGCGATTTTCATAGTTTATAATTACTTTTAAAGGTTCTAAGATGTTGTTGCCAATGAGTCCATCAAACTTGTCATGAAATTTGATCTCTAGAAACTCAACTAAATAATTCTCTTCGTTAAATTCTTGAAAAATTGGAAATTTACATTTTACATCCGTATGTGTGTTTCCGTTTAGGGTTTTGAGGCATTGTTTTCTTATTGGACTCCTCCATTTTGGTTGGCAAATATTTGGGTTGATGATACTAAGTTCAGCTCCAGTATCAATCAAAAATCTTAAGGTTTTAATAGGATTTTCTATTACTATATAGGGTAATTGTTTAGGCAGTGGTAGCAAAAATTTTGATGTTCGTTTGTAGAGATATCCATGAGTTCGTTTGCGTTAGGATTATTGTTTGTAAAATTATTCCTATTAGAGTTTCTACTTTGATACGATTTATTTTCGACATTTGCAGATGCATTATTATAGTTTCTATTTTGATTATTAAGTCTATTTTGAAAATTTGGAAATGAATTATTAGAATTTCTGTTAGAATTTCTACTTTGATATGATCTACTTTCGAGATTTGCAGATGCATTATTATAGTTTCTATTTTGGTTATTGGATCTATTTTGAAAATTTGAAAATGAATTATTAGGATTTCCATTATAGTTGTTGAAATATTTCTACGGTAATTGTTTTGGTCTGAGCTTCTTTGAGAGTTTTGTGTTGAATTTATTTGGAAGTTTGGATTTGAATATATTTGATTATTTAGTTTATAATTATTTCTTCTATTGTCAAAACCCAACTTTTCATATTTAGTTTCGGTTATAATTTGGAAAGCTTCTCTTAAGGTACTAGGATTTCTCCTTAAAATTATACTACGAGCGGGTTCTGGGAGATTATCTTTAAAAGTATCTAGAGCGATTCTTTTATTACTCTCGATGGCATTGTTATCTACATTAATTATATTTAGCCTATAATAGGTATTAATTCTAGTAAGTAACTTGTTAATAGAGGCGTAGAATTTTTCAATGTTAGAAGTTTCGCGACAATACAGGATTTTGTCCACTAATTTATGTGGAGACAATTTCTCTCCCTGATTTGTAATTAAAATATTTTTTATTTCAATCCAAGTACTTGGATTTCCATTCAATTGCAATGATGATCTTGCATCTTGTGTAATTTTATCCTTTACGTAGCCTAGTAGGATGGAAGCAGTGTTGTTGTCGAGCATATTTATGGTTGGTAAGATGCCTTCTACCCTCTCTACAAACTCAGGGAGAGCATTTGGGTACTTACCATCAAAAATCGAAACACCTTTTATTAAGCTTAGCGTTACTTTGAATTTATCTATCAAGCTTAATTCTTCCATTTTCAAAACAATTATTTCTATTTAATTAAAAATAGGCAGCTTTTATTTATTTTAATTTTAGGAATAGTTTTAATTAAATTTAAAGAAAAATTTCTTATATTTATTATTTTTATATTTAATGGCTATTTAATAGGGAACCAAAATAATTTTTTATGTACTTGAAGGAGAAAAGGAATATTTTTTTTTCTTTACATAAAAATAAAATTTTAATATATAACATAAACAATTTTGAACATATATACTGTACGTATAATATAATCTTATGTATATAAAAATAAATAGATTCAATTATATTTCTTGTTTTATTTGAATTTAAAAATTTTTATTTGTTTATTTTTCTTTTATTATTATTAATTTTTTATTCATATAAAACGGTTTTTGAACAAAATAAATTAATTTCAAAAGTGTATGTAAATTTTTTGTATTAGAAAATATCAAATACAACTATATATAAAAAACAATAAAATTTTATTTATTCATTTATTAATTTTCAATTAAATAGGCATTTTCAATTAATAAATGAACAAATAACAAATTAAGTATATTTAAATAAGTATTTTATATACTATTATATATAAAATATATCTATACACCTTGTTTTCAATTAAATTTATTATGAGTTGCTTGTGTTTTATTTGAATTTATTTTTTTTTCTAATATTTGAGTTACATTTAAGACATATATTTTAATTTGAAACTAAAGAAATTCAATGTTATCAGAGTAGCATTGTGAACTTAAATTTATAATGATTGGATTAAAAAAATTTATTAATTAAAATTTTTATTTCTTAATAATTGTATTAAATTACAAATTTAAACTTAAATTAAAAATTATTTACCTATATTGGGGTTTTAAATTTTAGCAAAGAGAAATATCTTTGTTTTATTTTGTTTTTTCTTAAACTTAAATAAATATATTATTAATTAATGTTTTAAAAGTAAATTTTTTGATCAATTTTTATTTAATTTATTTTTTTTTTTTTTTTGTGTTATATTTAAAGAATATTTAAAATAAAATGCATTTCATTCTTAAAATAAAAAAAAATATGATTTTAGATATTATTCAATGATACATTAAGTTTAATTATAAATTTAATATATTAATTAAATAAAGTGTGTTTTTTTTTTTTTTGTTTTTATATTTTGTAAAATTGAAAAGCGTAAATTTGTTTTTATGATTTAATTTTATATTTAAAATTTTGCAAAATGTTTTCAAACAAATTTTAAATTTTTGTTTTTTTATAATTTAATCTAATTTTAATTTTATATTCTTATATTTTTCGTTTTGTTTTTTTTTTTTTTTTTTTTTTTATTACTATTTAGCGAGAACCAAGAAAAATTAAATTTAGACTTACATTTGCATGTACCCTTTCAAATTTGTTTTTATTTCTTGTTTTATGTGTTTCTTCTTCTTTTTTTTTTTTTTTTTTTCTCTGGTACCAAACGAGCTTCTTTCCCTCTCTTCTTCTTTTCTTCGTGTTGTTTTTTTTTCTGCTTCGATATGACAACCGATCTCGTTTATTTTATTTTTGTATGTAATAAAAATTAAAATTCGACGTGCTTTTTGTTTTATATTATTAAATTAAAATAAGACATTTATTGTATTTTAAAAAATGAAAATTTTTTTTTTTTTTTTTTGATTATTATTTTGTGTATTTGATTTTGATTTTTGTTTATAATTTAAAAACCTTATTTAAAATTTTTAGTTTTTAGTCAGAGATTTTTGAAAATTAATTTTTATTAAAAATTATGTTGTTTTTTTTTTTTTTGTTTTTATTTTATATTTAAGAAAATTACACTTTCTTATTAATTAAAATTAGAAAACTTTTTTTTTTAATGTTTTAAATGTTTATGAAATTCCGTTGAAATTTCACGATTTATCGTTTTTTAATATAAAAAATGACACATATATGAAATTTCTAACACTATATGATTTTTTTTTTTTATTAGTTAAAATTTTAATGCTAGAATTTTGAAATGGATCTTTTTGATTTATTATTTTTTTTTTTGCTTAATATTTTTTTAAAATGCTTAAAATTAATATTTATAATTTATATAATCAGTAATCACAAATTAAATGTTTTTTTTTTTTGTTTTTTGAGTAATTATTGTTTGTTTAAAGTTTTTTTTTTTTTATTTATTTAGTTTATTAAAAATTATTTTTTTCCTTAAAGGAAAAAATATTCTCGTAAAAGAATTTTTTGATCTTAATATTTTATTTGATTTTGTTTTGTAATTATTTTGAAGTTTCTACGCATTACCATGAAATTTTATTTTCTTTTTAATAAAATGTAAAGTTAAACTTTGATTTTTTGTTTTTTAACCACAAAATCGATTACTATAAATCTTTTTTATTTTATTATAAATTTTTTTTTATTTTTGTTTTTTATACTAAATTATTTTATTTTCTTACGTAGGTTCTTTTAATTTAGACTGCGCCAGTTATAATTGAAACTAATTTATTTTTGCTTATAACTTTATTGATCTAAATTCAAATTAACAAGAGGACCACTTGCACTCAAGTTGCTCTTTTTATTAACAATATAACTGTACTTAAAGCTATATTACAATTGTATTAAATGACATGTGATTTTATTATTAACATGTTTGTACTTAAAGCTATTTGTATTTGATTTTTATTCATTAAAGATGTAATTGTAATTAACACGTTTTATTATTATATTTACATGTAGTGATGGCAAGTGTACAAATTATATGTAACAATATTTTTTTTTGTAATATTTATAATAGCCTTAGGGAAATAAATAACGGTTAGTGGGTATGCACGGGTATCTAAAAGTTGACAAGGGCAACTATAATCTTGTTCGTTTATCTCATTGTAAATTATTTTTAAGCTATTATATATAGTTCCTTTTTACAAATGTTAGATAAACTTAAATATTGGTCTGAATATGGGGTGGGGTGTGTTGTTTTTTTTTGTTGAAATTGGGGTGTGTGTTGGAAATCTTGTGGGGTAACAGTGAATTGTTTTTATTGCACGTTTATGTAAAATGTCTAATTTATTTATAGCAACTTGGGATGCTCTGCTCCAGATCAGATTAAGGTATATGATATTTGACATGATGTAGGACGAAAATATAATGTAAAGCACATCTGTGGAAAATAAATTCCTAAGCCGTAGCAGGATAAAAATATACGGTCTAATTTTTTTATAAACTAAATTGATATGACATTGCCAATTGAATCTGCTGTCTAAAATTAACCCTAGGTATTTAAAAGTTTTTGGTCCCTGTAAGACATGATTTTTATATGAAACCGCGG
This sequence comes from Dolichopus griseipennis, assembly GCA_963082915.1. Lineage (NCBI taxonomy): Eukaryota > Metazoa > Arthropoda > Insecta > Diptera > Dolichopodidae > Dolichopus > Dolichopus griseipennis. The sequence continues at coordinate 125,204 of CAUJBZ010000001.1, read as the reverse complement.
AGTTATGAAATTTTTTATTCTCATATAGAAGAATTTTTGTTTTTTCTACTAGTAAAAGTTTGTGTTTACTGAGCCATTTTCCAATGACATCCAAATCATGTATAATTGAGCTTTTCAAACATTCTTCGCTGATTTCAGTAGATTTAATTAGACCCTTAGACCCTAAGTTGAATAGACCCTTTTAACACAAGTCGTGATATATCATCAACATAGAGTTTAAAAAGAATTTGGCCTAAGATAGAGCCTTGAGGAACTCCTTTTTTTACCATAGCACTGTTACTGAGTTTTCCATTGATTCGAACCCTTTGCCGCCTCTTGTCAAGATAAGATTTGAAAAACTCTATCTGGTTTTCATCAAAATTTACATAAAGAGCTTATGCAGTAGCACGCTATAATCCACACAATCAAAGGCAAACGCAAGCAACATATTTCTTTTTAACTATATTGTTACTTATAAAACTAGTTAGTTTTAAGCATGCCGCTGTGGTGTTCGAATTTTCCTCAAAACCAAATTGTTCATTGTGCAGAATTCGATTAATTCGAAGAAAATTATCAAGCCTATTTTTTATAATTATTTCAAAGAGTTTAGACAAGGAATTTAAAAATGAGATAGGTCGATAGTTCGATTTGTTTGCTGCACAACCATTTTTGAAGACAGGAATAATAGTTGCCATTTTTAAAGACTCTGGAAACACAGAAGTTTGAAAAGATTTATTAATGAATTTTACTAAGATTGGACTTAGGCGTGATGAAAATTTTTTAATAAATTTAGAAGATATGCCATCGTTTCCGGTGGCTGCAGTTGATTTTAGCTGTTTGATAGTTGCTATTACTTCGTCATTGTTAGTAAAATCTAGTTTAAAATTGTGGTATACATTTCTCGAAAATTGACTTAAATATTCGTAATCTATTGCGTCCGAGGAGATGTTTAATTCCTTTGTTACATTTGTGAAAAAAGTATTAAAGGTTTCCGCAATTTCTTGCTCATCAGTTATTTTATGGTTATCACATTGAAGAAATTTTATTTGTTTCACAGTTGTAGGGTTTGAGTTAAACATAACTTTTTTGTATATGTCCCAAAGCCTTTTGCTATTTGTTGGATCACGAATCTTTTCATTCGAGTAGAAGGTCTTCTTAGCACGAGCAATAAGTTTTATTGTTTCTTTCTTACAATTTTCATATTTTTTTTTAATTAATTTTTTTTTTTATTAATTTTTTTTTGTAATTAAATATAAAAAAACAAATATTTTAAATTTTCTTTCAAACAATTTAATTGCAAAATATAAAATTCTTATTTATTTAATACATAATAGTGTATGCACGGGTATCTAAAAGTTGACAAGGGCAATCTTCCTCGTTTTATATTTGGTTTCTATTTAGTTATTAATTTTTAAAATATTCATATAATTTCGAAAAATTTGAATGGCAGCTACCCGAAGTCTTTGTCCGAATTTAACCAAAAACAATAGGGAACCTATAAATTGTCTAAAAATTACTTTGTGAAACTTTCAGAACTCTAGCTCTTATAGTTTTAGAGTTATCGTGCTGACGGACGGACACACATAGCTAGATCGATTCACTTTTCGATGCTGATTCGATACGTACCCTTGACACTATATCTAGCTCGTCTATTTCGATGCGTTACAAACGGAGGAGTAATTTTAATATACCCGATGTTCATATGTATGCACGGGTATAATAAATAAATAATGTGAAAAATAATTAAAGCAATAATAAAGAGTAATTAGATCAAATTTACATATTTTTTGTTTTTCAGTATGATTAATCCAAAATTTTAAAAACTTTTTTGATAAATAATAAATCATTATAGGAAGAAACTTTATAAACTTTGCTAACCTTTGTTTCTCGTAGAAAAATTTGGTTGTTTTTAACCCATAGGAACTCAAATTTATGCGAATTCTTAATTTTTTTTGTGTTGAATGAAAATATTTCTGTGTTGCTTCCAGATTGTAGATTTAATTCTGCCGTAAGCAGCTGCTTATGTGTTCGTTTTTTCACTAACAATTCATTTTTTACAGCTTCAGAAACCAGTTCCACGATATAATGTGTATTGATGACTTCTTTTCCATCCCTCATTTGATTTTGCTTAATTGATGTAATGTTTTTTAAATCGTTTCCAGTAATTTTAGCACCAATTTTGTTTGCGATCTTCAATATAGTTTCAGTTGGTGTTTTAATTTCTGGTGGAAGTCCCACTATAACTATATCATTATTATTTTTTTTTTTGCAAAGTTACATCCAATAGCGATTCTAGATTATTTACTTTTTTTCCAGATAATCTGATTTGTCTTCTGCAGACTGTAGGCGAATTTTTATTGACTGGTTTTCATTACGGAGTTTCTTGTTTTGTTCCATAATGTCGTTCATTTGTGAATTGAAAAAGTTTTGAGTATATAGAATTTCAATTACAGCTGAACCAAGAAATTGTAAATACTCGCCCATATTTTTATTTATTGAACAATTAGATAGGTTAAAACTTGCTAATTTTTCAGCTGCACTTACTACAAAATTTTTAGATTTCTCTGCTCCTCTAGCAGAAATTTTCACAGTATCGTTTATATCGCTTTCATTATCAGATTCATCCGCCGAAATGACCATTGATTCATTATTATTAGTTGGACAGTTTTTGCATGTCCAAGACACATTTCCTGCTTTCACCGCATTAAACAGTGCATTATTCACGTCAGCACATTTTACATGATAGAATTAATGAGAAACACTACATTGAATTCCTCTGGAAATAGCTGTAATATTTCTCTTACAACTTAGACAATTTTTGGTCATTTTGCGGCACCAGCTTTATAATACTATTTAACTTGTTAGACTTTAGACTTTATGTTTCTGTTTAATTTTAATTTTATTTTATTATATTAATTTTATTATATATAAATATTTTTTAGTATTTACTTTAGTTATATTTTAATATTATTATTTTAAAATTTTTAATAATATTTAATTTTTAATTTTATTATTTTATATTATATGGAGCGAAAAAAACTTGTGTCTCTCCACTTTGACAACTTTGACTTTTTTTGTTGAAATAATTTTGATAAATATGGTTGAAGTGATGTTTATTTCGTCTAATGGTAATCAATACTGATGTATATGTTACGTTGTACATTTTTATTTCACAGTTGATGATATGTATAAGTACAGAGGCTTTAAGTTTTTTATGACTTGCACCACAAGTTGTAAAGACAGCTTTTTCTGGAATATAGATTAATGCAATGTTTTTTTGGTTCAGGTTGAAAGATTTCAAAATCTTTTTCTATTGCGTGTAATACACATGATGTAGGCTTGTTTTACATTAGGTTATCAATACATGTTGAATTTTGAACTCTTTCCCTATGTGGGTTATCCTAGCAGTAAATTTTCTATTTTTGAAAATTTTTTATCTAAGTCCTGAATTATATCATAATTTGTAATTAACAAGTAAAGAAACAGTCAGTCGGTGCAACGAACTTAGATATACACTACACCTATTTGGTTTAAATTTAATGGGAAGTAAATAACTCATTTTAAAAGCATAAAAGCTTTTATTAGTTTGATAAAACTGAAAACATTTCTGATTCTTATTATTACTAATTTATCTATTTAAAAATAATAAAAACAAAAAAACTTGATATATATGTTAAAAACATTTATTTCAATTCAATTCAAAAATTGAAAATATTTGAATTATTAAATTTTCTGATAAAAAACTTGTCAGCCCTTGAATTTTCAAAGGTTCCAGAACCCGAAACCATGGTACGATTTTATCCATATGATAGGGGTGTTTAGCCCAATGATACAATTTCTTATCCTATTTTCGTTCCTATCTTAATTTTAAGTTATTAATTTTATTAATTTCGATGATAAGCTTTTGAACCTTTGGGGTCTAAGAGAGGTACTGAACCACCACTCCAATTGATCAGAAATTAGGCGGACAAGCAGGAAATAGTAAGGAACACCCATGTGCCAAATTTGAAGCTTCTGCATTTGTCTCAAGCTACTATCTTTATTAATTTCGAAAATATACAGCACAAATTTCATGAAGATAGCGTCATTAATTGTTCAGTTATCGTGATTTTTTATATGTGTTCGTTAGCCCTTGGACCGATTTAAAAAAATTAATTTAATCAATTATTAAAAAACTATTTTGTTTTTAATGTATAAATAATAATACATAATATGGTTTATAGTGAAATTCTTAGCCTTTTAAAAATATGATTGATCCCAAAGCGTTAAATAAGAACGGAAATAGGAAAGAACGCTCGTGTATTAAATTTCAAGGTTCTATCTTCATTAACTTCGAAGATAAGCTGTTTAATTTTGGCATTTCTTAGAAAGCACCTGAGCTTTCACTACAATTAGGTCTAAATTTCGAGGACACAAAGCAGAAAAGAAAAAACACCTGCACAAATTGAAAACTTCTACATTTATTAATGTCGACGACATGCTTTAAGGTCTTGAATGCTTTACGGTCTGAAGAAACTACATGGTGTGAGAAGAAAAGATTGTCCTGATAAGTTAATACTCGTGATAGCTGAATACAAATAATAGTTGGCGTGTCATTCACTATATTTGTATGTGGGACTTTCCAAGGTTGACCATCAAACAATTACAAGTACTACCGCAAGGGAACAAATTTTCTACGAAATACAATTTAAAAGTAAATTTGGTCGCTAAACTGTACGATTTTTACCTGGCAAGAGGCCTAAGCAACGAAGAAATCTCCAGATTGTTATTAGCAGCGATACCGGTGACAGCAGTGATATTCATAAGTGTAAAGAAAGAGCTTGAGATGCCCGACAATAATAACTTTGCATCCAATAATAATTTTGTATTCAAGAAGCAAATACAGGTATTGCATCCTTCCAAAAGCTGAAAATGTTGTTAGAAGAAGAATTCAATAACAAACCAACTGGCATTGAAGTACATCGCCTGGTAGAAGAGAGAAGAATGAGAGCCACGGAAAGTCTACCGGAATATCTATACGAAATGAAGAATATCGCTAATAAAGGACAAGTGCATGAAAAGTCGTTAATAACAACCAACGGGATCAACGACGATGTACACAATAAAATGATTTTATATGAGGCTACTACGTTAAGCGGGTTGAAAGCAAAATTTTTAGTTTATAAAAAAATAAAAGATGCTCAAATGTTGAACAATAAGCAAAGGCCCGAATTACGTCCAGCTCGTGCTTACTTTGCAAACCAAAAAAAAATCAAGATACAAAAACTGTGGAGCATTATCGCATCCAGCTGAAAACTGTCCAAATAAAGAAAGGGTAAACGACGTTTTAGCTGTAATCTATTTGGTCACTTATCACCACAATGCCGAAACAAAACTGGTAAAAGAAAGGAGGTAAAATGAATCAACAACGAAAATATAATTCCAGTAACAAGTCAAAATGAGGATTTCATAATGACCTGGTACCTATACAACTAACACAATTTGGAAATGGTCTGAAGTTATATACAAATGCCTTGGACCATACAAGGTAAAAAAAATAAAACGACACTTTTATTTAATCAATTTTTCTTAATAAAAAAATTAGTTTTATTTTAACTACATAAAAAAAAAATATTTTTTTATTTTTAACAAAATATTGTAGTAAAGAAACTACATACATTTTTGTTAAATTGTTAGAAAAAACTGATAAAACAAGTGATCAAAACAAACCAAGGGTTTTTAAAAAAGCACATTTTCAAATCTATATTTTATAACATACTGAGTTTATTTTTGGGAATACATACACTTAGTCAACAGTGTTACTGCTTACTTATAAAATTTACTGCTAACAGTAAATTTTTTATTTTAAAATTCGAATATCCCTTCAATGAGGAAGGTTGCCAAATTTCTCAAGGACCTAACTTCTTCTAATCCCCCCTCCTTCTCCATTTTTCAAATTTGTGTATTCCACAAAAATTTGGAATTTTACTTAGAGCAAAAATGGGTAAAACTGAGAGACACTTTCTTCAACTTAAGGAATTGCTTTTAAATTTAAGAAAAACCTTTAACATATGTTAAAATTTGACCTTTAAATATATTATAAAAAAAAAAATTGGACAGGTATTCAAGTTACAGGTGCTTAAAAATAGCAAAATTTCAATTTTCTAGCTCTTATAGCTCTAAACAGACCCTAACTTGAACTGTTTAGAAGATATGGGGGGTCAAAAATTTTGCAAAAATTGAGTTTTGCTTAATGATAAATTTTTGTACCGTATGACAACCCTATACGTTTTAAGATTGAAAATACATTTAACAGAACTCTTGTTACGGTCATTTAAATATAGGGCTTTTTTGCAATTTTCGGAGGCTGTAACTTCGGCACCCTTCAAAATTAGGAAAAACCTTTGACACATGCTGAAACATAATTAAGGACCTTTAAATATAAAAGTAAATTTCTGAATTAAGATTAACTGAAAGAGGAACTGTCTCCCATTTCAGCAATTTACTTTTATACTAAAACACTTTTATATGCAAAAGATCTACCATCAATTTTTGGTTAATGAAAATTTTCAACATTTTAAGCTTAAAATTTTTCAAACATTAAAAGAACTGTTTCTTATACCAGCAATTTACTTTTATATTAACACAGTAACAAATTCCCAAGATCTATCTTCATTTTTTTATTTTCTACATTTTCGGGGGTAAGTTCTAGTTTAAAAAAAGTATATATTGAAAAATATATAAAAATATTTTTTTTTATTTTATTTTATTTTATCTATTTAAAAATATTAAAAATTCTAACTAAATTATATATTTAAAAATATTAAAAACCAAAAAAATTTTATATAAATATATTAATAAAATGCAATTACAAAATTACTTTTTTAAAATCTTTTATCCAATTCAATCAAATTTACACACATGCAATTACTTATCTTCGGGATTATTAATTTTAGCTGTACTGTAATTACTGTTGTACCCTTGATCAATTATTTCAATTTTAAATAATTTTTAAAATTATTCTCTTAATTAACTATATTTTTAATATTATTAATCATTCAATTTTTAATATTTTAATTCTTTTACTTTGAAAAATGGTGGTTAAATTTAATTTATATTAATTTGTATTTTTAAATAGGAATCCTATTTAGTTTTCCATGAAATATGGCATGATCCAGATTCTATGTATGGAAAAAATTTATTTCAGATTGAAATATTGGGATTAGAATTCCTTTATTCTCATCTTTTATATTTATGATAAGGAATTTGGAGCACTTCTGTTATAAATAAAATAATGTGTCAAAATAATGTGTAAAACTAAATAAAATAATGTGTCACTAATTTTCACTGAAATCAAAATTATTCAAAATAAATATTAATTTGTGATAATATATATATCAATGTTTATATAATTTGATGGTTGTTAATGTAAATTAAAAACGTTAATGCTTTGATTAACTTTTTATCACAAAATTTAATAATTCAAATTTTTCAAAATTGAAAATAATATAAATTCTTAGTATTAAATTCTACCTATTAAAAAAACTTATAAATGCAAAATATGAAATAAATGTATTACTAAAATACAAGGACAAAGTCCTCTTCATATAATTCAATTAAATATAAAAATAAATTTTACAAACATGCAGCAAGTACCTTTTTTTTTTTTTGACGCTAACTGTTAGGCTAGGAGGCCTTTTTATATCACAGGTACATGTTGGAACAGGGAGTTCTATTATATTCGTGTTAATAGAATTGATCTTAATGAATTCCACATACAATTTAAACATGAGATAGTATTAGGTCTTATAGCTTGTAGAAATATCTTAGATTTTCAATAGATGTAATTCTATTTTTTATATACTTTTAGTTGAAATGGCTTTATTTTTCATTCTGTCAGTTAGTGATACATTTATATTAGAAATCTGACCACAAATTTATAAGAATTGTATGGTTCAGTTGTTAGCAAAGTGGCTTAGAGTGTAAGTAGATCTGAGTTCGATCCTCCTTCAAAGAAAAAAAATTTTTTTTTTTTTTTTAATTTCAACAGAAATAATAAAAAAAATTACAAATAAAATTAATTTTAATAACGGTTTTTTTTAAGTCAGCCCGTACATTTTTGGTTCATTAATTTAAAATTTATATATAGGTACAGAAACAAAAAAAAAATTAGATTGAAATTAAAAAAAAAATTTCACTAAGAAGCGAATTTGAACCCGATCTCCACATTTTATTAAATACGAAACATGCAAAAAGTAAAATACGTAACTTATTCATTTTCAAATTTTTAAAATGCAACAAAAATTTATCAGTCATTTGTTTTTGTTTACTTTTCTGTATATGTATATTAGAATCGAAGCATAATCTGCGTAATACAAAATGTAAAGGTTCATTACGAAATATGATTTTATTAATTTGTAATAAAATGCAATATATTCGTATGTAAATGGGATCGATGGTAACTCCATTTTAATAATAATTACAAAACTTGTCAAAACAGATGTGTTCAGCTGTCATCCGTCAAACTAAATATCTGGAAATAAATATCCGGAAACTAAATAAAAAACCCTTCTTCTTGTATCAGCCGTGGACGTAGTAAGACCAAACAGAATTTGGGTAATTTTTATAATATTACCACATTGTTAAATAATCAAATTAAATTACTATTAAATATTAATTAATTAAATATATTAATTTGTAACATCTAAAAATTAATAATAAAACAATAACAGCTATTTAAATTACAATTTAAATTGGACTTAAATTTTATTTTTTAATTAATTTTATATAATAAAATATATAAAATTCTCACATGGGGGCTCAACCGGGATAGAACCAGAGATAGAACCAGGGATAGAACCAGAGATAGAACCAGGGATAGAACCAGAGATAGAACCAGGGATAGAACCAGAAATAGAACCAGAGATCAAACCGAGATAGAAATCCTCTTTTCAAGAATCGCGTCATAAAATATAATTTATCAAGTGGATAAATTAAAATTAAATTAAATCTTATTAATTAAATTAAACTATTAAAAGAACTATGAATTTAAAATAAAATATACGGTGCACATCGCGTCATAAAATATAATTTATCAAGTGGATAGATTAAAATTAAATTAAATCTTATTAATTAAATTAAATGTAGATCATATGAATTTAAAATAAAATATACGGTACACACCGCGTCATAAAATATAATTTATCAAGTGGATAAATTAAAATTAAATTAAATTTTATTAATTAAATTAAACTATAAAGAGAACTATCAATTAAAATTACTACATAATAGGTTATATGGATTAAAATTAAATGTAGATTTTACGAATTTAAAATAAGATATACTGTACACACATTAATATTTCATATATATCTACACAAAACAAGTTTTCAAAAAATAAAAATAACAAAATAATTAATAATTTAAAAATAACACCTGCAAAAGTTATCAAATAATAATTCTTTATGTACGAAAGGTTATAACAATATTCAATAAAATTTTAAATAATAAACAAGAGTTGGTAAAAATTTCATTAAACAAGCGCAAAAAACAGTAATAAGAATAAGTTTTGTATAAGAATAAATTTAATTAGAACAATAGATTTACTAAAACAAACAACAACTAAAATAAAATTTTATTTTTTTTATTTTTTAAAATATATGCTAGGTACATTTTAATTTCAAATCGTAACACGAAGGCAATAAAAGAAAACAAGAACTAAGAAAACTGATGTGAAATTAACGTACATTCAGATTTAAAGCATAGAATTTCAAAATTCAAGATCAAGCAAAAAACAAGCAATTACAATTTGTGGTTGAAGTTAGTACGTGGACGTAGAACCTGTGTGTAGATTACGAGCATTGGAATTTTAAAACTTTATATAATAAATAATAGTATTATAAATATATATAAAAAAAAAAAAAAAGAAAAAAAAAAATTAATTATCTGTACTCTTGTTAATTAATTACATTTCTTGTTATTTGACAATTTGTTTCATTTGGAAATTCTATAAAGGACATATTTCACAGTAGACGAGTTAATAATTGTATTAAAATGAGTGGGCGAAGACGACGAACTTTACAGAGTAGCGACATGGTAGCAGATTTTGGAGATGGAGCTGGCAGAGCAAATTTTAACGACGCCAGTAAAATTAATTTCAATGATGCCGAAAGCTTAATTAGAAAATTTTCAGGTACAGAGACGATAAGTATTAGTCGATGGTTAGCTGAGTTTGAACAATATGCAACAGTATTCCATTGGAACGACTTACAAAAGTTTATATTGTGTAAAAGGTCCTTAGTGGGTGCTGCAAAACTGTTTATTGAATGCGAAGCTAAATCGATGAGCTATCATGAACTGAAGCTTGCACTATTACGGGAATTTAAGTCAAAAGTAACGAGCGCGGAAGTACATAATAGCCTACGTGGAAGGAAGAAAAAAACAGAAGAATCATTTCGCGAATACTTATATTGCATGTTGGATATAGCCGCTCAAGCGGATATTGAAGAAGCAGCAATAATAAGTTATATAATTGATGGGATCAAAGATACCGTGAGTAATAAAATGTTATTATTCGATGCCAGCACTATTTCTCAACTAAAGGAGAAACTTGTAATTTATGAAAAGATAGTTAAAATTGATTCACAAAAAGGTGTAGAAAAAACAAACTTTACAAAGACTAGACCAGAAAATAAGGGTAAACGAAATAGAAATTACTGCTTTAATTGTGGATCAAGCGAACACGAATTCCACGCTTGTCCAAATAAAGGAAAAGGTCCGAAATGCTTTAAGTGTAATAAGTATGGACTGAAAAAACCGGATTGCAAAGAAGTGGTTGAGTTTAAAAATTCATTCACAAATTCTATTCAAGTTGAAGAAACTACAAAGAACAGTATGTTTGTTAAAGCCAATGTCAACAATATTAATTTTGAATGCTTGGTAGACACAGGGAGTGACATCTGTGTTCTAAAAGAATCTTATTTCAAATTAATTAATACTACTAATAATTTTAGGAAACAACCAATATCAATAACTGGTTTAGGTGCTAATATTACGACGAAAGGTTCATGTAAAGCTGTAGTAGAAATTCACCATGATGTATATGAAAATATTGAAGTGCATGCCGTTGAAGATAGCTATATGAAACCAAACATGATTCTGGGGATGAATTTATTACAACAAGCGACCATCACTATCCATAAAGGTAATATTAGTATTCAAAAAAATCGAGTATCCAACAATGATGAGCACGACAATAAAGATCGTCCCTGCTTTTTGTTCCAAATAAATGTTGATGTTGAATCTAAAGAACATGAAAATTTCTTTGGCCTTGAAACTTTGGGAAAACAGGATATGAATGAAGTACTTTCATTAATAAAAAATTATAAGCCAAAATCTATAGAAGAATCTGCAATCGTAATGAAGATAGTCACTATGGACGATGTGCCGGTTTATAGACCGCCTAGACGATTTCCACCACACGAGTTAAAGGTAATTGAAAAACAAATCTTTCAGTGGATGAAGGACGGGATCATAAAGGAAAGCAGTTCCGATTATGCTAGCCAAGTGGTGTTAGTTAAAAAGAAAGACCATACTTACCGTCTATGTGTAGACTACAGAGGGGTAAATAAAAAAATAATAAAGGATCGATATCCTTTACCCAACATTGAAGAACAAATCGACAAATTACAGCCAGCAAAGTACTATTCATCTTTAGATTTGGAGAATCGATTCTTCCACGTTGGGATTGAGGAAAAGAGTAAGAAGTACACGTCGTTTGTCACTCATTGTGGACAGTTTGAATTCAACAAAGTCCCTTTCGGTCTCTGCAATTCACCCAGCGAATTCCAGAAATACATCAATTTTATACTTAGAGACTTAATTATGCAAGGTATCGTAATCGTTTACATTGATGACATCATAATACCTTCGCAAACTGTTAAAGAAGGTATCATCAGATTAAAAACAGTATTAGAACTAGCAGCTAAGAATGGTCTAAAAATTAAATGGCCTAAATGCAAATTCCTTCAAAGAGAAATTGAATATTTGGGTCATTGCATTAATAATGGAAAAGTATCCCCGTCCAAATTAAAAACAAAAGCAGTTCTAAATTTTCCAATTCCGAAGACCATAAAACAACTCCAAAGTTTCCTGGGGTTAACCAATTACTTCAGAAAGTTTATACGTGATTTCGCAATCAAGGCTCAACCGTTAACCGAATTGCTCAAAAAGACTATACATTTTAGAATAGGTGATGCAGAACTAACTGCGATCAAGAATCTCAAGGAAGCATTAACAACCAAACCGGTGTTAAGTATATTCAAATATGGAGCATATACTGAATTACACACTGATGCCTGTCAAGAGGGATATGGAGCAGTACTATTACAAAAAGATGATGAAGATGGTCTATTACATCCAATCAATTATCATAGTCGTAAAACGACAGATGCCGAGAAAAAATATACTTCATATGAACTAGAGGTTTTAGCGATCGTTGAAGCGTTGAAGAAATTTCGAATCTATTTGCTAGGGCAGAAATTTAAACTAATCACCGATTGCAAAGCATTTGAAGGAACCTTAAAAAAAATGGATTTAACGACAAGAGTTGCCAGATGGGCATTACTGCTCGAAGAATTTGACTATGAAATTGAACACAGGGCTGGTAGTAGAATGAAGCACGTAGATGCCCTAAGTAGGAATCCTGTAGTAATGTGCGTTCATCGGGAAAGCGATTTTTTAAAAAAAATAAAAGAAGCACAACTCAAAGATGAAAACTTACTGACTATATTTGAAATCCTAAAGCAAAAACCATATAAAGATTTTTTTATTCATAATGAAATTCTTTGCAAAAATTCTAATAATAACTTTTTACTTGTAGTGCCCGAAGGAATGAAATCCCAAATTATTAAAGAAATTCATGAAAGAGGACATTTTCATTACAGAAAAATGAAGGAGATAATCGAAAAAGATTTTTATATCCCAGATCTACAAAAGCGAATTGATAGAATTATTAGTAACTGTGTAAGATGCATATTAGCTGAGCGGGAAGCTCAAAAAGTCGGGAAGCAAGAAGGTTTTTTACAACCAATCCCAAAGGGACTTTACCATTGCGGACTTTCCATATTGATCATCACGGGCCGATGAAGATAACACGAAAAAATTACAAATATATCTTTTCTGTCGTAGACGGATTTTCTAAATTTATCTGGTTATTTCCAACTAAAACGTTGAACGCCGAAGAATCAATGCAAAAACTCGAAATTATAGAAGACACATTCGGATATCCTGAGAGAATAATCGCGGATAAAGCGGGAGCATTCACTTCAAATAAATTTCAGGACTATTGTAAAGAACATGATATTAAGATCCATTTTATAACTGTTGGTGTATCCCGTGGAAATGGGCAAATCGAGAGAATGAATTCGATCATTATTGGTGGACTAACAAAGCTTTATTTAGATGATCACGAAAGATGGTACAATCACGTAAAACCGCTCCAACGAATAATGAACTCTACATTCCAACGTGCTGTTAAAAATACAACCTTTAAAATCTTAACCGGTTGCGAAATGAAAACTGAAAAAGACCTAAAATTAATAGAAATAATTGAAGAAGAAAACATGAAGCAATTTGAAGCAAAACGACAAGACAAACGTGAAAAACGTAAAAGAGATATCCTAGAAATTCAAAAGGAAAACAAAAAGAATTTTGATAGCAGAAGGAAAAAACCTCGACAATTCCAAATTGATGATTTGGTCGCAATTGAAAAAATACAGTTTGGAACAGGATTAAAGATAAGGCCGAAGTTTTTAGGTCCTTATCGAGTAGTAGCCTTGAAAGAATTTGATCGATATAAAGTGCAAAAGGAAGGAGAACATGAGGGTCCTAAAATCACAGATACCAGCGCTGACAAAATGAAACCTTGGCCAACCATTAACGTGCAAGACGACACATTAAGTTCGAGCGAAGAAGATGATACGGAAGAAATTTAAATAACAATCTTTACTAAAAATATTCAAACTAAAATAAAATCTTCAGGGGCTGAAGATGATCCAGGATGGCCGAATGGGATCGATGGTAACTCCATTTTAATAATAATTACAAAACTTGCCGAAAGGTGATGCAAGCATCATCTGTCAAAACAGATGTGTTCAGCTGTCATCCGTCAAACTAAATATCTGGAAATAAATATCCGGAAACTAAATAAAAAACCCTTCTTCTTGTATCAGCCGTGGACGTAGTAAGACCAAACAGAATTTGGGTAATTTTTATAAAATTACCACATTGTTAAATAATCAAATTAAATTACTATTAAATATTAATTAATTAAATATATTAATTTGTAACATCTAAAAATTAATAATAAAACAATAACAGCTATTTAAATTACAATTTAAATTGGACTTAAATTTTATTTTTTAATTAATTTTATATAATAAAATATATAAAATTCCCACATGTATACATGTATAAATTATAGATAATAAGTAAGATAATAATCTTATATGAAAAAGCGTATTTTGTTTTTGGTATAGGTATATAGTATATGCAAATGTAAACAAAAAATATTTAATTGAATATTTTTTATTAATGACATTCATATTTCGAATTAGATTTTCAACCATATATATGTATATGTATGCAGAAATATTATAAAAGACCATATACAAAGAACTAGGTATTTACAAACATTGTATATGTGCAATGTACAAAAATGTATTCAGACTTAAAGATACCTAATAAATATAAAACAATTTTGTTTAACAAACTAGATAGTTAGATAAAGATTTTATCAAGTAGGTACTTATAATGCTTTTTAATGATATTTTTGTCTTCTGTTATAAAATTTAAATTAATTTAGATAAATTTTCTAAAGGGGATATTTTAATAAATTATGATTAGTTAACAGATAAACCGATTATAACAATTACTGAATTGGATCCAACTTGAAAATTGTCAAATTAAATATTGTATTTAATAATTTTATATACCTAAATAATTGTGTAAAAAAATTTATACATCTCTTTTAAAACAATTTATACATCTCTTTCCTTCCCATAGATAGATGTTAATGTTTCGAATAATTCTCTCTCACTACTCTCAATATAACATCAAAACAATACCATAATTCAATTAATAAATTCTGATGGTTATTGCCCAATAATACTAATAAAATTTCTTTTTGTTTTTGTACTAATTCTTCTGTATTGCCACAATTACTAATGTTGTTTTATTTTTAATTAGATGTAATTGTGTATTTGTTTTATTTTGATTAACTTCGATTTTAAAGGCTACTCACTTATTTCACACTTTGTTCCTAAAAATAGCATTGCTCTTGTCAAATATATATAACTAGCAGATTTACCCGGCGTTGCCCGGAAGCTTGCAAATTGTCAAAAAGCAAGTTTTAGCCATTTTTTTGAAATACTACTTTGCTTATAAATGAACCCACAAAAAAATATTTGTAGAGTTCCGTTAACTCATTGTGGCCCAACAACTTTTAATAGGTTTTTTCGTTGCTTTGCTATATATTAGAAATGATTTAACCGATTAACTTCAAATTTTGTATATGTGTTCCTCTTTGAAAATGAAGTTCACTTTGCTAACAGATTTGGAATTTTTTAATCAATGCCGACCCGACGATTGTTCAAAAAATAAATTTGTAAGTAAATAACGTCCAATTTTTGAAAGTAGGTACAACTTCTTCGAATTAGGGGAATGCTTAAAAAAATTGTTTTGTCGAGTTCTTTTAACCGATTGCGAAACAAAAACTTTAAAAAACAGTTTGAACGATTATCTCTTATTTTTCTGTACATGGTGCTTCTTGACAATTTGGTGCTCCTTGACAATAGAGTTGAGGATGGTAGGTTACCGGCGAATAATGCTAACTGAATTAAAATGACTATAGGTCAAAAGGGTATACTAAATTTGCCATTATGTCATTATACTATGTCAATAGTAGTTATCTTGAATTGCCAACGTTTGAATAAAATATAATCGATGGTTAAGAAAAGGTTTAAAAATCTGCTTTTCAACTTATATTTTGTTTAGTACTTACCTGAAAGTTGTACTACGCTCTTCCTCGGTTTTTTAAGATTTTATGAGAGAAATGTAGGCTTCTTTTTTGGAAAAACTGTTTTAAAATACTATGTATTTAAGCATTTTATATACGAAATTGAATTTTTTGATATTTAGATTTCATTTGAAGAAAACTACAATTTCACACTGAAATCTATTTTTAAAAAATAACAACTCCAAAGTAGATAAAAGACAAAGACTTACGAAAAATGTGGAGAAGGAAAATGCTATGTTATTTAATTTTAAAGATATTTTTATTCGGCTTCTTTATAAGCTATTTTAAAGAAGCCGAATAAAGCTATTTATAAGCTATTTATTTTTATTATTATTAATATTTTCTCATTTAGCTTTTAACTATTTGAGACTGTTTAAGGAAAAAATTTATCGTATTAATTAAGTGAGCTTTCGGAATAAAAGTTACATTTCGTTCATACCAAAAATTTTAAAATTTCATTGAATCTTTGTTCAAAACCCGCAAACAGGTCAACACCAAATTAACCCTGTGGGTTTTAATTAAAATGCTGGTACAAAATTTTCAATAAAATTCTTTTAATCGTTTAAGAAAATAAAATTTATATAAAACTTCATGGCGTCGTAGTGGAAAGCGGGTTAACCGAACTTAATTAAAACATTTTGCAGCCTCTCTTTTATTGGACACAAATCGGAAACACAAATTTTTTGGAAGCCCGCCAGGCCGAAATGGGTTAATTTATTCCAACCTAATTTATACAACTGATTCTGGTTGCTAAGAGGAACTTTTCTGCAAAATTTCAAGTCAATCGGTCTAACCGTTTTGACTCGACATCCAAAAAACAAAAAAGCTTAAAACGGCTCTGGAGTCTCAACCTGTTGACTTATAAAAATGTGACATAGCCTATGTCACCCCCCGGGCTCTCAAAATTTTTCCTTTAAAATTTTGTGACAATCGGGCCAGTGGTTTTCACGTGAATCCTGGACAAACGAGGAAGAGTGTATTAGAGTGTCAAAACTGTGTCAACTCTGGGATACCCGTATGACCGTTATATAAACATTATATCATTATTATTATAAACATTAATTACTTTTGGCAAAATTTCAAACATATCAGATTTATTAGGTGTAGTGTAATGCTCTTATAAAAGAAGGAGTTGTATGGCAGCTACTCGAACTCTTGGCAGTAGAGCAACCAAATTTTTCAGAAACTTTGGCCATAAAACTAAACTACTTTTGCCAAAATTTCATACACGTAGCTGTAATAGGTACAGAGAAATACTCATATAAAAAAGGAAGTTGTATGGCAGCTACCCGAACCCATGGACCAAAATGGCTGGATTTAAATAACGATGACGGCTATTGCAAAAAAACGAATTTGCGAAAATTTCAAGATCCTACCTCCTTTAGTTTTTGAGTTATCGTACGGACGGACGGACAGACGGACGGACATACATAGCTAAATCGATTTTTTTTTCGATTCTGATCCGATCCATACACTTGAGTCTACATCTACCCCCCCTCCTTCTCTGCGTCACAAACGTAATGGCAAATTTATTATACCCTTTGACTATATAGTCATACGGGTATAAAAAACAAACAAACAATTTTTTTCCTTTATATATTAGATATATCAATAAATATATATCAAAATCCATGTTGGAAAGCATGTTATACATTTCGGTTTTCTATACAGACCACCCAATTCAAGTAAACAGGAAACTGTAATGGAAATTGAAAACCTTTCAAACCAGATCAATAAAATTTTCGATTGTTATCCTGAAACTGAAATTATTCTAGCGGGGGCTTTAAATGTTCATAACAAAGATTGGCTACACTTTTCTAGTAGCTCTTCTCCGAGTCAAAACTCGATTGGGAAACAAGTAGAGTTATTTTCCATTCTATTTCACCTCTCTCAACTTGTTAAAAATCCTACTAGAATGCCTGACGATTTAACTAAATTTAAGAAAAACATTAACATCTTTCTTTTAAATATCCCACCCAATTTTCCCCATCCGCCATAGTTAAAAAATCCCAAATAACTTCCACGATAATCCTATATCTTGCCATATCCTCATCCCTGCAAACAAACTGTACATTTGTGGCACAGGTTCCCTCCTAAAGTTTTAAGAATAAGTATTATAATAATTCTCTAACGCAAAAATGCTGCCCCAAGTTTTTTGTGGTCATCATTTCAATTGCAAACATCTGTTTAAAAATTCATTCAACAAGTATTCTTTCTGTTAAAGTAAAAATAATTGGAAGGGATCAAATTACTATCACGATTTAAATTGGTTAAACGGCTTTATACCCGTATTCACTAAATACGGGTATTATGTATACTAAAATATATACTAAATTTGCCATTATGTTGGGGACGTAGAGAAGGAGGGGGGTAGATATAGACTCAAAGGTATGGATCTGATCAGAATCAAAGAATAAATCGATTAACTATGTATGTCCATCTGTCCTCACGAAAACTTAAAAAGAAACGGAACTAGGATTTTGAAATTTTCACAAATTCATTTTTATGCAATAGCCGTCACCGCTATTGAAATCCAGCCATTTTGGTCCGCGTTCGAGTACCTGAAATTCAACTTCTTACTATATACCTATTCAAGCTGTATATCTTAAGGTTTGCTAAAAGTAGTTTAGTTTTATGGCTAAAGTTTGTGTAAAATATAGTTGGGGTAGTGAAGTGGGTTAGAGGAGTTGCCATTCAACTTCTTCTCTTATATGAGCTTTACTCTACACCTAAAGAAGCTGGGTGTCTGAAATTTCGGCAAAAAAAGTTAAGGTTTATGGCCAAAGTTTCTGCAAAATTTAGTTGTTCTAGTGCAGTTGTTTTGAATGGTTGCCATGTAATTAACCGGATGATACAATGTGTAATATAAACATGGTAATATGATACTGGTATCCCAGAGTTGACACAGCCTTCTCTACAAACTATTAATTATTTATATGAGTAAATAATTATTATGCAATAGAATACAAATCATAATATTTTGTATGTTTAATATTTTAGTGTGAAAATTCTTTTATATAATGTATATTATGCAGTATATGATAATGCACTTTGTCCCAAACATAATTCTATGTAACGAAGCAATAAATTATTATAATTTATTGAATTTAATAAATTTATACTCTTATAGATTTGGAAGAATCCAAAATAGTATATAAGAAGAATTGACTTTTTGAAAATAAAGATATATGTAATCATAACTCAGAACTGGTTCTTTTATTTTAAATTATTAAAATAATAAAACTAATTAAAAAAACATAATTAAAAAAAAAAAACTAATTAAAAAAAGCATAAAACTAATTAAAAATATATAGACTAGCATATACTCTTATACGCTGGGAATTATATTTTAATAATCTTTCAATTTCAGAACTTTTATTATATTAACACTTATGAAATAAGAAAAGGGTATATTAACTTTGGTATGGTATTGGTAACCATTTAAAAGAAGCGAGCTAGATATGGAAAAGTATATATATTTGTGATCACTGTGTAGCCAAGTCCTTTGGTCCGTCCGTCCATCCTTAGGCAAGAAAACTCAAAAACTAATGATGTTATATTGATGAAATTTTAACTGCAGGTTACTAGTACTTAACGTACGGCGGGGATTGAATATGGCTTATATCGGCTCGGATATATGGGTTCGGATTCCGGATTTTAAATCGTTCAAATGTATAAAAAATCACGATAACTCTACAACTAACTACGCTAACTTCATGAAATTTGTGCTGTAGGCTACCAGTAATTAAACTATGGCGGGAATTGATTACGGTCGATATCGAACCTTGGGTTCGGATCCTAGGATTTTTTGATCGAAATTAGACCAAACGAGCATAATTCCGAAACCTATAAAAATAGATCCTTCACATTTGGTATCAGGTTGTCTCTACACATCGGTGGTGGTCGGAGATGGTGGGTGGTCGGAGATACTTTATACTATACTAGATAATATCCGGTGCGCGTTGCTGCTCCTCTCAATGAAGGTTTAATTTAAGCTTATGTTATTGCAAAAAGTTAATATAAAAATTACACATGGTGTAAATGTTAATTTTAAAACGTATTTAAACAATTCTTTTTAAACGATTTTGCTAGGATTATTCTAGAAATTTTTTTAAAGTTCCTGTAATTTAAAGAAGTACTAACTACTTTCCAAAATTGGACCATATTTACT